>NJPS01000068.1:0-165589 GCA_002946415.1 Rutstroemia sp. NJR-2017a BVV2
TTGTGTATGCCTAGTTGTGGTTGTTAGCAGGACTAGGAAAGTAGGGAGTGAAAGGGCGAGAGATTGGTCGTTTGCTTTGTGAGAGAAGCAAGAGGAGGAAAAGGGATGGATAGGTGATTATGAAGCAAAAAGGGTGTGAGTAAGAAAGAACGTTAACCAACATCAGTCAAATAACCCCCCAACGCAAACTCCACCTCATTAGCCGCAAACCCCAGTGTCCCCAACCCCAGCATCGGCAGCCACCACCCAACACCCATCCCCGTCCCCCAAGCCAAAACCCACAGCCCTCCAACTAAAGCCCCCGCCCCGGTCACAAATCCACCAATTCTATCTTCCGGAGTCAACTCCCCCTCCTTTTCTTTAGTTCCCAACCATTTAAACTCCACTACTCTCACTGGTATCCCGAGCAACATAACGATAGCAAAAGCTACGAAACCGAGAGAGTAGGTTGTGGAGGTAAAGTTATAGGGGAGGAGAATCACGGGAAGTGCTTCGGTGAAGAGGAAGATGAGGCAGAAGGAGAGGGAGGCGAGGGTGGAGGTGAGGAGGATGAGGGGGGAGGTGGTGAAGAGGTAGAGGGGGAGAATGATGGATTCGCGGCAGAAGGTGCGGAAAGTAGGGATGTGATGGGTTGGGGTGGGGGTGCGGAGGGGGGATTGGAGGGTGCGGAGGTCCTGTGTGAGGAGGACGCTGGGACGGGTTTCGGAGGTGAAGAGGAGGAGAAGGAAAAGTATGAGGGAGGATATGATGGTTCCGACTATGTAGAGCCAGCGCCTTTAGGAGGAGGAGCGTTAGTTCTGTGATATGCTTGAGATTCGAATGGACTTACCATCCGAGGAGACTTGTAATGTACGCTCCATAAATAGGTCTAGTAACAGTCAGTCGTGTACGATATCAACCAATCTTCTCATAAGATATCCCGCATCTTTCTCCCCAGAAACCACAGAGCCAATCACCAACCTACCCCAAAGCAACCCCCAACCCAGCCGTCAACACCCAAGCATAAATCGCCCACCCCTGCGACCTCGACTCCCACATATCCTCCAAACTCCCCACCACAACCGTAGCAGGAACCGAGCCCGTAGCACCCATAACAAACCGACCGACATACGCACCCGCCACCGAATGTATCGTACCTGTTATCAGACAGCTAATCGGGAGAAGAAAAGCCGCAACTAGGTACGTTGGTTTTCTGCCAAATGCCTCCGTATATGGGGGGATGACTATGCTGCCAAGAGCTTCGCCCAGACCGTACCTGTTTGGGAAGTGGTTAGTGAGATTTTGGAGGATTGCTTGATGAACAGATGATGATGATTGGCAAGTCCTTACATCAGGGAAAACGCAATCAGTGACTGTGCGTTAGAAATACCATATTCCGCAGCTGCAGGTGCTGCTGCACTCAGCTTTCTCATATTAGCTTCTTTCCACCGTATCAAGAATCACGAGAGACGAACACCAGCTGATTGCAACAGAGCACTGCAAGATCCAATTGTCAGCTCATCCAAGATTCACTCGCAGGTCTACTGCACAAACCCTCATTTTCCAAATACCAAAGCACAATCCAAGGAATCTACACACCTAAAAGAATCCAGCAAGAATATCCAAGCAGTATTACACAACTTTTTCCTCAGTGACCAATTCCTCGGTTGTGCAGAACTTCGAGAATGCCAATCCACAATATCGCCATCGTATATCCGTAAGCCCAGATCCTCGACCTTCTGCACTGAGGCTGGGGAGATGTTTTCTTCCCCTGGTCCGCTGAGAACGGAACTTGTCGACGACTCAGCTGTTTTCTCAATATCAGGCATAGACATGGTGGGAAACTCTGTTTTGCCAAGTATGAATGCCAAGTGAAAATGAAGGGATATCCTGCAGGATGTGGAATGTGTGCTTTTAATTTGACGCGCAGAATACCATAGCAAGCCATCAAGGTATGGGCGGTCTGTTTCTGCGCATGAATCGGACACACTAGAGATAGACAAACTTGTCAGAAAGCTTGAATTATTTGGCTGCCGGCACTTGCATGGTGTAGCGAACTAGTGCACGGCACTTCGTTCAGTTCAAATATCGCTATGGGCTTGTTGAGCATGAGTAATGATTCTCAAGTTACTACACAGCGAGCGAGGGTAATCGTGGAGCTATCCACGATTAGACATGATTCGAATCATACTGAAAGCTTTAGATTGTTTTTCCTTCGAACAGAGAAACTCGAGTCAAGTAGACTCGAATAGCTATCTGAAACATTCGAGAACATCTGTAGAGCGAGAGACTCGAGTCAAATCGACTGACTCAACAGCTCTCGATAGTATCTGACAACAGCTGTTGAACGAGAGTGTTCAAAAAATGAGCAAGCTAAACTACATGCCTCCTACAGCACCGAACAGACCATCACAAGCGCACCATCTCCATCATACCAACTTGAGATATAGCCATATAGGAGACAAGCTAAACAGAAAGAAACAACAGCAAAAGTGAAGTTATCCCCATCCGACATTCTGCGAACACAACAAGCATCCCAAAAACACAAGAAAGATACCTCACTCACCACATCTACCTCCCATATACTTACTGACTCGCACATTCTAACCCACAGTCCAAGCCCCTCGCAAAATTAGACTTTCTTTATAAAATCCCTCACTCCCAGACCCAAAATGAGGTATTTAACATGACTTCATGTTCCACTTCCTCGGCACTTGTACATCCATATACAGTACTTAAACACCAATTTCCTACCCTGAATAACTGACTCACTCCATCCCAGCATACAGGAAGTTACTCCAACATACAGGAAGTTCGCTTCCATAAACATCACAATCGAAGCATCACAACAATATAGAGTCAGTTGAGCAAACTTCCAGACAAACAAATACGTCAACACCCACCTCCCATCGCCACCAACGAACGCCATTCCCAAAACAGCACTAGCACTAGTCTACTGTACCACCTACCAAGCTTTCTCCTTTCTCCCCCCTTAAAACCCTCAACCCCCCACAACAACTACCAGCCCAACCCTCGCTCCCTCACCCTCACCCCCACCACAGCAACACATAAACGCACACAAACAAAGACCACAATTCACAAAATCAAATTCCCAAGTCTGAAATCCTATGTCGTCAGTCCATTCCGAATCCCACCTTTCTTTCGTAAGTTAAGTGACGTTCTAGCTTGCGCCACACTTTAAGCGCTGTTAGTGGGTATCGTTTACATATGTCACATAACATCATATTCATATTCAGATTCAAGAGACGCAGAAGAAATAGAGTGAGAGCATCAAAGATATCTTGATTGGTTGGTTGATTGATTAATCCATCCGTCCCTTCATGCATTACAGACAGGAGTAACAGGTCCAGAGACAGCAATTAAGCGCTCCAAACATATCCATCCAATCCCCCCTCCCCTCTCCCCTACACATCCAAGCCCATCCCAATCGATGCCTCACGCCAGGTTGAATAGCTCAGCTCCTCTGCTCCACAGCCGCCATCATCCTCAACCCCTCATCCCATATCCCACTCATCCCTCATACTCATATCCCATCACAAAAAAAAAAAAAAATTGGTAAGATTAAAAGAATAATAAGCCTTGAAGCGAAGTAAGAATCTATATCCGTATCCCCCCGGCACGGAAGGATTATAATTTGAATAAAGTTAGGGGAGAGCAAGTAAAAAGAACAGCCCAGCGTTCTCAATACGACGTTTATCTTGCTCGTCGTAGCTCGAAGAAATAAATCCCCAATAAGAGTGGAGTAGTAGTTGTTGTTGAAAGTTGTGCACGTAAACGTGTGCCAAGTAGTGAAAGTGTCCGACACCGAGCGCACGAGGATTAGCACAGGCTCAAGGTTCATCGGACGACTCCCGCACAAAAAGATGTGTTGAAAAAAGATGTCAAAAGTAACGCCATGCTCCCGTACTCGTATAATCACGAGGGGGCATATATCCCAAAAAAATAATCCCGGATTCGCTGTCCCATCAGATCGTCATTTCGCGTGCTGGAAAAAATAATATATCGATCGATGCGCGCCGGCAGATCGTTCACGCTCCAAAACCGCCCTATGCACCCATCCCAAACGCCATGCTGAATTTTATACAGAGCCGAGTCGTAAAAGTGCTTCGATAGCCTCCCGTTCTTGCGAATCCGTGGAGGTCAACCCCAAAGCCGTGAAATCAATAGGTGTATGTGTGCGAGGGGGCACGGAAAGTGATGATCCAACGTTCCGTTGAAGCGCCCCCCTATGTACATGAGAATGTAGAAATTGTGAATGTGGGCCAGATGCCGAATAAGAAGCTGCTCGCAAAGCGGCAGCTCCAACAGCGGCCCAATCTTCCTCGTCTGTAACGTCATTTGGGTCATCCTCCATAACTGCATCCTCACCAGCTTCGGAGGATGACCCGGAATCATCACCATCCAACGACATTTTGTCGGCCTCATTTTCGGCCATAGAAATGTCATCTCGATGAGAAAACGCGGCCGAATCACCGGCCCAACTAGACCCTGCCGCATCGAGACGTGTTCGAGTAAACGACCACCCATGGTTGTTGGCAATTGGCATCCCAACAGGATAGGAATCTGGTAGACTTGGAGATGGTGATGCTCCAAAATCTCGATTCTGTCTAACCGGATGCCCCTTTAGTCTCGCGTCCCATCGTCCCCAACCCACTTTCTCGAACAACACATTTCCCTTTACACCGCCCGCCTCACCGCCATTTCCACGTCCTTCTAGAGCACCCACAACAAGTCTTCTAGCTTTCGCGGGTGGGATTCCAGAGAAGCCGGGGACGGATGTGGTAAGATAACCCATGATGTGGCGGATAGCAAGTGGGCCGTGGTCCAGCAGAATTTCCGGAAGATGATGCTTTGCTAGTAGCCCAGGGGTAATTGCACCCGTTGTATCCAATCCTGGTGATCCGAGATCAGACACGCCCTCGTTTCCACTTCCATCTTGTAAATCTAGATCGGAGTCGACGTGCTCCAGGTTGAGCTGGGGCAGTGGCGAACGGGTACCGAATTGTTTAGAGACGTGAGGAGGTAAGTTTGGCGAGATAGAGTTCGGAGGAGTAGGGAGAGAGTGCTGCGCTTTGGCAGCTGGGACACTTCGTGGCGCTACAGCAATCAAGCTGTCTCGGCCGAAGGCCTTTGGGATATCGCGAGCATAGGAAGCAGCGGAAGCCATGTTGGTAATGGATAGGTTGGATTCGTTTCTCTATAGATATGCGACACGCGATCAGTACTTAAACTTTCTATAAACACGTCGTGCCAACTCCGGTGACTCAATGTGATCCTGCTCCGGATGGGCTGACTCACTCGACTTGCGATAGAAACGTGGCGAGCTGATTGCAAGATTGAACAATAAAGCAACAAGTAGCTATTGTCCGTATAGTGAAGAAGCAAATAAAACCGTCTTGAAGCTTATCGCAAACGTTGATAGAGTTGTTGCGAAAGGGTTGGCGATCCCTTTGTCGGAGGTTGAGGTCTATCTGGAACCGGAATCCGAGTTGGATGTTGGATGAAGTTGATAGAGAGCGAACTCTATTGCATTAGGAGAAGATATATGAAGAAGTAGTTGTTCAGCAAGAAGAGCAAGAAGCAAAAGTTCTTGAGAAGGGAAGTTGGATTTGATTTATTGTAGCAGTCGTTGCGATTATCGGCGAGTTGTAGTAGTTGTTGTTGAATGTCTTTGTGTGCGCTCTTTGAGTGTTTATGATTGATGATGGGATGGGTCTATGGAGGAAGCCGGGTTGTTGGACAGACCGGAGGGAATTCTAGACTTGGTGTGCAGGAGAAAGCAGGGATTTCCTTGTGCGACGAGCCTACCACATGCGGATACATCTGCACAGTGAGAATACCTGGTAGGTTAAATTGTGCATGCATAAATACTTGTACTTGTGAATAACAGTGATAAGGTTACCACAACAGCCACACGGCCACACACACATTCCTCACAAAAATCCATGACCATATTCGCATGGATTGCACACTGAGTGTAAACCTCGTGTGTCATGAATCCTGTTTAAAGCATATACAAACCACACAGGAAGGTCCTCGCTCTTGTATCATGATATAATATATCATACATACTCCAGACAAGAAGAAAGTATAAGTTGCCACATGACAGAAATACAACCCGTCAATCATTTACCCACCTCTCACCCAAGCTGCCGTAAGCATAGGACCTACGGAACACTCTAGAAGCCTAGTATATGGACTGGTCGCACCGAAGGGTATTCTAAATATTCATCAGTTCATCCGCGGTTAAGCAGACCTACTAAAGTATGTTGGCAAAACTCTAGCTCAATCAGCTCACCACCTACTTGCATCTGCCATGGTTGCAGCACTTCGCTAGCAACCACATGTATGCAACTGTAGGACTAATTCGAGACCATTCACTCCTTTTATTCCGTTAATTGTCTCTAAGGTAGGTTAATCTTGTGCCTGAACCCTAATAACGCCCTTTCCAAGATTTCCCCTAAACTTGTCTATCGATCGGTAGCACTAAGGAAAGCACACGCAACATTTAAACACTTGTAAATGCAGGATTCAAACCTTCGTCGCCCGTCACCCAATCTCTTGGGTTGGATAGAAGAATGGCGGCTGACCTCAATAGGATTCGCTCAAATTCAAATATAGATTCGTCGCCATCGTCTCCTTGGTAAATGCTTATGGCATTATTAGTCCCAACATTCTTTTGAACTCAAAACCCTGATCACCCGACACACAATACTCCGTGTCCGTAAACCACAGCCACGGTACGCGTTCGCCCGCAGTGCACACTCGTAGATCGCAAAGTAGAGCGCGCGATGATGGGCTCCTCTCCCCACTTCTGGGCCAAGATGTTCGCTCGAATAGCGCTGTGCGAATACGGCCACTACTAGACCCCACGTTCTTAAAT
The DNA here is from genome assembly GCA_002946415.1 of Rutstroemia sp. NJR-2017a BVV2. NCBI lineage: Eukaryota > Fungi > Ascomycota > Leotiomycetes > Helotiales > Rutstroemiaceae > Rutstroemia > Rutstroemia sp. NJR-2017a BVV2. The sequence goes on from NJPS01000068.1 coordinate 6,884, forward strand.
TCTGCCTCGATAACGATCCCGCAAACCCGCAAAGCGAGAATTACGAAACAAAATAACCCCGACGAAACCTGTAATGGTCTTTTAGAATGAAAATCTTCGTAAATCGTGACATTTAATGCGAGTAATGAGGGGATTTTATGCTACGATTCTCAACCACTCGATTGCTATCGTGCCCAAGTCAAACAAACTTGTTGGTGACGAAAGCCACATGAGCTGAGCAAGTAATGCGCCTATACGAGCTCAAGCCTCAGGGTTCCCCGCCAATGTTCGGGTTTTCTTGGAATACTAATGAAGACATCGCCAACCTGAGTTGCCGGAATTATCTAAGAGCGTTGGATAATCTGGAAGCCAGGTACAGGTGCTTGTTATCTAGCCCCCCATTCGTACTCGAATTAGTTGTGAATTCGTACGGTACGCAATTCCAAGACGGATCACAAAGCGGCCTGTACCCGAAGTGCGTGGGATGTGCCACTAATGTGATCATGCAGCCAAAGTGCGGAAGAAGCATATGGTATCGTCAACGCCCGGCTCCACCATTCAGGACATATTTCCTGCATGCCTAACGATGATGAGTGTCAACGATCGTGTCAAATGTGGGGTGGTAGGAATAGGGACAGTGATGTCACTTACCGCCTTGAGGACTTCCAGTTGTTCTTTGGCGTCAATGAAAACTCGATGGTATTGGGTTAAGCTTTCAATCACGACACGGTGACGCGATGTTTGTCCGTCACAGATGGCTTTCATCTTCAATTCCATCTCTTTACGCAAGAAAGGTTTGCTGAGGCTGGTTTCAAAGTCCATATTGTCGTACCCTTGCACTAGCGCAACTCCAAGCGTAGTGGGGATGAATTCTTCGACTCCACCGCTCCCTCCACCGCCTCCCGCTGCACCTCCTCTACCGCCTCTTCCACCTCGGGCCCCCCTTCCGCCACGCCCACCTCGCCCTGCAGGTACAGCATTGTCATTGTTGTTGCCAGATCCGCCTGCAGCTTTTGGCCGAGTGAACACGTATGAACGTTCTTTGATCTTGGCAATGTGCTCGGCCATTGTTGCATCTGTTCCAATGCCATTCGCGTCCATAAGAGCGATGAGATCTGGTTCGGTAAGATAGCCTGGAGCTGTTGTTTTTCCATCAGTGATCATAGCTTCGGTAGGCTCAAATCTTTCCCCAACAGTGAATCGAGGTATTGGCGCACTGCTGTTCCAATTCTCGTATGGATAGACGTCCAGATAATTTCGTTCTAGAACAACTAGCCCATGCGTATGAAAGGTTTCATCCCCGTATTCAATTTCAACATCAGATGCTTGGCCTTTGGCATCATGTGAGCAACAAGCTAGGAAACGGCGCACAACAAACTCATAAACTCGACCCTCTTCTGCATTTAGGGCGCTAGGGGCACAGTAAGTCACTGGGTGAATAGGTGGATGTGCTTTATCATCATTCCGCCCTTCTCGAGGCCACTGAAAAGTGTGTTCCACCAGATCGTGTGCGAAAGCTCCCCACCGGTTGTCCCGAGTCTGTTTCTGTACAAGTGACTTCAAGTCCATGCCTTTGTCAAATCGATCCGTCTCCGTTCTCGGGTAACTGATGAAACCCTTGTTGTAAAGCTGCTCGGCCACGGCCATGGCCTGTTGACTGTTCATCCGTAGGAAGCGACTTGCCATTTTCTGCAACTCAACGGTAGTCAAGGGTAACGGTTTCCATTTTTTGGTAGGCTTTTCTTGAACCTTTGTGACTTTTGCAAACTTAGCAGTCAGACAACGCTCAAACAGGATAATGACCATGGCACGATCGAACAAGCGAACCCTTTTCCAGCTGAAGATAACATTCATATCTTCCCGATTGTGTGTGACTTTGATGCTCCAGAATGGTTCCGGTACAAAATTCTGCACCTTGAAATAGCGATCTACAACAAATCCAAGAGTTGGAAATTGGCACGACCCTGGCACATTTGTTAGCTGGAGAGAACAATAAGAAGATATATGATTTACTTGCCATAACTTATCATGGCTTTCTCTAATGGACCTCCTAATCTTCGGAGGTTGGTGGTTTGGAATCTCGTAAATGCATACCCAATTCTCAAATCGAGTTCAATACGTGCAGCGACTGCATCAACCTGCCGTTGATCCAGGTCCACTGGGTTTTTTGCTGCCCAGAGTATGTGCCTAGACATAAATTTAATATGATTCAAATCTGCAAGAAGGATGGACTTGCGTACGCCCTTTCAATGTTGCTGAACTTTGCTCTCTTGACCTGAATTCTGGGGTTTCCTTTGCGCGCCTGTTCCAATACTTCATTCCCGATATGCTCGCCTTCACGGTCACAATCAGTCCATATAAAGAGGGCGTCAGCATCCTTTGCTTCCTTTGTGATGTTCTCTGCGATGTATTTCTTGTCCTATTCACCATCAGCGCCAGCTTATGATTGAGGGGTTTAGTGTGGCAACATCGGCGATGGTTTGAATGACGGGCGCCTCAAAGAAGAGGCTTTCTGGAGGAGGATGGGACCAATCTTTGTGAGTGGAGCCAATTTCAAGGCCTGTGAGATGACCAGAAACACAGGTCATCACCGCGTTGCGATTCCCCCATAGTGGGCCAAAATCGTACGTGAACGTGTAGTTCTTGATATAGTTGACGCGGGTACCGGACTACCACGAACTTTTAGCCTCTGTTTTGTGTACCTCATGAGCGCCTACCTTTAACTTACAGACGAAGCATGGCCTCCCGCAAGGTGGTTAGCTACGGCTTTTGCGATAGAGGGTTTCTCTGCAACACAGAGAATCTTTCCGGGCATTTTGGCACGAGAAGGCAACAAGCATAAAGGACATCGGAGATAGAATAAGAGACAGCCTTGTGGGATAAAGTAGAAAGATCCAAACCACGAGAACAGCTCGTTAATCAAGCCTTCAGGTTCTTGAGGCCTTGCTACACTCACGATCAGTGGTGGCTTTACGTCTCCTCCGCTTTGGCGTAGAATGGATCGACGCGTAAGAAGACGTGCCTGGTACAAGTTCTGGTTCTTCGAGATCGGCAAACGGTTTTAAATGTTTTTTTTGCAGCCTTGGTCCTCCTTCAGGACAAACGAAAAACTATGGAATTCTATGCACTGTCGAGAAATATTTATGCACATATATTTCTCTCACACGATGTTTGCTTTTTTAGGTAGAACGCTAGTAAGACCCCAGATTGAAGCTTCCAGCCAATGGCGATTGAGGTGATCCTTGTACATTGACCCAGTCGATGTCATTTGGGTTTTTAAAGTCGTTGGTCGTTTGTGCTCCAAGCTCTTTCTTGTCGTCAACATCACAACATTTTTGACTTGACGAAAACTCCAAGACCTTTCTATCCTTCCCTAAAACTTCGTTTCCACGGTCTCCCAGTATGGCTTTACCGGTCGTGAAGGCCATCGAGGACTGCTCTAACATAACAAAGACAGTCCTACCGTACCTGCCACAGCTTTACGACCTTCCTCAACAAATACTTCAGTCCTACTCCAACCCCACCGAGCTCCGAAACCTCTATCTAGCTACCAATCCATTAGTATCTGCCTTTGCCTTCTCATTGGCATTGGCTCCCATCTTTCTCTTGGTTTCTGAGGTCAACAAAAACTATTCTCAAGTTGACAGATGCTGGAGTATTCTGCCTACCATATACAATGCTCATTTCACAGCATATGCGCATCTGTCTGGTCTGCCAACACAGCGTTTAGATAACCTTCTGGCTTTCAGTATACTCTGGAGTGTAAGTGTGAAAAGTTACTTCTGCCTTGGTGCTTAGCTGACGAGTTGCAGTTGCGTTTAACATTCAACTACTGGAGAAAGGGAGGATATAGCATTGGATCCGAGGATTACCGATGGTAATGGGCCACCAAAATTACCGCGTTCCTTGAAACTAACTATCGTATAGGGCCATTCTCCGCGAAAAGATTCCTCCGTCGCTCTTCTTCGTGTTCAATGTTGCGTTCATTTCTTTAGCGCAAAGCGTCTTGCTTTTTCTAGTCGCCACACCTTCCTACGTTATACTATTGGCTGCACGAAAGGGTGTTCCATGGTCGATAGCAGATACGATATTCTCTCGAGGTCTCATAGCCCTCGTTGTGATTGAGTACTTCGCGGATCAACAGCAGTGGGGTAAGTAATAACCAAAAGCCATACGAGAACTTTACTGATACTTGTCACAAACAGATTATCAGAATGCAAAACAACAATACCTCAAGACAGCGAAAGTTCAAGGGAAATATGACCAAGAGTCTCTCGATCGTGGCTTTGTTACGTCAGGACTTTGGTCCTTAAGCCGACATCCAAACTTTGCTGCCGAACAAGCTATATGGGTAGTACTCTATGTGTGGGGTTGCTGGACCAGCGATGTCATGTACAATTGGACATTCATTGGTGCTATCTCTTACTTGATCCTCTTCCAGTCTTCGACCTGGTTCACTGAGTCTATTTCTGCCAAGAAATATCCGGATTATAAAGAGTATCAACAACGAGTCGGCAAGTTCTTGCCCAACATAATCCCAACTAGCGGGGCCAAAATCGAAGCAGCAAAGAGAGAAGCTGCTGCCGACAAGATGAACAAGAAAAAGGTTTCTTCAGGAAAATAAATCATAATGAGGTTCTCGCCTCTCGTACCTACGAGTTGTGTATATTAATTAGGAGGAGAAGGGAAGGAATTCTAGAGATGTTGGTGCTGCAATATTCAATAGTATTTAGGTGATCATGACTTACCTCTTTGAGCATTACTTGATTTGTTCAGGTCGAATTCCTTCTCAGTAAGTGGATGTAGGTGGACGTGGGTTTGAACCTTTGAAGATGAAGGTGCAACTCTTCCACCTGTAGTGCACCACACGTTCCTTCCTCAAAGTTACTACTTCCTATGGCTCGGTCGAACAGGCCATATTTCTCTCGGCTTTGGATTCTACGTTCAATTATTTTTGCCAATCATCATCTTTGTATATTCGTCTTTTCATCATTCATTTTCACCCATGTCTTTGCACTCATTACAATAAGGACTTCACACATTATCCAGCCAGCGACTTACCCAAATCACAACTCATTGGTCTATCAAGACTTGGAAGCCTTCTCCTTCATAACTTCTTACCTCAAGCTGTCAAGGGAATACGATCTCGAACTTTTTCTCTATCGACCATTGACAATGGAGACTAGGCGCTCAAGGTCAGCGGAACAACTGTCAACCGTCGAAGAAAACATAGCTACCCACAATCAGGATATCTCTAGACATTCTCAGACACCGGACACCAATGATCCACAGGAAGAATGGAGCCCTCAAGGCAGTTCTCCATTTCATCAATCACCCCCCTCGATCAATTCAGCGTCTTTTCACGATGATGCCGACACACCATCTGGTTCCAACTCGATACAATCCCTCGAAAACACTCCTCAGCCACGGCGAACGGCGTCCTCTGCCAGAGCAAACAACTCATCTGCTCGTTCAGGTTCAAGCAGCCGCTCCGCGCGGGCGTACCATATACATGTACATGTCCATCCTCCGCGCATCAATGCTCAACCAATTGCGAACTCTCAATCTACGCAGACATACAATATGAATGTGCATGTCCATATGTCAGGCCACAATCGACGCAATGCTCCACAAGTTGAGGTTATCGAGCAATCTCCTCGGCAATTCCAGCGTTCCCCTCCGCAATTCCAACATCCTCCTGCACAGTTCCAACACCCTCCGCCGCAATCCCAACATCCCCCTCGGCAATTCCAATATGCTCCCCAGGTACAATATCCTCCCCAGAACCAATATCCTTCCCAGGACCAACATGCTCCCCAGCTCCAATATTCTCCCCAGCTCCAACATCATCCTCCGCCATTCCAATATCATCCTCATCTTCCACAACATCCAATACAGCCCTATTACTCTCCACCGCAATTCCAAGATCCTCCTCCACAATTTCAACAGCCCCCTCCTCATCCAGAATTCCAATATTACCCTCTTCCCGCCCCCGAACCCCAATACGCTCCCGAGCCGATGGACGTCAACTCCCCTCCACACTTTTCACCACCCCCTGAAAACGGCATCCCCGAAGAGGTAGGCTATCCCGCGTCCGAATTTGCATCAGCAGCCTCCCCCAGCGTCGAATCCATCGCATCCCAAGTCCGCCTCCCGGTCTTCGAGCCTCAATCACCTCGCGCCGGTTCGGTTAGACAAGAAAACGAAAACGAAAATGAAAACCAGAATGAACCCCCTACACCACCACCCCCACCAGCACAACAAACATATCTTAGCACGTACGAAGAAGTCGAGCAGCTAATGATGGACGACGAACATCCGTTGCTAGCAAGATACCGCGGAGATACGGATGAGAATAGGTGGGCTTTTTGGAACACGTATATGAGGGATTGGATACAGGCGAGAGGGAGGGATCTTTCGGATGGGGTGGGTCGGGTGGAGAGGTGGAGGGAGGGGTGGACGTGGGTTTGGGACAGTGAGGGGGAGGAGGAGGATGAGGGTGGAAAAGATGAGGACGGGGAGGGGGGAGATAGAGAGGAGAAAGGTGGTGGTGGTGGATATGATGGGGATGAGGAGTCGGGAGGTGAGGATGGAGGTGGGAGAGATACGGAGATGGCGAGTGAGGAGGGAGGTGAAGAAGACGAGGACGCTGACAAGGAAAACAAAGACAGACAAACCCCACCGAGCAAACACCCAAAAACCTCAACCCAGCTCCTCAGCAAACACGAAACAATAACACATCATCTGCGAGAGCACCTAATTCTACTAACAGAAATAATCCCAGGAATCAAAACCACACCAATTTTCGTGAAAGCGCTGGTCGACAATATGATGGAAGCGGCACGGGGAAGGATCCGGTTAAGAGGGAATAGGGTGTGGGATTCGGTGGGGGAGCTGGCGAGAGAGTTGTGGAGGGTGAGGGGTGAGGGAGAGTAGATGAGTTGAGTTGGATGGACTTGGATAGGATATGTGTAGAGAAGGTTGTGGTTGTAGAGGAGGGAAAGTGGAATGAGATATACTGTAAGATGGAAAGGATACAGCCAGCAAGCGAGGTATATGATTTGGTGTACTGTGTTTTGTGGTATACATAGTATATAGCGAGTGAAGTGGATTTTAATCAATGAGTTGTATACTTCCATTGGAGTCTTATGGCTTGTATACGTGTGTCGAAGATCTTGTTTCTGTTGAAATTGGGTGGAAGTTTGGTGTGGATTTGGATATGTTTGTAGTAGACCTAGCTATCTGACTGAGTTGAGGTTGATAGTGAGTTTATAACTTTACAGACCAATGGAGAATGAGAGAACAGGAGCAATTGATCCTTAGAGATCTTTCAGTTTCGTGCGGAATTGTAAAGTTCTCTTTCTACTGAGGTATATTAAAGGCAGAAGAAGTTCACGACAAACAGAATAGAAGTAGTAAGTAGTAGGATTGAATAGAATATGTAAGACACAAGCAAACAAAACATAAAATATAACAGACAATATATAAAAACAGATTGTATGCCTTCAGATTCCTTCTCGTCCTTCTCCTACACCGGAATATAAAATTTCTTCAACTTCATACTTCGTCCTGCTTCGTCCACACACTGCCCGCCTCGTCCTATTCATTCCGTCTGAACATAATCCAATCCCATCGCCATATTATCCCCCTTCCGACTGCATTCTGCTGTGCCCAGCACTTTCAACCGTACACCATGTATCTCGTCCAACCCAAGCGAATAGCTCCCTCCAGCACCTCGTCACGGCGCGACTTCCTCCCTCCCATTCGCCCCTCCTCTTTCCCTACTTCTTCCCCGCACTCTCCCCCTTCTTAACCTTCGGTTTCCGATACGGCTTATTCGTCTCATAATGAATCGCCCACGCGATGCCCCCCAGCGTAAAGAGTCCCAACAGCACCAGAATCAGCTCGAGAAAGAGGAACGGATTCGCCTGCAGCACGGCTGTGGCTTTGGGCGTGAAGCCCAGCCATTTGAAGGCGTTGGGGCCGGAGAATGCTTGGCCCATTTTGGTGTGAGTTGGTGATGTGATGTAGAGGAGATTGAGATTCGTGAACGATTTTTAGAAGGTCGCAAATATTCCGATCGCGTGTGTTCAGCACTATTTGTAGAAAGGCCCACGGCTGGACTGTGCTGTGCTGTACTGGTGTGTTTCTCCTCAAACGGTAGGAAATGAAATGATTGTAAAAATAATTCAAAGTTCCAAAAGGTCCAAATCCGATCAACAGACCACGCAAAATACCAAACCACCTAAAAAGAATGAGGTATATAATATTTGTTTGTGTTTTCACAAGAGAAAGAAAAGATGTAAGTATGAGAGAGAAAAGTAACAACCACCTACGAAGAAGAGACGCCGCACTTCGCTCTTCTAAAAAGGCTTGAGACACACACCCCCAAGTTTCGAATCCTTGGCATAAACTCGTATGATGTTTGAGAGCGCCGGAAAACGAATTGAGTCGTGTTCTCCGCGAATGAACTTACCTGGTGAGTGATTGTGGGAGGATTCGACTTTTGAGGGGTTACAGAAGTGTTCGAGAGTTGTCGCGGATGAAGGAGCTTTGACAATTTAACTGGTCGGATACGGAAAACCCACTCCTTTAGAGCGATTTTAAACTAACACCTGGAATTGGCTAATTGTGGGTGTTTGAATACGATCGTTTAATGTGGAAAGCCAATCAGAACATTGCTTGAATACGGTTTTATAAATACACTCATGAATTATCTAACTCCCTTCCCTCCCATGCTGACGGCCGAATTGACCGACCATCAAGTCGAATCTACATAGCAAAACCGGTAAAATGCTTCAATATATACTTTTATGTCCGCCCATATCATTTGACATACCACCCACTTAAACGCCATCCCATACCGAACCACGATAGTATTTCCCCAACTCCCACAATGAAGTTATGCAAGTAAACGATGCCAAAAAAAAAAAAAGCCATCGCAAGACCCCGACCCCCAGTTTCGATCATATTATTGTAAAATACCCTTTATTGTATATCCTCTTCATGACTTTCTTCTTGCGGAGAAGAATCTGGTTCTTGCTCCTCTTGCTGTATAGGTGGTGGTTCGGATTTGACCTCGAATTGTGTTGGTTCAGGTCCTGAAGAAATATCTTCGACTCTTCGTAGTATCCCCTTTCCAGCTTTACTTAATGCTTCGATGATGTTCTCCATCGACCGACTCTCCTCTCGAACTGCCCGTAGCGCGCCTTCTACTTCTTCACAACGCTTTCGCAAGCGCTCGATCTCTGCTTTGAGGTGATCAGCTTGTTCGTCTTGTGTCTTGTCGTGTGTATTCGCAGTCGTCATCGCGCCCGGTGCATCGATGTCCATCTTATCATTTGACGACGTTGTATTTGGAATAGTATCTCCTTCTATTGGCGATGAGGAGGCGGCTGCCATAGGATCCTTGGTATGTGTGTTGATTCCAGCACTCAGTTCCGCAATCCTCTGCTCCATTTCCAGCTTTAATCTATTCCAATTCTTTCTCTCCTCCCCAGTTTTCTCTTCCAACTGGCTAGCCATCTTCACGATTTCTACATACTGAGCCCCTTCTTGCACAGCCGCTTGTCGATACGAATCCCTACTCTTTGAAAGTTCTTCGACGTCTCCTTCCAATTCCTGAACTTGGGCCTGTAATCGCGCTCTCTCCTCCGTGAGACTAAAGATCTCGCCATCGGAGACTTGATGTTTCTTTTCGAGTGCGCTGGCTCGGCTTTGTGATCGGGAGAAAGCAGCCAAAAGTTTATCGTGCTCACCTTGTAGCGATGACAAAGCAATCTTCTGGATCGAGACTTCATGCTGTAGTGCTGCTGTATGAGCCTGCAAAGCCGAATCTGTCGATTGACCGCCGGTAATAGGAGGCAAGACATTTTCAGACGCATGAATGGAAGACGGTTGAGGATGACCACCAGCCGGTCCACCGAATGTCGATCCCAAGGGAGATGAAAAGTGAACCGAAGTCGGAGAAGGAAATGATCGACTTGGAGGAGATGGTAATTGTCGAGTTGGAGCCGGTGGGGGGTTCATGTTAGGTAGTCTCGTGTTGGAGCTGTCCATAGACAAGGGTGTGTGGTGATATGGAGATTGAGTTCTTATGGGTGGGAGCTCCTCATTGGACAGAGCCAATGCTAGTGACCTTCGTCTTTGATGCACCCTTGAAGCAGAACTGTTGTCATCCAATATGGGTCTTTGTAACTCATCATCGATACGCCTTTTCATGATGTCAGAAAGGCCATCACGAGTCACACCGTTGGCCGCGCGGTGAGCATCTTTATTAAATGTTTTTGAAGAGCCCGGAGGAACTTGTTGAACAAACTTATCAGCAAGCTCATTAACCTTATTGATCTTGGCAAGTAGCCAGTGGAGCGTTTGCTTCAACCCAAAGTCAATGATTGGTGGAGGGTTTCCAGAAGGAAGAAGACGCAGCTGCGAGTGGGCCTACGAACATTGTAAGCAAGAATTGATGGATTACACACTCGTGTGCTCAAGACGGATCCTTTCGACAAGCTGTGATGTGTTGGGACTTACCGGATTGATACCACGCTTCTCGGACGCTATACCCGAACGGAGAGTCTCCGCTAGCTGAGTCAGCCCTGCTGCAGCAGCCTGCGTGACCAGGGCAAGTTCAGGGTTCTTTTGGCAATGCTCGCAGCATTCTGGCAAAGACTCTTCATCCTGATCAAGGGAAGTTTGTCTTCTGCATTGCCGACATAAATTATCTGGAAGGGCATCCGCCTGACCATTAAAACCAGGTCCTGAGACATGACTAAAGGTGGGAGCATTTCGCCTCGGACCATGTTGCTCATATGTGGTATCTAAAGCGTAGAATTCATTGTTAGTGATCAAAAGGTGGCGCTCTGGGCAGTGGAGAACTCACAATGCGCCGTGGACGGTGACATTTTCCCAGGTACGTCTAGGTCTGCCCTCGGAACTCCATTGTAATCATTCCCCTCATAGCGCGCCTTCTTCGCGATCGATTCTCTACCATTCCGGACATACGAATTGTTTAAACCTGCCCCAGTTTCTGGCTCTTCCGGTACGGAATGCCGTGAGTAGTGGCCCGCTTCAATTGGTGGTAGTCTTTCGCCATGCCAGCCATTTCTCCCCCCATTACTGTGCGTATCCTCCTCCCAAGGGCGTTTTGTGCGTGCTCGATAGGAATGGGGCACATTCCTCTCTCGAGCATCCATTACGGCACTACCAATGCCACTGTCTTCCTGAACCTATGATGAAAAGCCCATCCATCTCTTAACCCCGAATGGAGGTGTCGTTGGTGTCGAATTCGAATTATTCTGCACACATAGGTAAAATGGTCTGTTGATGGAGTCTAAGTAAGAAAAAGCTGTTAGCATGCGAGACATAAGGCGAGAGGTCGGGTTCGGATATGATAAGAGCTCACTGCTTACATGTTTCCCACAGTGTATATGGTATGGGACGTAATGAAGTCAGGCGCATGCAACGGAAGTATGCCTGCACACATCTGAAAATAGGCACATTGGAGGGAAAATAAAAATAAAAGATTGAAAATAAGAATAAGTACAGATGATAGTCAGAAAATGACAAATGACAAGTGCCGTCCAGAGAACAGGCGGCGCTCTCCAAGGTTCCCTAGCTGGCTAGGTACGTACTGTAGTCTGTAGAACGAAGGATGAGCACTGAGCACTATGCATTCTAAGCTCTATATTCCATAGCTTCGTCCATTGAAGGATTCCTTGACGACTGCCAAGTAGTCATAAGACTAAAGGGGGTAGAAGTGGATTTGCCAGAGGCAGCCGTGGCAGTGTTAGAGTGTTAGCCTCGAGCTCTCCTTCGTACAAAAACTTTCTGCTGACGCGCACTGAGGAGCCGGAATCACAATCGTTCGCTCGGTCCAGTGGTCAATGACAGTTGCCCAGGGCTTCATTGGAGCACCTTACCGAAGGTCGGTCGATCAATTTCATCCAGATCCTTGACGCGAGATTCCGAATGGACGGAATTGGGGCTGCATGAAAAAGCGCTCTTTTCCAAGGGGCGACCAGAACGAGTACAGTACGAAGGTATGGTGGCATGGTGGCATGGTGGCATGGTCGGATGATATGATAATCGGTGCGACGACCAAGTATTCCAGCAAGCAATTTTCGACCGGACTCTAGCTTCTAGGTCTTCTAGCCTCTAGGTCTTCCAGCATCAAACGAGACTTGTCTCCAACGCGGTAATGAGCAGCAAGGCGAACGGGGGAGGTTGCATGATTGGTGCAAGACGACGCTTACAGATGCAGGACGATGCTTACTCAGATGAAATGGCCCCACCGGGCTTGGTGGAATCTCGGTATGCAAGTTTATCCCATGCGAATTGTCCCATTGTCCGAAGAAGCTTCCTTGCCTCTTCTGCTTCTCTGCTTCTTCTCCTGCTTCTTCGTCCAAACCCCCAAGCCTTATGGAGCATGGCCAAGGTTTAATTAATTACGTATTTAATTAAATTCCCTCTTAGTATGGATGCGATGTCCTGCTACCCTGGTGGTCCTTCTGGGAATCGAGGACTGAATGAATGGACACATGCATTGTTACCACAAGGAAATTGGGCCAGGCAGGAGAGTATCTACAAGGCGTCCCGTATGTACTGTTTACGCCCCCTGTGTTTGATGAGTACCAAGTATAGTACCACTAGCTGGAACAGTTTGATTGCTGTACGAAGTATACTATCCCTAAGGCTAGGTCCTTACGTTGAGTCTGGCATATATGAGCGAAACCACTGCGCTGTTATTCGTGCAGATATGCTCTCGTGCTTGACATCTACCGAACCACTATGCTTTGAGTTTCTGCTGTAACATGTCAGCCGGGCTATACGTATTACCTCCAAGTTTAACTTCTGTACAACAGAAGCATCCGGGTAAGCTTTCACTCGGAATTAGACGCCATTCCTGCATTCGTTCTACGTGTTGAAGAAGAGCATGAGCGATACGCTAGGACGTGCTGCTCACCCTCATACGTACTTATCTCTCCAATATGCTTAAGCTTCCCGCCCGCCCTTACTTCGTACATTATACGCTCGTGAGGATCTTGTACTGTACGTACTTTCCATTACAAAGCAAATGTATAATGAGCTAGCCCGCTTACTGATCCAAGCGGCGGAGTTGTCATGCTGTCAACGTTGACTCTAAAGTCGGCTCAAATCGACCCCGGATATTACAAATAACCAAGTACCAAGCTGACAGCCAAGAACTCTACGTACTGCCCGCAGCACAAATGTAGAAGGCAATCACTCGCTCTTTTACTTCACGGTTTCCAGAGACCTTGACATCCCAGCGCCTTGGTTCACTATGAAAAAAGTATGAAAGACCAAGGAAACTCAAAAGTTCTGAGATAGAACAACAAACACCTCGTGGAGTTGGAGAAAAAGGCCGTCCAGCGCCATTACCGTGGCTAAAGTGTTGCTACTGTAAAATCAATATGCAATAGGTAGTTCAAAGGGTGCGCCAGTTTAGTTTCTAATCTTAGGTTAGGTTCCATACAGGAGCCGAGCGGCTGATCCAATGCCATCACACGCTGCCAGTTCATCATCCCACCAGTTACCTAATACTGCTTATAAAAAATTCCCAACGTAATGTTGCAACGATAGTCGCCATCTCAGCTCCACAACCATTTCGGGGGTTTGCTCAAGCCGCCGAAACCGCCCAAGATCTTTATATCCGAACCGATGGAGGCTAAAAAGTAGCTACAGGATCAAAAGGCACTACGGCATCGACTTAAATTCCGACCAATATATGTCAATTGCGTATACAGTACGATCCATGCACTGCACAAGATAGCGGCATCACTCTTATGCAGCAAAACCCGGAGTTTGATGACCGTCTGCCGGTTCCCGGCTGCTGCAACGTAGAGTATCGTATCCAACGCGCGAATCATGATCGATGCTTTTTATGGTCACAGCCTTACAGATCTCATTTCAGATTACGAAAAAGCCGATGAAACCATATTTTGATGCTATTTGATCCCTGTGGCCAGGAGGGGGTTCAGCAGCAGGCAGCAACGGGAGAGGAGAGATTACCTGGTCAAACTTGCCAATGTGCTTACCTGCAGGAACCTCGAATAGTTGAAAATACTACTCACAAGATGGGAAATAAGATATGATGCAAAGAATCATCAGTAATGCAGTTTTGATATTTGGTTACTCCGCATTATTAAAGCAATTTTCTGCCTGAACCCCGGCTAATTTGTGATATCAATCGAGAATTAAAAGTACAACCCTTCCTGTCATTTGTGCCAACTAATCATATCTCCTACCTCTCTTTGGAGGAGGAGACCTGGAAATACTATAGTCACGTCTTCTCTTCGGTGGTGGACTGATGGACCTGTTATCCCTGCCTGCATTCCGTCTTGGCGATGGAGACCTGGAGTAGCTATCGTCCCGACGTGATGTTCTTGCCGGTGGCGAGACAGATGAGCCACGTCTTCTGCCTGCTCTCTGTGGTGATGGTGATCTCGATATACTCTCATCTTGTCGTTTTCGCGGTGCAGCGCTGATAGAAGATGTGTTCCTCCGAGCAACCTTCTTTCTAGGCGGAGACCGTGAGTCGCTAAGGGACCTACCCCTTCTTGGAGGGCTCTTCGAATAGCTGTCTCTGCGCCTAGTACGCTGACGGGAAGGCGAACGGGATCTCGACCTGGACGAACTCGAATTCCTTCGCCTTCGGCGTGGTGGCGTAACCGATCTTGAATCGCGTCTGCCCCCTCGAGATGGTGGAGTAATTGATCGTGAGAGTGATCTCGACGGAGATCTTGTAGGACTTCGACGTCTTCTAACCTCCTTTCCCTTGCTAGTACGTGGTGGCGTCCTAGAGAGTGAACGTCCACGATCAAGAGCACGGCTCCGAGAAGGCGACCGGGACCTCGAGTAGGATGACCCGGTGTATGAAGAGTAACTTGAAACGGAGCTTTCGGAATTCGAATCCGAATCGTGAGCTGCAGGTAAAGCTGGAGCTGCGGGTTTCGGCATATTCTGTAGATACTCACGCATTTCCTCCGTTATAGCACCCATACCTATGCTAGTGAAGTAATTGATGGAGAACCTGGTATTGCGTGGGTTGTCGTGAGGGAACAACCCTTCGAAGTAAGGTCGTAGGATATCGTCCTTGAGACGGGCTTGCAATTTGGGCATTCCCATAGCTTCCGAGAGATCTTGGAAAAGAATTTTAATGAAAATTCGACTACTCGACGTTGTTTCCTCTTCATTCAGGTGAACCACAGATAGTACATGCCATCCGATAGCATCTGAGCTAAGGAGATGACCAAAGAATCTTGCGATATTGCGGAGTCTGTTCGTCTCGTAGCGATGAATAGTATCATAGTACTTGGCGAAGGATTGTTCAAATAGATCTGTCCACAGACGATTAATCTTCGCAAATCGTTCCCCGATGAGGCCATAGAATTTTGAATATGTCCTCTCCTGAGAACAACATTCGATGATCATCGACGGAAGCTCTGGTTCCTGTCCAGGTGGAAGACTGACTTTCATCAATTTGTGACAACATTCCTCTGGATCAATACTGGACATGATAGTCAAGTAAATTGTTCGTCGTAGGTTGACGAGGTCAGTGTTACTTTGATCCTTAATCTCCAATGCTTTCTCCTCCTTTGCCTCTTCATCATCTTCACTATCGTCCTCATCGTCATCGTCTTCCTCGTCGTCACTTCCTTCCCCCAAAATCTCGGCTTTCAGTCGCTTGTACAATTCTTCATTCTGCTCCCATTCCGGATCATATTTAAAGATGTTCAATCCATCTTGAACATCAATGTCGTCGTCCAAAGCAATCCGATGCGTGATTTGATCTTCCTCCTCGACCAGATCTAACTCTTCCTTAATGGCAGGGTTGTCTTTATATTTGTCTTTTCGAATCTGGAAGAGAACTTCAATCATGTACTGGACACGCTTGTCGATATCGGCTTCGTTGAGGATATTTCTGAACTGATCAAACACAGCTAGAGCAATAGGACCGCTCATTTCTTCAAGGTGCTGCCCAACCTCTCGCGTCAATCCAACTGCAATCTCCACACTATCGTCAGTCGGCTTGTTAAGAAGTAGCAACAAAATTTGAGCAGCCACAACCTCATTTGCAACCTGCTGATTACAAAGGTGAGCTATGAAAGTGGTAGCGGAAAGGCAGACAGCTTTATCATTTCTCTTGAAACCTTTCTTGAATTGAACGATAAGCCGCTTCAGCAGAAGCTCGCCAACCTGCGGAAGCTTCGTGTTAACAATCGCGGCCATAGCCGCATAAATTGGCGTAAACGGCAAGCTGGCTGCCTGTGCCTTCATAATACTCCTACAAAACAATCCACGGCCTCGGATCAAATTCTCACCGAACAGCTCGGGAACAATGTGCTTGATATTCGAAACATTGACCTTGTTGATTAAACCATTTATAGATTTCTTCAAAGCCTCCCATGCCATCCGCTGATATTCCTTGCTTGTTTTGTCGGTGATTTGTGATTGTAGAGCTCGTAGCCGCGCAGGTGGTATGTAAGTGCCGCCAGATCGCATAGTTAGAAGTTTCTCATATTCCGCTTTCGCTGCAGCTTGCTTTTCTTCCTCGGTTTTCTCCTTGACCACGACATCGCCTCTGCCACGCGCGTCCGGTTGCTTTCTCGATGGGCCATTGGGAGACCGCCGGCGTGGCGAGGTCGGAACCCGATTAGCTGGTCTGTCCTCCATGACGGTATCGCGCGAGTCGACAGAGGTGGTCATCTTGGTTGACTGAGACGTTGGAGACGCAATGTCTATCAAGATTTTTGCAGAAGGCTCTCCGCGTCGCAACCAGCTGGAAGCTCAAGCTTAAGCTCCGCCGCTATTCGAGATACGCGAATCGGCGCTGGTAAAATTGCTCTTAGTTCATTTCCGATGCTTCAAAACAAATCTGTAATGAAGCTTCGTTGGGCCGTGATGTATGGCGTTATGAAGTAAAAATTATGAGCTGTATGGACAATTACTTGTAAGTTTTCTAGGCAAGGATTTTGAAGAAGGTAGTAAATTTAGGCGCAGAACCGCGCTAAATGTTTAAAGTTTAGGGCGATTTGTGTCGCGAAAGGGCCAGATTGACTGAGGAAAAGAGAGGAGGGCGCAAATATATTGTAATTTTGAGCTACGAGCAACAGAACTTAACCACAAACATTTTAAAAGCCATCCGAAGGTTCGGATTTGATTCTATCACACTCATTTAATAGTATATTGCAACAATGGTAAGAAATATATCTTCTGGCGCAACAACTGGCTTGCCCTGCACGATTAAAAGGATCGCCCTGCTAATTGTGCCACAGCTGGATCAACTTATCGGCCTCGCGATGCTCGTCGCTGCTTCTGTCGTCTTTCTCTACTATACCATCTGGACACTTCTCATGGTACGGATTGGGTTTCTTTCCTCAGCGTCAGAGCACGAAGCTAATGATTCGGATCTAGCCATTTGTCGACTCGGATCATGCCCTACAGAATCTATTCCCTCCGCGAGTTTGGGCAATCAGAATTCCCGTTATTCTCATACTATTGGCTTCCGCTGTGGTGGGATCGTTTTTAAGTGTGGTTATGATTCGAAGCAACAGGAAGCAGGCTGCGAAGGCCAAAGCTGCTATGAAGAAGAAGGCATAGAGGGTTGGCATACGGGAGCATTGGAAAATTGGATTGAGGAAAAGGAAGAGAGCAAAATCTATATTGGTCGCTCGTCATCTTCGACGATGTACAACTTGCGGGCGATCCGGCGCATTAGGACAGCTTTGGGGGATCTCTTCGAAATCGGCAAAGGCCTGTGTATTCATAAATATGCCAAATTATAATATACCGCTTTTACGGAGTATGGTTCAAGGCAATTATGCAAGGGGATGCTAACCTCCAGCCCTCTGCCATGTGGTCATTTCCTCCCACACCTTCGCACGTGCTGGAAACCTTGACTAGGAAGCGCTGGGATGCTTATATACGGTAATCATGGCTTTGCTGAATTTGCTCAGCTTCTGGAAACTTGCAATTTTTACCCTTCATACTTTGGTCACAATTACGACCAGCCCAGCACCTGACAGAAGTATCACGCCTCTCTATCCGCGGGAGCCATGTGGAGAACGTCATAACTTGAACATGACCTGGGTCTTCTGGGTTCTTGATTGATAACGTGTACTCTTTCATCATGGAATTTATTCGATGAATTGAATCATGGAAACATGCATAATACAGTATCGAAGATATGCGGTTGGCCTCGAGCATGGATAGTAATGGATTCGCATGGACTCTCGAGTCTGGAAATGGGGAATGGGATCTCCAGGCGCGCGCAGATTCCGAGCAAGAACCAAGATCGAAGCCCAGGATTGGCTTCCCCTGATAATACTCCGTACTTTCCCAACTTGTAAATGGTCCCATGGTCCCATGACCATTAGTACCCTACTGACATACGGAAGTAGGGTGTGCATCATTGTGCCTTATCAAGCAATAGCGTAGGGGACTAGGTAGGCGCCTTTACCGACTTCGAAACGCATCAGCTTCTGCTGGGTCCGGGTAAGTCACTTTGGTAAGAGGGATCCATAGGACCATACTGGTATGATGCGATGTGCGTGCGGTGAGGTAAGGGGAAGATAACGGCGGTGCTGGACACAGTACAGTAGTCGCTGCGGTTGCTGTTGTTGCTGCAGTTTGCACTGGACTGAACTGCTGGACGTACATGCTTTCTGTGTAACCTAGCTTGTAACTTGTAGCTGGTAACTTGCAGGTGTCTCTGTTGTCATAGTGCTGATATAAATAGCACAAAGAATAAGGGTGCAGAACAAAGGAGCAATGTCGCCAAAGTAACTGACTGACATGTACATGTTCAGGAATGAGAGTGACTGCGAGCCAGCCAGCCAGCCAGCCATCCAGCCATCCAGCCATCCAGCCATCCAATGCAAACATTTAATAGCAAGTCCCTCGATTTGAATCAGAGTTCAAGACTCAATGACTGACCGGGTGGAGTCACTTGAGAAGCAGTCAGCCAGTCATCCACTCACGAGCAAGCGTACCTTGCTACTTGCTCATTCTCTCCCTTCTACAACAAGCCTAGCTTAATCTGCTGTACCGCTTCCGTACCATCTGTTGCCCCTCTATCGTGCCGCAAACATACGCCAGCTTAACTCAGGAGCTCTTTACAAGAAGAGCAACAGCATCAACTCGCGATTAAATCACTATCACAATTTCATAACTCATTCTTCATCTCGCTGCATACGATAAAACCCATAGAACGTCAAATATTATATCTTCACGAAAAATTCCCGAGCATTCTCCTGAACTCTGGTCGTTCAGGACGCCCGGGAATTGTATCAAGGTTTCATAGTCATCGAGGCAACTCGCGCCCGCGTTAACTGGTCGCTGTCGGAAGTCCGAGTACCTGGATTCTGAGTTCTGCAGATACTTGCAGAAACTCATACTTGTTCACATTAAACAAGCTAATCATTTGAATGCCCGCTTCATTTGATAACGAAGCAAATCAGACGGCAGGTGGAATACCCTTCCCCAACAAATCGACGCCGAAAGCATCAGCCGGAGTACAGATTCCTACAAAGAACGGCAAAAATAATGGGACGGCGAAGGATGGCGGTGGTGGTGGAGTCATGGCTGCGGTGACGAAAAGTAATGCTGCCAAGTCATCGTGAGTTTCCTTAAAGACTATGTACAAATACCCGATGTTGTAATCTAACCTGCCAGCTCGTCCAGGAAGAAGAAGAATGCCGCGATAACCTCACAGGCCCAGTCGCCAGAAACGAAACCCGAAGCGCCTATACAGAATGAAGATCCTGTAACATCGCCAGTGCTCAACGCACTATCCTCGACCTCACAGCCCCAATCGCAAGAAGCGAAATCAGAAACGCATATACAAAATGAGGTTCCTGTTACATCGCCAGTGCTGGAAGCATTATCGTCGACCTCACAAGGTTCTTCGGTTGCGACGACAGAATGGGCAAAGAATCTTCCTGCATTTTCGAGCTCTCCGAACAACCTGATAAGCCTCGGTGAATCGCCGCCAACGCAACCATCTTCCTACGAAGACAGAACTACATATTCCGGTTGGGCTGCAAAAGAGCGAAAGCCATCGCCGAGTGCTTATAATCCATCCTCTTCCCCGCCCTTCAATCGAAGGAGACCTCTGAGCTACCAGATGGATGGAAACGCTCCATACAGCCCCGAAGAACATCAGTCTCACTTGGCCAATTATGCCGCGCGCCGCAGCTCGATGTACCCTCAACAGTCACAAGCCGCACGCTTCGGTACTTATCCACCTTTACCACATCAACCACAGGCCCACTTCTACGGTGCTCCAGATCCGAATCTTATTTTATCGCCGAGGACCCCTGGATTGATTCCGGGAGACAAAGGGTTCCATTGTGGCTTTGATAGTTTACCATCGGGACAGGATAGCAATAAAACTGCGGAGAGTGTTGTTGTTACTGGGTATGAGGGCGGATTACGAATCAACAGTGTCTCGAAGAGAGGCTTGAATAGGGTTATTTCTTTGGATGGATTACGAGGAGGTGTCTACAATGCCAAGATTCTTCCGTGGACTACGCAGCAAGAGTCATCGATGCAGTTTCCCCTAATAGCTGTTGTTGTCCATGGCCCGGTTTGGACAAAGAGTGATAGATCTAGCGAAGAATATGCTGTTCCACCAGAAAGCGTGACAGCATCTACAGATGAAAGCACTCGAGGGTCTCCCAGACTTCCTACTCAATCCGTTCAAGGCGATGATGATGATTTGATTGAGTATTATCAAACTACAGTTGAGGTATATTCGCTCAGTACAAAGAAGTGGATAGCTACTTTGTTGTCTACGCCGAGAACCCATCTACCAGTGCCCGCATCAAGTCCGTTGTTCACGCCACCGGCCCCTGTCGGGTCTTTCACAATTCGAGCTGATAGAGGCAACATCGTAGTCGCTTCTGGTGTCACCGGCGAAGCTTGGATATTCCGTCAAATGGAACACGGTGTGTCTACTATTGATTTCAGGTGCCTCGGTAAAGTCTGGACGACCGTTCAACATGGTCTTTCTGTTGATGCCGCAACACCTAACGCTTATACCGATGGCAGACAAGGAGGTGATGCTAGCGTTAGGGCTCCATACAAAGCTTCTATCATTTCTGTGAACGGGCGATGGTTAGCTTATTGTCCCTCGGCAGCTTCTTCGCAGGTATCTCTCCGCGCCACAGTCCCAGGAAACACGTCCACAGGAAGGGTTCCTGGATTAAATTCGTTTGCTCCACCTCATGTCCCTGCAGTAAACTGCTTAGTGGATACTCCAGGTGGCGAAGGTATGCTAAAGCAAGTTCTTCAGGCAGCGACGCAAGGTATTGTGGAGCTTTCGGGGTATGTTGGAAAGCAGGGAGCTCAATATTGGAATAACTATTGGAACAAGAATGCAGCCTCTTCTCAAGGAAACAGCAGCACCACGTACCAGACACAGCAGAACGTATCTTCACAATTTCCTCCCACCCACGGTCTTACTGGTCAAGCAAACACTGCCAACAAAGATCCCGGGCTAATCTCAATTCTCGACCTTGATGCTCTGGCGCAACAAACCTCGGGATCATCGATCCACCCCTTAGCTACGTTTCCCGTACCTCATGGATGTAGTTTCTTGTCATTGGCGCCTAGTGGTTTGGCTCTATTCACGGCAAGCAGCAAGGGTGATGTACAGTTCGTTTGGGATCTTATGCGATTACATTATTCACGATCTTCTCTTCTCAAAGCCAATCCTCAAACCGGAAGCCTACAAGGACCTCACGTTAGACAGATCGCGCAATTCTCTCGCATGACCATCGCGAGAATTGTTGATGTTGTTTGGACTTCACCGCACGGCGAGCGGGCCGCAATGGTTACTGAACCTGGAACGGTTCACGTCCTCGATCTGCCGGCCAGTGCTTTCACCTGGCCCCCACCTCGTCGGAGGGTTGTATCATCCACGACTGAGCAATCAACCCCTGACACCAGTACCGCAGCGCGTGCTGCCGTTGGCGTCGCATCTAGTGCTGTCAGTTCGTTATGGACCGTAGCTCGGCCTTTGGTAGGCTCTCGTAGACGTAGGAGCAGTGCTGGTATGTCTGGAATTACTGCAGCTAGTGTCAAATCCCAAGCAGGCCACGGAACCCAGGCTTTAGCTGCCGGTATCAGCCGTTCCGTCGGAGCTGCCACGGGAAAGATGAACGAAATGCGCAAAGCCGGCAGTACTAAACTGCACCTTCCAAAGAGCGGCAACACACCCAGTCCAAATTGCGTCAGATTATTCAATGGAAAATATGGCGATTCTATCTTTGTTGTCGGCGGTGGCATTTTCAGAATATACACGGTGAAAAGCAGGAGAGCGGATCGACCAGCCGATAAGCAGAAAGCGTCTAGAGGTGCTAAATATGTCGAGTTCAGGATCCCATCACTCCCGGATATCAAGATAGCGCAGGACCCACTGCATGATTTGACCGCCGACGATGTGCTAGATATCACCGCCCGCGACGTAGAGGACAACTGGAAAGCAAGACAAGCACTCTCACGCGTGTCCCGTCCTTCCGGTGCCGAAACATCAATCCCCCAAGCTGAAATCGAGTCCAACGCTCCCTACCAACCCTTCCATACCGACCGCCGCGTCAGTCTCCACATCTACTCCCCCGACAAACCGCCTCTCCCCTCCCCCTCAGCCTCAGTCCTTCTCTCTCCTCCAACCCGCACCGAAGCCTCCATCCCCAAACCCTGGGCCTTTGGCGGCGCGATCAAAACCCTGAGACTTGATGTCGGCCCGCCGCAGGTCGTCGAAGACGACTACGAGACCCCGGCGGATCATCGCGCGCTGCCGTCGTCGGCTATCGAGCGCGTGTTAAGGATCGGGGATGCGGAGCACGAAGGGGAGACGATTTTGGTGACGACGAGGAGGAGGAAAGGTGCGGGCCTGGGGCATGCGGGAGAGGGGGAAATTGGGGGGATGGGCGATGAGGAGGGGTTTTTTGAGGATGATTGTGAGGTGTTAGATTTTGCTAGTCAGAGGGTTTAGGGTGGGTTGGGTGGTGGGTGAGGGATGAGGATGGGGAAGAGGATGGAAGATAGATTAGATGAGATGAGATGAGACGCATTTGAATGCGGTTGTTGGGTTTGGCATCGGGGTTATGATGGATCGATCGGTGGGTTGGATGGGTTCTGTGGGATTAGATGGAGCATTACATTATGTTTTGTTGTTTTACTTTACTACGGTATTTTACATTACATTACATTACAGATTACACATTACACATTATATTACTTGATATAGAACTTTTTAAGCCGACTTTTAGAAGGGGTTGTGGTTGTGGTTGTGGTAGTGGTAGTAGTAGTAAAGCGCTTCCTTGATCTTTTCTCATCATATATTCATCTATCTATCCATCTATCCATCTATCTATCTATCTATCTATCTATCTATCTATCTATCTATCTATCTTTTTTCCGTTCAGTCTGCTTTTCCTGCTCTCTTCTCTTCTAGTCCGTTTCGTTTCGTCACCTTTTGTGGAGGATGCGTATAGACATTTAGTATGTATATGGGGGGTGGGGGGTTGGGGTTACTCGGTTCTGCGCCGGGGAAGGGGCCAGCTATGAGGACGCGGGTTACACATGAGGAATGAATGAATGGATGGACAAATCGACAGAGGGATGAATGGGGTGCTTGCTGGTGAGTGGGTTTGAGTGTTTGGGGGGAGGGAGGTCGGGCTTGCGTGGATGTGGGTGGGGGAATGAATGGATGGATGCGTTTTTGGGGGAGGCTGTTGTGGTGCGGTTTTTGGAGGGGAGATGGGATGGATAGGATGAGATGAGATGAGATAGAAACAGCGAGTTTAAATTAATACTATATACACAAGACAATTTAGTACATTGCAGTACTGTACATACAAGACAAATACATATACCAGAATCAGCGTAGATATCAACATATAGACACAGTTACAGCTAAAGTAACAGCCAGTCATCTCAGTAATCGAGCGATTGAACAAGTTTGATCAAGTAATGAATGAATCAACAAACAGATAGATAGACGAACAACTAAGTAAACCAGCCGCCACGTCTACAAATAGGAATCTTCAGGTATAGAGATACTATCCAGAAGGAGAGATGGAGATGGAGGTAGGAAAATGCAGAGAGTTGTCTGTGTATGTATTTCATCATCAGTGATGAAGAGGGTGGAGTATAAGTTAGGGTACCAAGAGAGAGAGAGACAAACAAACTAGAGAAAAAACTAATTATCAAGATATTTGTTGTTATTCACCTAATCCGAGATGTAGATTGTATAACGTTCGCTAAACACTCGGAATTTGTTCTTATGTATATAATGTATGTTTCAACTGCCACCTCCCCTCTCTTCCCCTCCCCTCCTCTGCTACTCTTCTCTCCTCTCCTTCTCGCCCGTTTCCTATATATGTTTGTCTGTCTGTAATATCCTATCCTATCCTGTCTGTCACCCTAGAACTGACATCCAAGATGTGTCTTTACTATTCATCGCCATCAATCGACATATCATCCCCATCTCCATCTCCGCCCACATACCTAGCCAGCGCCACATCCCCTCCCACCCTCACATCCGCGCCCTCTCTCGACCCACTCATCCCCCCCATATGCTTTGCATCCCTCTCATCATCCAAATCCTCCAACGGATCAATATGCCCGTCCAAGCGCGCAATATTTCCATTCCCATCAATCCCATCCACATACTCATCCCTCCTCGACTTCTTCTTATCCTCCCCCTCCCAGCCCTCCATCTCGCCTGATTCCTTTCTACACCTCTCGCACATGCACCAACCCCCCAGACTGCCTTCAGCCCATTCGCGGCGGTCCTGGACCGGCAGACTGATATCGCAGTAATGATTAAGAATTTCTTCACCCTTACTAATGCCGCCTTTGCGGCCGCCAATACGCTCCTCTCTGCACCAGAGCTTCATGCGGCCGCCCCATTCCCACTGCACATTAGGATCGCAGTCGTGGTTCGCGAGACACCACAGCGGGTGCACGGCCGCGACTTCGGGTTTGCCGGACTGCTTGTCCACGCGGGCGGAGGCGGTGCCGCGGAACTTGGCGTAGAGGGTGTTGAAGATCCAGAGGTCGTAGGAGGCAAGGGTAGAGAAGATGTCGATGTCCATTTTCTCGAGAATGTGGAGGGGAGTGGAGATGTTGCTGGCGAAGGTGAAGGGGAGGGTCCAGACGGGGGGTGGGCCGGCTTTGTGGGATATGGGGACGGCGTTGGATGCGGATGGGAGGAAGTCACCCCAGATAAATTTGACTTCCTTGAGGTCGAGAGGATGTTTTTCTTGAGTTGCCGACATGGCGAGAGAGCGGGAAAGGAGGAGTAGGTAAAGTGCGTTGGGGGATTCTTTTGGGTCGGGATCTTTGGAGATTGAGTCGACGTCCTTCTCGCAGATTGCAGGGTGGTAGGTTCTTTGTGCAAGCTCAAGACATTGTTCATTGCAGAACATCGTATCGTCGCAGTCAGGACATCCTACAACAGTACTCTGCTCGCCAAGCGGTGGTAAGGGAGCACTACATACATCGCAGAGAGAATCTTTTAGACGGTTATTGACAGTCAATACAGAAACTTCTTCAAGAACTGTCTCGCCAGATGATATATCATCTCTGGCAAAAAGTCCTAGTTGCTTATTCGTAGGTAAATTCCCATCTTCATCCGGGACGATAGCCGACTCCACCAAAGTGGGCAAATCGACAGATCGAACTTCGCATTTGGGAGCTACGAATTGCAATTGCTTGTTCAAGAAGTTGAGCGACTCCTTCGTGTGACGGTCTGGTTCGTGGTCGTTCCATGGGTATACTTCGCGCCTTACCAGCCCTTGGTCAGGCAGCTCGGAAATATCCACTTCCTCCACCTTCAGCCTCCTCTTTGCCATATTGAAGATGTAATCCTTCACTTGATTTAGATCCTCATCATCGGGAGCTGCCTGCAGGCCCCGACTGCAGAATTCATAGGCACTCTTCAGGCAACCGCATAACAGCAGGCTCAGGGAAAGATTCTGGTAGCACCGTAGTGCAGCTTTTTTGGACACTTTGAGGATTGGCTCGTCCGCACAGTCAATGTCCATGTGTTCTACTCCGAAGGTCACGTCGCCGTTCGCGTTCGCCGTCTCGCGTTTCCGAAGGATGGAGGGGTACCCCTCCTCCAGTCGAGCTTTCAGCGTTTCCAATGCCGGCTCATGGTATTCGAAGCTCTCGTCGGCGAGCTCATCACAGAGGAGTAAGGCTCGGTAGCTGTCACCAGCAGCTAAGTCGGGATAGCCCAGATCGGCATGAACCTGTGCTCGTTCGAGGTAGAGGATAAGGTCGTAGGGAGATTGTAAGAGACTGTCGGTTAACTGTTCTCGTCTTTCCAAGAGTATGGAGGTGGAATCGTCCTCCTGATCACTGTCACGATCCATGCTGGCCTTGACATATTCCTGAAAGAAGAGGAGGAGATATGTCGCATGTGTAAGTAGGCAGGAGATGGGAATTTAAATTTTTTGTCCTCCACTTCATGCTTTTCCCTCGTGTGCTTGTGGTGGGGGTGGTAGAAGGTCTAAGAAGAGCTCGAGTATTATTAAGAAATTTTTAGGAAGGGTTTTAGGGGTCCAAAATGATCAGGCTCGCGGTGTTCTAGAGGGGCAAGCCTTGCAGAGCCACTAAGAGCCTTGTACCGATGCGTCCAAATGAATGCAAGCGAGAAGGCCGACCAGGGCACGCCCGGAGTATTTGCTCCGGACGGACGGCTGCGAGCTGCAATTACTGCACCAAGCAAGTTGGAAGTTGGCATATCAGTTCGAGATTGTTTTTGTGTGTGTTTTTTATTGCTTGGGATTTGGCATTTTGGTTGAATTTTTTTTGTTTTTTTCTTCTTAGTTTTGTTTCCTCTTGCAAATTCATGAAGGTCCTGTCCGCTCGCTATCTTTTCCCCAATGCCGTACTCCCACCGAGATCCGAGAGCATCGGCTGTGTGCACATACACACTGTACACTCACTACTCCAGAACCAAATGCAGATATGAGCATGTGCGTCCGCCCACCCATCTCATGCAGCAAGTGGGCGTGTGGCTGATGTGGGTTTCCATGGTTTTCCCAGTTTTGTGCAGCTTTGTGCCTGTAGTCAAGCCCTCCACACCCAATCAGCCATCCTTACCCAACTTTCCCATATCCACGATACACGGAATCTCTCAGTTCGTGCCAACTTCGCCAACTATTTGCAAGATATTATATGGAGTCATCGTACGTACAAGCCTACAAGCTACAAGGAAGCACAGCAGAGCAACGGCCCCTATCCTCTCTCTCCTTCTTCAGCGCGTTATCCATCCTGTTCTGTCCTGTCCTGTTCCTGAACGTCCCAATTCCTGCACAAGAACGGAAACGCGGGGAGTGGCGGCTCCGATCCGAGGGGCAGGTGAAAGGTTCCATGGGGAGGGTGGTGAATCGTGTTCGTTTAGAGGCAGCTGTAAAGAGTAGACTACCACTTACTTCTCGATAGCCTGTGTGCTATGCGACATCCTTCATGGTTCCGCATGCAAAACAAAAGGCTGGCCTAGATTTCTAATCTCTCTTCTACTCAACTCCAGAACGCACATACTAGCAGACAGATCTACGATTTTCATGCTCTATCTCGCCACCCCTTTGCTTTGACAATATAGCCGTTGTTCCTTCAGCCCCTCAAATCGCTCAACTTGTCAACATAGTATGCAGGAACTACAGGTGCATTTTCTACTTCCCATTCGTCCTTCCCCGAGACTCCTGTCAATACAGCCAAAGTTCCCCCAAGTTTGCCCTCAATCCCGAATTTGATATCCGTTTCTAGTCGATCTCCAACCATGCACGTCCTTTTACGATCAAATTGAAACTTGCCTTCGATGGAATCCATCATTGCCTGACTCGGTTTACCCAGAGCTGTAGGCTGCTTTCCTATCATGTTGATCAATGGCACGGATATGGTGCCTGCACCGGGGAAGAAGGTATGGTTAGACGGCAGTGTACTATCGGTGTTGGTGGCCAGGAAAACTGCCCCTCGTCGTAGATAATGGTAGGCGTGGCAGAGCTTGAGATAGTTGATGTGGAAGTCCAATCCGGCCAAAACTACTCCGACATCATCATCGAGGAGCGATCCATCTGCGATCCCTTTGTAATCCTCAGGGGTAATATCGCGACGGTATGCCGGATCTGTTCCCCCAATGAATTCTACACCTTCTGTCTTCAGTTCTACTTCAATGCCACTTTCGCCCAAGACGAACACTTTGTTCTTCGGAGCCGGAAGCTTCAGAATTCGCGAGATGTAGATCGCAGAAGAGTAGGCAGATGCGAAGATCTCGTCGACATTGCTTGGTATGCCCAATGCCGTGAGTTTCTTTTGATATTCGGATCGAGATTTCGTGGAATTGTTTGTTACAAAAACGGTTTTCTTGCCTGCGCAAACTGTTAGGAATCTCCGTCATAGGCACATTACTTATCCAAACCTTTTGACCTCAGCATCTCCAAAGTCTCAACTGTTCCTGGGAATAAATGATCTCCCGACCATAGCACGCCTAATCATCTATCAGCAGCACTCTGTGGCAAGATTTTCTAAACTACAAACCATCGCAATCAAACAGAAAGACCTGAAGCGTGCGAAAGAATAGAAGTCAGCGTTGTCCCTACGGCTACCGTTTTCCTCTCTGTAGGACTGACTTAACGCACGTCGAACTTGTCGATAAACTCATGTATGGCAGACTGATCGCCGGTGAGATATTTTGGAGCCGTCATGATTACACAGAAACGGTTCGATCTGCAGTCAATATTGACAGCTGAAAAAGGGTTGTCTCTCGTTGCTATCGCTGCAATGGTTCTTTGAAGCAACTCCGCGGAGAACACGGGTCGCTACCGATGCGGCCGACGAGAAAACAGAACCCCGCCAATGATGCCCGCACGTGATGAATGTTTATGATTGAAGAGCTACGAAAGGGGTTAGATTGGGTATGACGACGAGCTCTGCAAAACGTTCATTGTGGATGGATTGGGAATGGTTTCGTAAGGCGGACGGACCGAAGCGGAAAACCAATAAGAAGAAAGGAACGACAGGCTGGAATTTGGATGGGTATTTCGAGCGGGATTATGGATTATGGTTTCACTCAATGTCTAGGAGTGTGGACTGAGCATTAAGGTTATCACATGTCAGATGTCAGGACTCAGAAGTCAAAGGCGAAGAAAATCGATGACAGCTCGAACAATTGCAGCTGTTTAGCTTCTCAGCAATACTAAGAACATTACGCGCACTTTGCTCCATGTCATAGCTGGTCACGCTCGATTTTGCTTTCATCATCGTTCTCAGTGTGAGTGTGAGCGTGAGCGTGAGCGTGAGCTTGAGGGTAAGCAAGCACCGCCGGATTATTCGGTTCGATGCAATCGGCTGACTATCTCCGTCAATGGGGGAGCTGCATTCGATTCGATGTTACCACTTGATCCATGACCCCGCCAAACTCCAAAAATGGAATTCTCAAGACGCAAGAGAGGGCAAAGGGAGGGGGAAGAATGAGATAAGATGAGACGAAACCTCTCAAAAGCCTCTTGCAATTCTTTGGTACTGCAGCGGCTGCTGAATAATCGGCTGTCCTACCAAACTACCAAGCTACCAAAGAACACGCTGCCAGTGTTTCATCTTTGCACATTCACACACAATCGCACAGATTTATATTGGCAAAACGGCACAGCACAGCACAGCCATGGCAGAAAGGAGACAAGGCCATTGCTCTTCTAGGGCGGGCTTGCAGAATGGATGGAAGCTGTGTCCAACGGTCAAAGCGGGACCTTTTCTTTTGGGAAGTTTCCCTCCTTGTCTGCGCTGTACTTCGTACCCGGAGTACAGATGTGGACTTGAGTGAGTATTTTCGTGTATCTGTATCTGCATCTGTATCTCCATCTGTACTGTTCCTTGTGTCCATTCCTGTGTAACGGCTTTCTCCTGTCTCGCCTGCCCGACGCCGCACGCCTCGTCTGGACTCTGAAGATGGTCTCTTGTCCTCAATAATTACTTATGTCGACGTTTTTGACTTCTTAACTTCTTGACGTCGAGCCATCGTCATCCAGCGGGGCTATTCTTATACGAAACTCAAAGAAGCACAGTAATCTCCGGAAATTCTATTCGCCTTATTTACCTTCGTAAGATCTTACCTCTTCCTATTAACCTGACAGTACGAGTGGTCCAGCAAGTAAGTACCCTCAGCTCTCCTTGCACATCCGTCCCGCCAGCCAGACCCTTTGTTTCCATCGGCCCAGTCCCTTTTCCCCTGCCTCATTTCCCACTTCACTCCCATTCGCATTCGCATTCCCATTCCCATTCCCATTCCAATCTCAATCTCAATCCCAATCCCAATCCCACGAACTCTATCTGCCCTCACCCATACTTTACCCGTTTCCGGAAGACGCAGCTAAAACGGCAACGGCAACGGCAAGAAGTTACCAGAAGGAATCCACTTATCGATAACTAAAAAACCCCCACCATCAAATTAAGAAAAAATAAAGGGCCCCTCCACCTTCGTCACTTGTCGTCACCACAAAACCGTTTTCATATTTTATTTCTCAATTCAACTGAAACTCAACCCCATTGCGGCCACCAAAAAGCCAGAACACTATACACCATATTCCCCAGCTGACTCTTTTTTTCTCTCTCAAGATTCCCCAAAACAACCAAATCAATCCAATTAATTCAATTCAAATCCCCAAACATCTCCAATTATGGTTGGCGCACAACCCAACCTCTTCGCGTTCCCTAACGTCGATACCCTCGCACCCACCCTCCGCGCCTACATCATCCAAGCGGAAGCCGCGGGCCTCGCCCGCCATGACGTCTTCAAAGTCGCCGTGTCGGGGGGCTCCCTCCCTAAAACCCTCGCCGCCGCCCTGCTCGCCCCCTCCAGCGGCCCCGACGACACCATCCACTTCTCCAAATGGGAGATATTCTTCGCCGACGAGCGCGCCGTGCCTCTCGACCACGAAGACTCGAACTACGCCTTACTGAAAGCCGAGCTCCTCGATAAAATCCCCGCCGACATGGGCCAACCCACCGTGCACCCCATCGACGTCGCGCACCTCGACGACGTGCAGGAGCTCGCCGATCAATATGAGCAGCTGCTCGTGCGCAGCTTCGCCAGTCGCGATAGCGTCAAGTTGCCGATTTTCGATCTGCTGCTGCTGGGCTGCGGCCCCGATGGACACACATGTAGTTTGTTCCCCGGGCACAAGCTCTTGCGCGAGACGGATGCGTGGGTGGCGCCGATTGAGGACAGTCCGAAGCCGCCGGCGAAGCGCATCACGCTGACGCTGCCGGTGGTGACGCATGGAGTCAAGGTTGCGTTTGTGGCGACTGGGGGAGGGAAGAAGGAGATTATGAAGCAGATTTTCGAGGGTGGGAATGGGCTGCCGTGTGCATTGGTGAATGAGGGCGCGAAGGAGAGATGTAGTTGGTTTGTGGATAATGCGGCGGTGGAGGGGGTGAGTTTTCCGAGGAAGGGAAGTCTTTAGATTTTCGCGACCAGTCGGGGGCTTGCTGTGCTGTTTGCTTTTGGCGGGAAGGGATAGAAAATGGAAGAAGGGAATAGATGAAAGATATGATGGATAGATGGATGGACGGATAGCTTTTGCTCTCGCTTTCTGGATTGATTTGGAGTTGGCAGCGAGTATTTCAAATGGATGGTATTTCAAAAAGGCAATATCCAAATGGATGGATGGATCTTTTTTCTTGTTCTTCTTTCCCATATCGCACGCACGCACGCACGCAACACATCTTGTCACACACATTACATCAAATTACATCACATCATATCACATGCTACGGCTTGTTTGGCAGGAGTAGAAGTAGAAGTAGAAGTAGAAGTAGAAGTAGGAGAGCGGCAGATCTCAATGAATCAATGAGCCAAATTAACGAATCGCATGAATTTAAGATTAGATGCAGACTGTACTATACTGTACTTGCGTGGTGCATCCCGCATTCCACGAATTCGCATGTTCAAGACCCGATCAGATAGAGAGTTGGATTGATGCAATTACTCACTCAGTCAGTCAGTAGGTGTTTCATGAGAGAGAGAGAGAGAGAGAGCGAGGGAGGGTAGGGAGTCGGGGTATACAGATACAGTATCACTCACTTGGCTGAACTTGACTCGGCAGCTCATTTGACTGGACTTGATCTTGCAGCTTGCTTGCTCGCTCACTCAGTTCTTTTCCTCTGTTGTAGGTAAGTAAGTAAGTAAGTATATTTTAGCTTTTGTAGCGCACATGGCTGCCATGGCACTTCTGCCGCTGATTCTATCTCTAGCTCAATCACATGCATGCATGGCTCGCACCGTCTGCGTTTCTACTCATATCATCATATAAACTATACTTATTTCATAACAACTAGAACTATGCATAACAGAACAGAACAGAATAGTTAGTTCCAAGGGGTATCGTGTCTGTATCTGCATCATATCCGTATCTATCCAGCTCCATAAAATAACAGTCCTGTTCTTCATCCCGTCCCTATCACCGTCCCGTTCTCCAAACTCCTGCCTCATCGTATACCTCACCCACTAGCTATATAGCTCTCCCCAAAAGCTCTTCCCGAAAGTCAGAACCAGTGAAAGATATCCTGTTGATGTTCGTATAGTATAATATGTATAGTATAGTATAGTATACAAATAACTCTACTTTTCCTTTTCCTTCCCCTCTCACTTTTTCTCTCATCCGATCGCTGTCGTTGAGACAGATAGATGTCTGAGGAGTGAATGAATCTGATGTGGTGCGGTCTGGTGTCCAATGAATCCGATGTATTCATTCACCTATCCTGATTGACTGCTTGCGTTTTTGCCCTCCCTCACAGCCTCAAAACACCTTGATAATAATAGCCCAACGGGCCTTCTGTTTTGTTTTCCAAATCAAGGAAAGTCTGTCAATCCCGTCCAACACTCTATGCATCATTCTCCCTCTCACTTTCATTTTCGCTGGGGTCCGCACCTCCAATTGCACTTCCACTTCCCTCAACACTCCCAGCAGCACCCTCCCCACCCCCGTCCTCCACCTCCCTCCCCACCGCCTTCAAGAACGCCTCCAAATCCTTCTCCATCCCCGCCAACACCACCATACACTCCCCACAAATCCTCAAACAACACCACGTACACCTCCACATACTCCCTGCCGCCCTCGTACTTGTGCTCCCACTCGCACTACTCTCCCCTCCTCCCCCCACATCCCCCTTCCGACAAACCATACACTCCACCGGACAAAGATCGTTCCTCGACCGCCGCATATACTTATGTCCCGCATAGCACTGTAGATGTTCTCTCCCCAGCTGCGGCGCACTGAGCACGGTGCGGGTATCCGGTAACGTAGAGGGCGAGTACAGCGCGGGGAAATAGGCGTGGGAGTAGGACTGGGTGGTTGTGGTGCGTGACGACGGATGGCGGGAGTGAGAGATGGTGATGGAAGCGGATGCGGATGCGGATGCGGATGTAGAGGTGGAGTTTGAGACTGAGCGCGTTTCGGGTGGGGGGGAAGGCTCGGGTGTGAGCAGGGAGGAACTGATGGAGTTTGGGTTGTGCGGTTGTGGGGAGCGGACGATGGTGGGGAGGGAGGTGATGGTGAGGGTTTCGGAGGGGGAGCGGGAGTGGGAGTCGGTGAGGATGTTGGGGAGGAGGGGGGTTTCGGTTGAGGAGTCGGATGGGTGGTTGCGAGCTGTGGATCTGCTCGGGAGTTGGTGTGGCGGATGTGAAGGGTCGTATGGAGGGGTTGTTGGTGAGAGGACTTGAGGAGTGGATGGTTGATTTTGATGGGTAGGTGAAAGAGTTGACTCGTTTGGAGAGAGTAACAAAGGTATTTGCTCCGATTGAGCAACTCTCCCGGCGTTCAGAGAGTCTTGATTCTCGTTGCTGGGCCCAATTCTGCCGGTACCGTCGATCTGATCCGGGATCGAGACTTTCCTCTTCCCGGTGCTCTTCAGCTTCGATACTTTTCCTCCCATCTGCGGAATCGGTGGCTGAGGAGCTTCGCGTGCAGGAATGGGACCTCCCTGTCGATCTGAGAGTATGATTTTATATTGTTGGGGATGAGAAGGCAGTCCCGGGAGGGACGGGAGAGAACGATCTGGTGGTGGAAGAACGCTTTGGGAAGGTGGACTTGCGGTTGAGCCGTTACTTTTGAAAAGTTTCAAATCGGGAAACTCGATTCCTTTCTTGCTCAAGAGCTCCCTTCGTCTCCAGATTTCTTGACCCGGCGAAGACCTTAAACTTGAGATAGACTTTGGGCTGGCTGGGTCTTTTTTTGGCGTAACAGGTCGGATGTCTCTCTGCTCATCTTTTTCTGGTAACGGTGGGGTCTTGCGAAATTCAGATCCGGCGTAACTGAGTGAATCTTTGGTGAAATTACTACTATCAGATTCTGATCGCGAGCGAGTGATATCCGTGTAGATTGATGAATTGAGACTCGCCATCGAAGGCTTCTTGGTCACACTCGGAGGACTTCCGACAGCACGACGGGGAATATTCATCGTCCTGGAAGATTTCCTTTCTGGTAGAGAAGGTAATTGTTTTGCCATCATGAGCTTCTCCACGTCGCTTGATTCATTGGGGTTCGGGGCGGTAGGAAGAGCCTTTGAGAACCTCGAACGGCCTCGAACTGGCGAAATGATAGGTGAAGCCATCATCATGATTTTCTTTTCCTCGGATTCAATCTCAGATATTGGCAAGAGACCATAGCAGGTCAGAGAGGTCGATTATAAATGTATCCTTACAAGAACCCTTATGATCCACAAATTATTTAGTTGAAATCCAAACGATATAAAACGAGGTCATCAGCTAGGATCCCCTGAAATTCTCAAACAACGGACGTCAAAATCGAAATCCGCAGTGGCTTTCGAACCTTGACTTGATAAATAAGTTCATGCAAGAGTTGATTGCATCGTTAATTTGTTCTCTTATTGCGTGGCTCAGGGTATAAAGCGAAAAAGCCTCGAATCATATATATGCAAAGGAAATGAGGATTAGATGAAGACACAATATACTCAGCTCTTTTGACCAGCGGCGTCCGGACCTCAGTTGTCACTTTTTCTATACTTAGAAGTTTTGACCTGTCGCACCAGACGCCTTTCGGTATGATCCCCAGGCACAGCAAGGGACTCGCAAGCATATTGTTTTGGCTTGAAGGGAGGCCATACTTTTCGTCCGAATCCATATAGCTTATCATGCCGGAGGTATTGGCGGCGAGTTGGGGAAACCATTCCTGATGGTGGATCATCACAAGGGGACTCGAGTGAATTCTCATAGGGCTCAGGCTAAACCCATCGGTACTTCATACATGGGATTCGGAGAAAAGGGCGGACGTGTTAATGTATGTTAATTTCCAAGGACCGGCGTAGTGGAACTCGGCTCTTCGAAAGCGACAGGCCAGAAAGGCTCAGCACAATGGTATGAAACGTGAAACTGCAAATCATCGCGGAAATGGAAAGTCTCGAATATATTGAAGATTCAAAGTTCCAGCATTGACGTTGCGTGTGGTCGATCGTTTTCAACTGCCTATCAAGCAATCGGTATCACCCTATCGATTGCTATTCCCTGACGGCTAGGACCCATTCATTCAACCGTTGTGTGTGGTACCTGGATTTAGCGTCTTTTGCGAAGAACACACTAAACCATACCGGTCCTTTCTATCAACAAACATCGCTACTTTATCAACAAAGCCAATCACAATCACAAATCACCATGTCTACGGCACCGACGAGAACGAGGTCAATCCGCAAGCCCGCAGAAGGATCTAATCTGATCCGACTCGATAAACCCGCCGCAGCTACTGCCACTGCCGAAATCAATACTTCTCCAAGCCGTTTACCTACCATCAAACCTCGAAGCAAAACCATATCCAATGGCTCTGCCACGTCAGGACGGCCATTGAGCACAACCTCAATTGCTACAAATAATACCTCTATGCGACCTCCCTCTACCCGAACCAACATAAACAAACTGCCTCTAAGCAGCAGCAGCAGCAGCAGCGGACTCACACGATCTGCCTCTGTGAAAAATGCAGCGTCCTCCAGCACCGAGCCGGTAAAAGACCGGTCAAGGCCACCCATCACCCTCAACAACCGGTTCAACCGCACCACTCCTCCCGTCCTCAACACATCCGGTACCACAAGACCTCCCTCCCATCAACGCACCACCCCCTCATCCACCCTCCTCACCAACCCCGCAACCGTCCTCCGACCCCCCAGCCAATCCTCCACCCGCACCCAACCCCACGACGCCCCTGTACGTCCCCGCCCACAATCCCTCTACGCGGACCCTCCCTCCCGGCACAAACCCGCCTTCTCGACCCTCCAGCAACACTTCTCCCCCGCCAAGAACCTCGGCCCCAAGCCCCACCCCGCCGCCTTCCTCGCTGCCCCCTCCCCCAGCAAACTCCCCTCCAACATCGCCATCTCAGCCGAGACCGCCAAACTGCAGAGCGAGCTTCTGCAGCTGCATCTCCTACACCGGGACGCGGGGTCGGTGAGCTTGCAGTGGAAAGCGAGTGCGCGGAAGAAGCTCGGCGCGCGGTTCCAGGGCGTGGTAAAGCGGCGCGAGGAGCTGGTGCTGCGGGAAGTGGAGGCCGCTGGGAGGATCAATGCGGAGGCGTTGAAAGAGTGGGAGGAGGCGGGGACGCCCGGGTGGGGCTTGGAGGAGCGGGTGCAGGTGCTTGATGAAGTGTTGAACGGGGTATGGAATCTGGAAGAGAGCGGCGGAAAGTATGGTCGGCTTGTGCGGAAGTTTGAGAAATGGGTGATTCGGTGCGAAGAGATATTGCGGGATCGAGAAGAGGACAAGATGCTAGATGAAGAGGAGGAGATAGTATTCATCGAGGAATTGCCCGCGGGGTGGAAAGACGAGTGTTTGGTTCTAGGACGGAAATTAGAAGGATGGCGGGATGCATTGCGGGATCTGGGGACGGTGGAGCAGGAATCGACGTTGAAGAGTGTGGTGGATGGAGCGGGGGCTTTGGTCAATGGGATGATTATGGAATTGGAGATGATGGCACGGATTGAGGCGGATGCGGTGGGTTTGGAGCAAGAATGGATCAAGAGTGTGAACGGGAGTTTGGAGGACGATGATACCCCTGCTGCTGGTGCTGTGTGGAGATTTATGTGAGCTTTTTTATGTAGGTTATGGGTCATGGATCATTGGTTAGACTTTTATTCTCTTGGTGGATGGAGAAGTCATCAGCGCGGAGCACATATATTGATGGCATCAAACGGTATATTGACCCTATTATCAAGTGACATTTTGTGGATGATATTGTACATAAAAGTCCCACTTCGCTATCTCGATCGCCTTACATTTATCCCATAGCACAAAACGGCCGTAACGGCCAATTTGAAGACTTGCAACAATCATCACTAGCGCCCTTTGGGTTACACAAGAGAGAATTAGTGGAATTTGAATGCTAGCCGGCCTTGCCAAAATTTCCCATCACATTGCTAAAACGCTATGTGTATATATATATTGGCGCCGCCAAGCCAGTTGCATTCTGTGATTATCATGCCTCGAAAATGTCCACCACGTTGTCAATCACCTGTAATTGGCGGCGGCGGAAGAACATGGCATCATGAGATATTTCTCTCCGTCGGAACGGGCAACGGTACCGCTGCTTCCTGAGTTCATAGACATGCTTCTTTCTATCGGAACGGGCAACGATCCCGATGCTTCATTAGGTTTATAGATATGCTTCTTTCCATCGGAACGAGCAACCGTATCGACGGTTGCTAAAAGAACCGTGGATTCGGTAGAGAATCTCCATTGCCCAACGATTTTCAAATAAGATCTAGGGCCACGTGGCCAGTTGAGTTTTCGTAACAGTTGCACTCGGTGGGAAGACCCCTTCTCCTTGTAACTGCATCCTTCGGCTAGAGGGTCTAGATCCGAAGGCCGAAGCTGGATCCAGGCTCCACGGTTGATACTCTAACGTGCTAGTGTTAGCGAATGCGCATGAGTATGATTTAATGCTTCACTCACTGCTCCACTTGTCTCTTCTCTTTGTTGTCGATCTCGCCTAGTGTTCTAAGGGGGAGTCGAGAAGAGCTTAGCCCTTTCTTCCCCTATCATCAGTTGCCTTGCGAGTTCAGTCGTTAATGAAGGACATATAAAGGACTAGCTTGCACGAAGCCAAAGCAACTCTTTCCACTTGTTAACAGGCCAGTAAGTGCTGGATATCAAGTGCTGTGAGGCCCTGTATAGGGGCGTCTGGAATACTCAGGCAAATGATGACAACAGGCTCATACCTGGTACAGCTTTTGTGTAAAGCAACACAGTATTCTGCCACTTGATAAATCAGGCGTAACAGGAGTAAAATAGAAGAGAGGGTGTCTGCCACTGAAGTCACTAGGTGCCGCCGAGCTTGGAAGAGTCTCGATGTGATCCGAGGTACCGGTCTCGTCGAAAAGACCAGCAATACGGCCCTGATCTTGGCCTCTGAACAGGACATTATGCCCTGGGGTCTAAGCTTTTCGGCTTAGTTGTTGTTATGGTTGTTGTTGCAGAAGGTTGCTGCTCCGAATGGTGCTGTTGCTGGTGTTGTTATGGTTGTTGTTGCAAAAGGTTGCTGCTCCGATTGGTGTTGGTGTTGGTGGTAGTGGTGGTGGTGCAGTTGTTACTATTGCTGATTTTGCCGTTGATAGGCAATGGGCCTCTTTCCCATCTATCTCCATATTTGCCCAGCCATGGTTCATTCTTCCAAGTGAAGAACTGCCGTGATGTTGAATATCGTGGCTCATGCTGCTTGAACTTCTGTGCACTATCGGCGACGCGATGGAGAAGACTGCTATCTCCGGAAGAACAGGAGACCAGTTGAGTGTTTACGGACCGTGCAGAAAATTCTGGCTCGCAGGAACGCGGCCAGGTTCTAGCACGGATGACGACGTTTGGATATCTACGCCGAGAGCCAGAGAAGAGTCAAGTGACGTGTATAGAGGACTGCAGCTTACTGTTAGTGTTGCCTCACTGGAAGAAAGAGATATTACATACCCTGCAATACCGGTAGGACAAATATAAGTAAGTAGTCGACTAGAAAGGGTTGAATAGAAGCAAAAAATTAGGCATCGTCTACTTCTTATCAACACGCTGCTGCTTTGCTCATTGCATTTGCCGGACAACTTAAGCTTCTTGATGTTAACGATATGAAGGAGGTCGAGCTTATCATGACCGATGGCGACGTATGTGTGGAGGTTTTGCTTTTGAGAGTTGGACGCGGCAAGCAAGACCTATAGAATTAAATCGAAAAGCCGACATGACAGAAAGTGGAGATCTGAATCACAGAATGCAATTGGGGAAGAGCTATCGAGGATCTAAGAAATTTTCCTTGTTTTCGATGAATACAAAAGAAGGGAGAGAAACTCGTTTTGTTTTGGGGATGAAATTTTCTTGCTGAAGGTGTTGTGTTTAGAAGAGGTATACATACGGTGGAGGAAAGAAGTAACCACCTCAATTAGGGCTACTCGCTGCTTTTTGAAATAGACGAGGGTACACAACCGCACAGGTGAATAAACTGATCTTTGTGGTCTAACATGGCCCAAGATGGTCTAGAAATGGTAATTTGTTTGATACGGCAAGGAGAAAATGACTGGAACACGGAAGAACGAGGCAAGACAATCCTGTACTATCGATATCTGTGATCTGTACTTAGCTTTATGGATCTGTGAAAGACGGAACGTTCTGATGGCATGTATCTTTCACCTATTCTGTTAATATGCTTCTTCTGATAGCCACAAAGGTAGGCAATATTGAAAAGTCGCACAGTGCATTGAAAAGTATCAAGGGAAGCTCATCCTAGTGTTTCGATGAAAAGAAATCTAAAGGATTAGACAAAGTGTTCTAAACATATCACTCAAACCCATCCCCTTGATTTAGACGGGTCAGATTGAATGTCGTCTTGGATAGATGTATAAATTGCCTCGAGGGACTACGAGAGCAGAAGAGTAGAAAGGGGTGCTGGCAATAGCCAATGGCTCTCCTTTGCCAAATCCCCACGATACCTGCTAATGAGCTGGCTAGATTCCTCCATTGATATATGGTGGACAGCAGCGAAGCACATCATGGTTTCTTTCCTTTCATAGCCGCTACCTGTGCCCGCCTTGTATTTAATCCAAGGCCACCGAGGAATGCAATTCTCATCGCCGCACCCATATACACAAAGCCAACGTTTCCCCAGGCCATTTTGTTCCATTTGAACACGTTCCAGTATATTTCATGACCCAATCCACTAACACTGTACAAATGGCCAAAATCCGCAATAAGAAGGCCAATTAAAACAGCACGCCATACCCGCAAATCAAAGGAAAATCGTAGCACGACAGCTTCATTGATGGCGAAGAGGAGATAAAGATTGGCAAGCTGGGTGAGGACAATTCTTGTTGAAAGCGGGATAGTTGACTCGAAGGACGGAGATGAGGAGTAATGAGTCCATTGGAGGTAATTGAGGGGTTGAAAATGTGCGTAATAAGCGCCAACAAGCGCGGAGATAGGTTCAATGATTAAGAAAAACCAGCTGTACGCCATGGGCAGTCGGAAGTCCGGTGAAGCCATGCTAAATTGGCGGTATCAGCCGCACCAGGTTTAATGTTTGCGGTGGACCGGCCTGGTTCTGCTTTTCGGAAGGTCGTGGTTGTAGTTGCGGTTGCGTTTGCGGTTGCGTTTGTGGTTGTGGTATCTGACTCAGGGTGAACCGCATGAATGTCGTTCTTATCATCTATCAAGGGAACCGTGTAAAGACGGCGATTCAGAAAAGGCGTAAATTCTGAAACGCTAATGAAAAAACGCATCGCATCCGGGGATCAGCATGCAGGGCTTGAGGTATAACGCTGTTTTAATGAAGCCATTTCTGGCCTCACGCGAAGATTCCCACATAGATGGAAAAGTGCTGGAAGCATTCACTAGAGCAGCTTCACAAATGGCCGTTTTTGGGACTTGATCCGACCAGCACAAGGGTTGGACCCGAGGACCCTTAGTTAACCGGAAGTTTTAATTGCTACAACCCTGCGACTGGACTGCACTAACGTCCGACCACCACGCGTGAATACCAATTCCTTTCGCTATTTTATATTTCGCACTGCAGACTGGAGTAAACAAACAAAGCTCCGTCCATCATTTCATTCGAGGAGAGGCTGCTGGTTGCCGTCTCCCGCTTCTCCTTTATCGCTTTGTCTTCTTCCCCAATTCTCTGGAGTCGCATCCCGAAGATCAAGAGAAGTCTCCAATCATACGCAGCGTGGCTAATTTTAATCGGCGAATCCGAAATTTGCAGTGAGATCAGCACCATAATTTTCCTCCCTCTTTTCCTCTCTCGCCGACTTCTCTCTCGACCTCGAAAAGTTCATGACAAGTCGCCCAAACTTTAATTCGAACCAGAATTAGTTTGCCACTTTTCCTCGTGCGGTATCCCTGCATAGCTCTTTCCTCTTCCTCATGACACGGGGAGAGTGGAGGGGACTTTCCTTCTTCCCTTCCAAATTGCGACGTTTGGCTTTCTCCACATTTGAGCCTTGATGCTGTAAGGCTATCTTCCATCCTTTCATCCATCAACTCAATTCGCC
This sequence comes from Rutstroemia sp. NJR-2017a BVV2, assembly GCA_002946415.1. Classification (NCBI taxonomy): domain Eukaryota; kingdom Fungi; phylum Ascomycota; class Leotiomycetes; order Helotiales; family Rutstroemiaceae; genus Rutstroemia; species Rutstroemia sp. NJR-2017a BVV2. The sequence goes on from NJPS01000068.1 coordinate 48,422, forward strand.
TTTTTCTGTTCTTCAACTTCTCATTTCCTTCAATCTCCACGTCACAATCCACACGGAATACATACGAAGTACACACTTTTGCATACTTCGTACACACTCCTTTGATTCCACCAATTCGATTGACACCTGCCAATCTCAGTCATTTCAGCCTTCCTCTTCTCTTGTCTTTTCTTTGTATAGCACCCGCGCTTCATTTTACACCGCCATTTTTTTTCCCGCTCCCGCATCGCAGGGACAATCCACAAATCCACCCAGACCCCATCTTGCCGGAACCTTTTGCTTTCTCCAACTATCTATCAAACATCCACAATTTCTTTGGCAGAACAACGTATATCCACTTTAATTTCTCGAGCAAGCAGAGCCAAAAATGACTCGAGTCTTCCCAATCAGCGACTGGGCACCCGCTCAGGAAGCGCGAATTCCGATCAACGGTCTTCTTTCCTCCGATTTACACAGCCCAGAGTACGGTCATTCAGCTTCTACAATCCGCCGTCGGTCTCGTCTCATGTCCCTTCCTTTCGGCAGCACCGATCTATCTGATCGCATTACCAACTTGTCAATCAGCGAGGATCAGGATGGAACTGTTAATGAGAGGCGCGAAGGAGGTGGTATCAGAAATCTGATTAGACGTGCATCGGTGTCCATCAGGAACAGACAACGTCGGCATTCCCATACAACGGAAGAACGACCATCGACTTCGGCTTCTACGTGGAACAGATTAAGGCAGGCTACAAGTTTTAGCAGGAATTCACGCGTCCTCCCTCCACATTTTGATGTTGGCGGCCCCGTCGATTCGTGCGAAGAATTGGGATTGCCAATACCTGGGTATGCTGGAGCACCTCCTGTCATACCCTTTGGGAGCGGCGGTGCTGCAAGGGCCACCGCTGCCGCACAGAATGAATTCCTTAACAAGCATCGACAACTCCTACTCCCGGACGATAAACTCCACAACGATCGGGAAAGTGGCATTGGCATAGCGCTCACCATAACGGCGGAATCATTACAATTTGAGGATACCTCGATAAGCACTGTGGACTTCATCAGCGCTCTTCCAGCTGAACTGTCAATTCAGATTCTAGCTCATTTGGATCATCACTCCCTTGTAAATGTTGGACTGGTGTCGCACAAATGGGCGCAAGTGTCCGCTTCACAGCATGTTTGGCGTGAAGCCTTCTTGAGAGAGAAAGCTAGGACGTATGCTATGAGCAAGCCCATTACACCCGGAGCAGGATTGGGTATTCCGGCTATGTCACCCAACACAGACTGGAAAGATCTGTATCGCATCAGACAGGAATTGGAGGGAAGATGGAATACTGGAAAAGCGGAACCAATATACCTCATTGGGCACTTGGACAGCATTTACTGTATTCAATTTGACGAGTAGGTTCACTTTCTCATTGAACAGGCACCATGCAGCAGTTACTAACCTTTTACTAGGTCCAAAATCATTACTGGATCCCGAGACAAGACAATTCGGGTCTGGGACATGAAGACTTATACTTGTACATTGGTTATTGGTCCACCGGAAGTTGTGTATAGCCCTTCCCTCATGACGGGTAGTGATGGCAACCTTCAGCATTTTGCTATGGGACCAAGTCAAGCCCGACAGGCTGAATCGACTCCCAAGACTGTTTCATACCCGTTGCACCACAACGCTTCAATCCTTTGCCTGCAGTACGACGAACACATCCTTGTAACGGGCTCATCCGACAGTACCTGTATCGTGTACGATATCAAGAAAGGATATAAGCCGATAATGCATCTGCGTCATCATACCGCAGCTGTGCTTGACCTTGCATTTGATGACCGGTACATTGTTACATGTTCCAAAGATATTAGCATCTGTATTTGGGATCGTCATACTGGCCAAATGCTGAAGCAGCTTCGGGGCCACTCAGGACCAGTGAACGCTGTGCAAATGAGGGGGAATACAATTGTCAGCTGCAGTGGAGATTTCAAGGTCAAATTATGGAACATTGACACAGGCAAAAACATACGGGAATTTTCGGGTCATACAAAGGGTCTTGCTTGCAGTCAATTCTCCGAAGATTCTAAATATATTGCATCAGCTGGGAATGACAAAATAATTCGCATCTGGGATGCAAACACTGGGGAGTGTCTACAACGGATTGGCGCTCATGAAAATCTTGTTCGATCTCTACACATTGATTCTGTCAGCGGCAGATTGATTTCTGGGAGTTATGATCAAGATATCAAAGTGTTCGACATGGAAAGTGGACGCCTGTTACTGGATTTCCCGAAATGGCATGCAAGTTGGGTGTTGGGAGCGAAATCGGATTATCGACGAATTATTAGCACGGGACAAGATCCTAAAATTCTTATCATGGACTTTGGCATGGATATCAAAGGTATTGAGAAGCTGGAAAGCATTTAATGAAGATTCACGCATTCACGGCGTCAAATGGTTATGTGGTTAGAGAACTTGAATAGAGGATATCACAGCGACGAGGATTTGGTTTGGTCTACTAGGCGTTGTTTTCAACTGGGACTGGACAAGAAGAGTTAAAGACTTTCTCTGCGGGTGTTTGGAGTTACCAGAACTTTGGAGCTTTGTAAAGTCCCTCATAGCTAATTTGTCGTTATACCTTTCGATATAGATATTTTATTGGAGCAGCAATGATATTATGATTTACACTTAGCATCAATGGGCTTTCACTTGAGCGATACTCGTGGAGTGCAACGGATCCATTGACGTGTTCATACACACCGAACATTTGTGTCACAAGCCGAAGAATGTTGTCGCGAGATTATTTGAATCATTTTCTATACATTTTCAACATCACCTCGCAACCGTACAAACAAATGGCTCCTAAATTGTTCTCCGCGTAGTATCAAGTCTAGCGGAAGTCGAGCATTGGTCACTGTGATTGGTGGGTTTCTTAGGGCAGTCTAGCGTGTTCGCTTATTTTTTGCTTCCCGCACAATCTCCAAAAGTTCTTGCTCTTGTGTCCCTCGTCTCTCGAAATCCATTCCCATCACGACAATTCACGACAAACTCAGCAACCATGAGTGCCCTTAACAAGATCGTGGCAAACAGCCCTTCGCGCTCGAACCCATCCGAGCTTGAGACCAGCGTTGCTGGCGCTCTCCATGACCTCGAGACCAACACCCCAGACTTGAGGGCCGACTTGAGACGTCTCCAATTCTCTTCTGCCAGAGAGGTAAGATTTCTTCTAACGTGATTCTGCACATCTAGGACTGGGATGCAGTTATCGATATTTTCTTGCGATTGGCGCCGACATTTCATTGCGTATGCCGTATATACAGACGACGTTTTCATCCTTTAGCAAATTGGTATTTCGAAAGGATATCAGAACGACTGGAAGATGAAAATCGATGAACTTATATTATACAATATGGAATGGGGTGTTGGCGCTGATTAGTGGAATCGAACGGGCTGCGGACCATGTCTTTTGACTGGAGATCGCCTGCTGACTTTGATCCAATTGTAGATTGAAGTTGGCCACGGCAGGAAGGCTATTGCCATCTTTGTCCCCGTTCCTTCCCTCAAGGATTTCCACAAGATGCAGCAACGGTATGTACATCTCGTACCAATTCCGAGTTCTTGACTCGAATGCTGATTCTGAATAGTCTCACCCGTGAACTCGAGAAGAAGTTCTCTGACCGTCACGTCCTCATCCTCGCTGCCCGCCGTATCCTTCCCCGCCCCAAGCGATCCAACAGATCCAGAACTTCTCAAACCCAAAAGAGACCTCGTTCCAGAACACTCACTGCTGTTCACAGCGCCATCCTTGAGGATATCGTCTTCCCAGTTGAGATTGTCGGAAAGCGTCTCCGCACCAAGGAGGATGGAACCAAGATCTTGAAGGTTATCCTCGACGAGAAGGAGAAGGGTGGTGTTGATCACAGACTCGACACCTACTCCGAGGTTTACAAGAAGTTGACTGGTCGTGGTGTTAACTTCGAGTTCCCACAAACTAGCTCTGCTGAGTACTAGATATTTTGTACTGTCTAAACAAAAATTGGGATCTTGAGGGGTTAAACGATGAATGGGACTCTGAGTTAAGGAGTGGCTGGGTTCGTCTTCTCAATTTGGAGGCGCAATAAATAGGCTTTACGAATACCAAAAGCTTGTGCCATTCTCACAACAAGCAATCTAATTTTTCAAGTTCCCGGAGCATACAATGTGTGAATTTATACATATGTTGTTCCAGACTTCGTCACTGGTGGTGTGATCCAAGTTCTTTTCGACCTGCGGACAGTTGGATATTTTGTAGACAGTATAACATGTGTCAATGTCCTGCTCTGCTAACTCATAATTGTTCCCATCTAGCTTCTCTACACCTGCTCTGCTTTACCTAACCACAAACAACAAATGGGTATAATAGATTTATCACTCATCTTACTTCAATTCACAACTTCTGCTCTCCCTCCCCTCCACTCTCCTTCAGATGTCCCGGTCAAGACCCCTCCCATATTTTCCCTCGCCGCATCTTCTTTTCCTTCCATCCTTCCCAACCCATCTACGTCTCAATCTTCCCCACGCCCAAAACACACCAATAAGCCAACTCCCTCTTCTCCCTCCCCTCCTTCTCCCTATCCCTCGCCGCCGCACCACCACCCGCCCCGCCGCCGCCACCCATCCCCGGCTCATCCCCGCCAGCATCCGTCTCCCATTCCACGCGCACAAAGACCGGAATCTCGCACAGGTCTTCGTCTTCATCCAATCTCTCTACTATTTCCTTCCCCGCACCAAAACCTGCACTAGTACCGCCCCATCTCCCCGGCGTCACTTCCACCACCACAGACGTCCAGTTCCGCCCCTTATCCCAGGGTTTCCCGTGCGCTTCGCCGCTTTCGGCACCCATCTCGCTGGAGACTGTCGCGCGGCGTTCGCGCTGCGAGGGGTCTTTCCCACCGGCGCCGGTGGAGCCGTCTTGGAGGGCTTCGTCCCACATGTCTGTGTTGGCGCCGACGTCGAATTGCGGACACAGGAGGATGACTTTCGAGGCGTGGCGATCGGTGGTGCGGACTTTGGTCGCGAGGCTGACTTTGATGGGGTCGAAGAGGGGGTTTTTGAACGTGAGGAGGAATTGCGTGGGGCGCAGCGGGAGAAGAACGATGCTGGGATTGGGGGGGAGCGGCGAGAGGGATATGCTGGGGATGTAGGAGAGGGCGATGAGGCGGATACGGAAACGCGTGGTTTGCACTTTGGACTCGGGTTTGGAGAGGATGTGTCGGCAGGTACGGCAGCGTTTGGACCGTTTGGTGCGGAGGAGGTAGGGGATGGGTCGGAGGGAGGAGAGGAAGCGGGTTGGGGGCGTGGGTTGGTTGAGCCGCTGGGAGGGGCTCATGGTGCCAGACCAGCCTTCGGCATGGAGTTGGGCCACGGCCGCGGTCTCGGTTGAGGGGTCGAAGATTTGGAGGCCATCGGGTGCGTCATTCGCTTCGCGCATGTTTCCCCCTTTGGATTTGGTCTTTTTGTCGGAGAAACTTCCCCCAGTGTAAAGTCCCATTATACGTGTTAGTGCCCCTGGGGATCCATACCCATAATCCGAGGAGAATCCTAGAGCGCTACTTGGGTTGGAGTCTGCTAGTTGGCCTTGGTAAAATGACTTCAGATTCGCAAATTGACTTTCTGCATCTAGTTTCTCTAAGGGATCCAATTGTACTTTTTCAGTAAGCTCTTCTGCGTCTTCAAGTATCGTCATTGTAGCCAGAGATGATCGTCTCTCTTCTCGATCTCGCCGACGCTCTCGGGAACTTATCACGGGTTCTCCGCCGTTCTTGATTTTGGCTAGCTGTGAGAAGACCGAGTTCGGTTTATCGAACTGTATGCCAATTTCGCGAGAGCTCCACATGCAGTATGAACAGTGGAGGATGTAGGGCGTTGATCCTGTTGTAGCGGAAGAGGGATCGGAGGATTCGAAAGCACTGACAGTAAGAGGGGATATGCATATTGGACATTGGAAGCAGGATCTCGTGCATCTATAAAGTTTGAGAAGCGTAAGCATACGGTCTTTTGCTTGTAGAGAACGGAATAAAAAGCTAGGAAGCTCGGAGTGGAAGTCGATTTATACCTGTTTCCCTCGCTCTTCACAGTGCTACTTGGCACCTCAAACAAGCAGTTTGGACAATACCATGTCACTATTTCATCTAGCACACATCTCGAGCATCTAATCTGGTGACAATCCTCGCAGTAAAGAAGGTGTTCTAGAGGGTACAAGCTGTAGTTTGCGCGAGGAGCTCTGGGATCAAATATTCGTTCTTCTTCTTGGATGGTAGGTGATTCTGGAGGTGTGTGTGATGAGTGAAGAGGGGCGGATGTGTCTGTGCAAGGACATTGAAAATAGGTGTATGGTTTGAATGTCGACATGTTTTGAATAGCTATCTATTAAGGTTAGGTGTAGGAGTTTGTGGAGGGGATAAATTGATCGGAGTTCGGTGATATGATAATCCGTATTGAAATTCTGAAACATAAATGCATACAGGGTAGTGATCTGGCGGCGGGCGGGCTTTCTGTATTTCCTCTCCGATCCCGTTGTATCGACATTGAGCTGCAGAAGTTTATTGCTTGCTTTGCTTTGCTCAGCTATGCTATGCTATGCGAACAACCATTTATGTACAGTACAGTCCTTGGAGGTGATGTTTTCCACATATTGATAATTTGCTCCGTTTGATAGGTATCTAGAGCTATTCCGGCATCGACTTCATAATCTGTTAATATTCGGCAGTGACGGTAGATTGTCGCTTGAATGCCGTCGGGTATCCATATTTGTATCTTTGTATCCATTTCTTCAGGTACATACCACGCCTGCTTTGTCCAGTAACACTCGACCTGTACGAAAGACTAAAGTAACCAGCCATCAAACCAGCCATCAATCCAGCCATCAATCCAGCCATTTTCCAAGCTTTGCGGAAACTATATTAGTTGCTCATATTGGACGTTGCGTGTGCCCACTGCTACGCGCCTTACTCTCGTTGGGGATGGGATGGGTGGAACCTTGGAACCTTGAACCAACAAGAAGCTTCTCGCCGTTGCACATGCAAATACGGAGCCAATCTTTCATGGCATCTCCCACTCACAGTGAACCTCTTATCGACTCGCTCGCAGCTCTAGCAACTTAGTAGTAAAAGCTGGAGGCTGTATTATATCTTCACATATTGCAAAAGAAATTATAACCAAAGTCCAGAATGATTTCAGCTTGTGCTCCGTATCTCGTCTGGTCTGATCTCTTCGGACCTTACGATAATGCTTTAAGGCTGGCAACATCCTTGCAAACGCCCACATTTGGCTTCCTGCAATCGTCAACAAAGCTATACTTCTCAATGGGTCCAGTAGTAAACAAACCTAAACCGTGCGGGAAAAACCACTCCTCACTCGCAAATTCTATTCTTTATACAAACAATGCATTTGTGAAGTCATTCAATCTTTCCAAATCCATCACCAAACTTCGTTCTTCAGAATAGTCCGTGTCGCAATTCAATTATTAGAAGTTCCGATCGAAGAATTAGTCCGTTCTTTTCCCTTAGGTTGCCATATCAACTGACATAAAAGCAAATTAAGCAACACACCCAATTGCCTTGGAGCTTTCAGTCCTCCAAACTCTTGGCCAGTGGATGTCGATCTAGAGTTACAATTTTAACGCAGTCTTCATGTATGCCATATCATACTTTCATTTCGATGGTGTACAAGGGATCCCAAGGAATTGAGTCGCCGCATGTTAATGTTGGGAATTGGTCTTGATCAAGGTATGATCCCTCTTAACATTCCTTTTCTAGAGCTATCGCTCTATCCCCCACCATCTTGCACGACCGCATTCCGTTGGCCATGCTTTCGAGAGACACTGACGTGGTAGTACCTGTTAGGCCATGCCTTCTCCCCAACCCACGCAAGATGATATAACTCCGGACAAGCCAAAAACCCCAGCGCCGAAAGCAACGACTCCTAAACCCGCCGCGCCCAAACCTACTGCAGCCAAAGCTTCCACCCCAAAGCAATCCACTCCTACGGGTCCGCGGCCGATTGGCAGTGCCGCCAGAACTTCTCCAAATGGCGCACTCAATCGTCAAATCGGCATCAAGCCGCGGACACCTGCCAGCGCGCCGATACGCAATCGGCCACCAGGGAAGAAAGCGGAACCGACGTTGCTTAGTGACTTCCTGCTGGGCAGACCGTCACCAAGCCGTCAGCGGCGGAGAAGTCTGGATGCAGTAAAGGCGGAAATGAGAGAAAGCGCAATCAATCGGATAAGAGCGCCGGGTGGGGTACACGATCGGGTCAAACAATGGCAAAAAGCTAGTGCAGCAGCTGCTGTTGTTGAGGAGCCCGATTCTCCGGAGGATGATATTGATGAAATAGTAGTTATTGTAGAGGAGGGCAGCGTTATCGAAGAACATAAGCTTCGTGTACAGAGTCAGAATATCCGACCGGGACGACGGAAAAGCAGAGAGATATCGGAGGAAGCGGCGAAAATCAGGAGCAAGAGTGCGCCACGGAAAAGAGTCATAAGTGATGACCATTGGGTGATGAACAAGAAGAAGACCTCGCCAACTAAAAAGGAATTCAAAGTCGCGCCTCGTCCGATCCCAAAAAACTTTTTAAAGCAAACCGCTGTTAATCCTCCATTGGAGAAGAAAATAGCCGACTGGGTAAAGCGAACTGAAGCCGACGCCGAAGACCGCAATGAAATGGAACCATTGTCACGAGCCAAAAGCACTCCTCAACCAGAAACTCGCGATGCCTCGCCGAAACCAAAGTCGACTGCTTCACGGGACGAGATTATAGTCGAGATAGAGGTCGAACCGAAATCGAAGTCTTCCTCGAGGGCCAGCACCCCACGTGCGCGGAAGACCCCGAGTAATGGATCCAAGGAAGAACTCGACAAACTGCCAAAGGGAAGGCAAACTCCCAAATCCGAGCCTTCCAGAACTCCAGCCAATGATGGTGTTCGAGTTAAGCCTTGTGGTGAAAATGGACAATGGGATGATGGAATTCGAATAAAGCCACTCGTTCAGCGGCCTCGAACTGCTGAAGTGAAGAGAGAATCCTCCATATCAAACCCGTTTTTTGATGGGATCAGCGTCAAACCATTGAACGTTAGAAAGGCAGAGAAGCCCACGCCTGTCACTACGGTGCCTCCTGTTACCTCGTCAGCTGACAGAAGAAAATCCGAAAGATATCTCAAACCGCCCAAAGAGGTGGAAAAAACTGATAGGGGCAGTCATTCTGACGGCGATCTCGACGATGAGAGTGCGCAAACACCGATCCGCTCACCTAGTAAGCGACACCATAGAAAGTCCCACTCTCCATCTCAGTCCACGGATGGTATTCCGTTTGGCGATTCCGCTTTTAGTTCTCTGGATCTCCCCCTGGGTGCGGAAGCGAATACCTTGAATAAACCTAAACCGCAGAGGAACCCTAGTCACTTGGTCCCGAATGTCCTCAAGAGAGTCTACAATGAAGGCAAGAAGATTATGCAAGACACCCCCGAAGTGCCTGCAAGGGGCGGTGTCAATCAACCTCCCAGCATAGAATCTTGGCTCAACAATACGGCTGACCCTTTCCTTGATGGCAAAGCAGCTAAAGAATCTTCGAAAGACACCAATGATGAAGAAGAGGGAGAGGCAAATTTAAACGCTGATAGGGATAACAAAGGCACCGGGAGCAAACATAGACGTGTTCGAAAGTCGTCGGAGCAGCACGAAGACAATCATGATGGTGTTCGGCGCGCTACTAAATCTCCATTAGAAAAGCGCGAGGCAAGGACATTGGGAGAACCATTTGAATTAAGGAAGCCCCCTACGCCTCCTGCGGCTGGGCTACGCAGGAGTCCTGCTACACGTGTTCCTTCCCCTCTCATCAGATCAGCACGAAAAACACCATTCAAAGATGCTTTGTTTGAGGCTTTCCGGGGGGAGTCTTCGGTCGAGGGCATATTAGATCTCGACGAATATTTTGATGAGGAAGAAGACACTCATCAAAACCTGCGAGACACCAAAAGCCCCGGTCGAGAGCTGAGATCAATCTCAGAAGATTTTCCTAGCCGACAAAGCTCTCGACAGTCCGCTGACAGGCTTGATGTGCCAGATCTTTCCCGCAATGCCTCGGGACGCTCAAGAAGAAAGAGAAGAAGTGGACATTCGGGGGACCACCGATTATCAACAATTGCATCTACCGAGACGTTCAGCACTTCGTCATCAGCTGCAGACCTGTCGTCCGATCTAACCAAAACAACTCTAACTCAAGCAACCACCCGAACAGGAAGATCTGACTCCAATGTCTCGCGCAAAAAGAGTAACAGATCTGGGCTGAAGAGAAGATTGACGAAGCATTCTGATCTAGTATCCATACTCTCACTACCGGATACAGCACCACCTGGCCGAGCAAAAAGTATCCGATCAGCTCGAAGTGTGCGCACAGCAAGGACCAGCCTAGAGAACGCAACCTTACAAGATCTGATGCGTGAGTTGGCAGATGATGAAGTGAAATACGCGAGAGAACTTAAGACACTGGTTAATGGAGTGATTCCAGTCCTCTTGACCTGTGTTCTGTCGAAGTCTGATTCTGCTATTGCTGCTGGGCTCTTCAACCCGAACGCAACTGATGTTAAAGACTCATTTCTTACCAAACCCATCATCGATATGGGTGTTGCTTTGGAACGCTTGAAGAACTTACACAAACGCATTCCACTTGATGATGCCGATGCTCTCACTGCTTGGCTCCACCGAGCTCACCGTGCTTATCAAGATTACACACGCGTATGGCGACTCGGCTTCCAGGACGTTGTCGTCAACCTAGCCCCTGTCTCTCGTTCTGCATCCACAAATGAGAGCTCATTACTTGATAGTGTTCCACGAAATGCTGAGGGAGATGTAGTCAATGCGAACGGCGAGCGCGTTGATGTTGCTTTCCTGCTCAAGCGACCCCTTGTTAGAATCAAGTATCTAGCAAAGTTAACTAGGGTATTTCTCAACCCCCTGCATCTTATTATTAACATGATCTGACACAAACACCAGGGGCTTGACAAACTCAATCATACAGACGTCTCGGCTAAAGCAGTCTCAATCTTTACAGACTTACAAGAAATAGCCCGTCGCCGGGTCAAAGAAGAATGTGCAAGACTGGAAGATTTGTATGCAAACAGCACAGATGCAACTAGAGCTCGAGATCCCCAAAATCTAGCTCCTGCTGAAGACGCTCATATCGACCGCAATAGACAAGTCTGTGCAAAAGACTTCTTTGCTCTCGACTTTCCGCACTCCAATGGCCAGAGGATCGAGTGCCGCGTTGAACTTATACTCCGGGATAACCCAACCGCTGAAAACGACAGTGGAGATGTCCTGATTTGCGCTTCAGATATCACAAGGGAAAGTACAGACCGTTACTTGCTGTTCCCTCCAATCTCCAAAGACTTCATTTCAGCTACAGCAGGAGATAAGCCTGGTCAATTGGTTGTTATGATCCGAGGAAGGCAAGGACCTGTAGAATGGCGCGAGAGTTTCCACCTCGAGATCACGGAGCCTGAGACTGCTGCTGAATGGATAGAGATGCTTGGCTCGAATCCGACACCAGATCCTGTTTTAACTGGTGTACCAGACAACACGGATACAATGTCCATGATATCCATGGATCCTTCAGAAATAAGCAATGCCGATGATCCCGAGGATATCGAGCTTCCCATTGGGGCTCGAAGAAGAAGATCATCTCGCAGGACTCCAACCAAAGAGCGCCCCCGATCTTCAACATTCTCTCCCAGCTACTCACCACCGGAAGTAGCATCATCACCTGATAGACACCGTAATTCACCATCTCCGAGAGCTACGACACGCCGCAAGGGATCTGTTGATGATATTACTAACGTCGCTCAAGCCGGGCGCACAAAAGCAGCTAGACACCATACCCGTACGAGGTCTACACCAAGCTCGCCACTTGCTAGCGAAGTCATTCTAAGTGATGATGAGCATGAAGAAGAAATTACCGAGGAACGCGAGTCCCGGAGCCGATCAACTACTCCTGGTAGGACGCAGCGTAGGCCACTTACTCCATCCTTGGACCTGCCCCATATCCCGAAGGTTCGTAAGACGAGTTCTCGATCTTCAATTGATAGTGGCACGACAGAAGATACCCGCCCCGAGTCTCCTGATGATTTCAGAGACGACTTCAGAGACTACAGCGAGCCATACACACCCACACATAATCCTGACTACCCAGAAGAGGAAGAAAATGCTCCACCGCCACCGCCACCTCCAGCTCATAGGTCAATGTCTCCTGGTGGCCTCAAAAGCCCAGTCATCATTGAGCCGCCTGCACCTAAAGGCAGATCTCGGCGCACATCTTCTCCGCTGAAGCACGAATATCAGCCTTCCGACGAATCAGATGCTTCGGAAACTTCATACACTTCTTCGGAAGAATCAGAGACAGAAGATGAAGAGTCATCGTCAGCAAGTTCATCTGACGAAGACGACTTAGAGAATGCAGATCTCACCGAGATCGAACCGACCGCAAGCATCTATGGCAGACGTGTGTCCCCCACAGCTTCTCTTTATAGCCTACCAAATGTTACGATAGCACCGTCGAAGTCCGTCTCTCGAGGCCCTCATAGGGTCCCAATCGTGCACCGCAAAACCGATGAGCTCAAGACAGTTGAGCCCAAGACATTCGAGCCCAAGACATTCGAGCTCAAGACCAATGATTCAGATACTAGAAAATACATTGCTAGTGTTACTTCTTGGAGCAATTCCAAAGGCCGATGGGAGGATATCCATCAAGGGCCTTGCTCCATTGTTGTCAGCGCTGGTCTGATTCAAGTCTTTGAGCTACCCTCTTCTTATAGCAACCCCGCTGGTCTTTCCACCATCCAAGAGTCTGTTGTTGAGGGCTCAGAAGAGAAGGAATCCGACAAACGACCACTTATCGCCCAGGTACTCACACCTGTGGTCACTCTCAGACAAAGCACATCTGTCGACATCGAGGTTCACTCACCACCGACTGATGAGTCTCGAGCTAAATGCAGCGCCACAATTAGGTATAGAAGTGCAGATAATCCTTCCTGTGTCGAACTATACAAATCTATTCATAAAGCTCGTATGGATAACCCTATTTACAAGAAACTCGAAGAAGAGCGCCGCGTTAATGCATACGGTGGAGCCACCTACGAGGCACAAGTCGCTCCTAGCAAGAAGTCTAGCTTCTTCTTCGGCCGCAAGAAGAGCTATCGCGCATCAACTCGCGCACCATCCGTTATCAATTCAGATCAAAGCAGCTCACCGTCCATGGCTCGTATCTCAGAGTCTTTCAAGCGATTAACGGGAAGCTCGTTCTTCAACATCGCCAAATCATCTATAGAAAGAGGATCTGGATCAAGTTTCTACACTAGTTCATCCGGACTTACACCTCCACGAACGCCACATCCAGCAAGTTTAGCTGGTACATCCACATCATATGGTGGCGTCAATCATACCTCAGAAAACTTGAAAATCAGACTATATTACTTAGAAACCCGATCTCAATGGAGAGATTGCGGGAATGCACGACTCACTGTTACTGCTCCCCCACCTGGAATGCGCCAAGCCAGCACAGTCGACCATGGAATCGAGCGGCGTATCCTGGTTACGCGGAAGCCGCTCAATCTAGAAAAATCAGATGAATCTACACCGGTGGAGGTCCTGTTAGATGTTGTTCTGGGTGCAAACTGTTTCTCGATGATAGGAAACAAGGGAGTCACTTGTAATGTGTGGGAAGACGTGGTGGGACCTAATGGCGAGGTCGGTATGGTGGGAGCCATAGGGAGAGTTAGTGGAAGGACGAGGAAATGGTGTCTACAAGCGGGAAGTGCACCCGAGGCAAGCTGGATTTACAGTTTAGTGGCTGTGGGGAGGTAGATGAGTGAGACTTGTCGAAAGGGGGTTCCCGACGCAGTGGTGGATATATATGATGGTACGGCCTTGAGGACCATTCATTCATTAGAAGATCTCTTCTCTCATTGTCGTTGCTAGTTACTTTTGCATTTATTTTTATGTAACATTGATTTTGGATGGAGGGAATTTGATGTATGTATTGTATGTATATAAGGGAAGGAAAGGAGGAAGGAATGGAGGGGGGAGGGGCATAGCGAGCGATTTTTTGCTTTTTCTTTTTCTTGAATTATTACTCATTGGCTGATAGAGTGGTTGGGGAGGGGAGAAACATACGGATGGGATATCCATGTGAAATGGCTTTGCACAGGTAGTTGGGCGTTCTTTTTTTCATGTTGTAACCCGCTTTCCAATCTCCCTGCGGTGATTAGGAATTGCGCTGTGCGGTGGATCTATACGCATAGGCTGGGATGGAGGGCTGGACGGATAAGTTTTTTGATACCTCTTTTGCTGCTGTTATTCTTTTTTTGCTGGGGTTCGAAGGGAGCGGGGAAGATGGTAGATTGTGAGGCCGGGTGGGCATTCAGGGTGAATGCGAAAGAGAGGGGTGTCTCCAACAGAGGCGAGGTAGCTAAAGGAGAGAGAGGCAGATCATAGGATTGGAACAGAACGAAGGAGGGCACTGGATGTAGGGAGAGGATCATGTAGAGATGTGGAAGGAACATAATAATGACTATAGAAGTATATGAACCTGATCAGAGAATTTTAAATGTTCTGTGCGAACTCTGCTGTGGTGTATGTGATGCATTCATTGTGTACAATGATAGCAGATATACTCGTGTATGTATTTGTATTCATGCTTGCATTCCATTTCACGTCGACAGCGAGATATCAAGATTCGAGATTCGAGATGTATGTGTGTGTACGTGTGGCGTATATCGAACAGAATTCTGCTTACTATGATATGACCCTTGGCTCAACTCAACCTCACTTGACTGACTGGCTTGCCAGTGTCAGTAACAGTAACGTTGTCAAATAGCAAAGTGCTAACTGATGCACCGAGTGAGCTGTTTATAGTTTACTTACTTACATGTAGCAAACGGCGATTACAGTATAACACCCACGAAAGAAAGACTTGACTCAAGCCATTCATTCATTCGTTCATATCAAAGTATACATACCATGGCATGCTGAAGCTCAACTTAGTAACATCGGTTTTTCTTCAAATCGATTATCTCCTCTCCCATTCTGTAAGTGTGTAGCAGAGGAGAGGAAGGGAGAGGGGAGGGGAAGGAAGAAGTCATGGAATGTGGTTGTGTTGGATATTTATGGGTAGGTATCTATCTCCTTGTCTTCTCTTTCCTCTTCTTTCTTGTGTTGAGTTATGTTATATCATATTATACCGTTCCTTTTCTCCACCCCAAAGTTATGTCGTTGTGCTGTGCTGTGCTGTAAATTTTATACACCAACGCACATACCAACAGACAGTACATATGCATGCATGCATATACACACAGACCTTCCGTCCTCCTTCATCCCATCATCTCCATCTTACGTACCTCCTCTCTGCTTATTTCCTCTATCCACTCACTCAATGGATTGAACTTCGTTGTTGTCCATTTTGGGCTTCCTTTCCCCTCTCTTCTCTTCTTTCGTATCTTTATCTTATGCGGTCCAGCTTACTTGCATTCATACATACATACCTCACCCATATCACCCACTCCCCCCTCTTCTCCTCTCCCCAGCCTCACCTTCACCATATACTATGCTCCCCACTGCACTGCACAGCAATATAATATAATACAACACTACCCCCATTCATATGCAACTACATATATCCACCCACACACACATATATGTAGATCCACTTACTACCGTCTCACAGAAACGAAAAACCGGGAAGATATGAAATATGGGGGATCAACGTACAGTATATCCGCGGAAGAATACCGTAGATCGATCGTGATGATCGCTGAGGATTCGCGCAGGGTGTGCCTTGGTTTTTTATGTTTCTTTGGGTACAGATGTAGATGTGGATGTGGATAGGTGGATATGGATAAGTGGGTGGGGGGTGGATAGAGAGTGGATATGCATGCACGTATGGGTGGGATGCGGTACGTGATATAGGTCTGTCGTCAGGAAAACCCGGATATTCGGTCCCATGTGAGGTGAGTGCGTTTGCGTTTGCGTCGGCGTGTGGAGAGGATGCATGATTATGCTCGCTGGCTGCGCTGCGTCGGGCTGGGTTGGGTTTGGGTTTGGGTTGTGCGGAGATAAGTCCGCTGGTTGGGTGGATAGACACGGTCGGAAGTGGATGGGAACGAGAACGGGGCTGGAGCGGGAGGGAATGGGATGGAGCATGTACGTACGTACATAGAGAGAGAGAGGGCGGCAGATGAGGGAGAGAGGGTACAGAGAGGAGGTAGAGAGAGAGAGAGAGACAAAAACGGATTCTGGGTCGAACGGTTCGGCGGATTCGTGGGGCGGAGTTTATGCGATGCGATGCGATGCGAATGCGAGACGGGTTTATTACGGGTTTGCAGAGTGGTTTGGGTCTGGAAGTGGGATTGGGTTTGGAGGGGGAGAGTGGTGGTTTGAGGAGGGGAGGGAGCTGGAGCTGGAGTTTGTGTGTGCAGAAGAGCAGGTGGCGATGAGGCGAGCAAGACAAGACAAGACATTTTTGAAGTCAACAGCTGAAAGTGAGTCTGACTTCCTGACTAGGACTTATGCCACGCATAAGTCCAAATGTGTACTCAGCAGATAACCTCCCCGAAGCAAAACCGCTGTACAATCAATAGTTCACCCAACGGCAGCGGCGGTTGTCGTCAACTATACGATAGTGTGATAAAATCGTCTACTATAGGGTCCCATCTGAGACATGCATGTAAGATAGTCAAGACAGGACAGCCAGCCGGTCTCTCGCTTAAGGGAGCGAGCGAGCAAGAGAGCGAGGAACTGAACTATTGATTGATGGATGGAGTGATGGATACCGGCTGGTAGGTTAGGTGGATTACTGATATTGATGTGCGGATTACCTGGTGGCTAGTCAGTGCTGCTGCTGCTGGTGCTAGTAGTAGTGTCACGAATAATTCACTCATCGTTGAAAGGAACGAAGTGCATGATCGAGGACAGGAAGCTGCAGTAGGAAAAGAAGAAAATTTTCCGGCGTGCAGTAGGGGTGGATTTTGGTGGAGATGAAGCAGAAGAGGGGTGCATTGCTGGAACTTGCTTTGAGAAGAAACTGGGAATGAGGATGACTACATTGGGGTGTCATTGCTGCAGATGCAGATGAGAAGAGACGATATCGTAGGTAGTTTCATTTCATATTCATCATCTGCGGCCGAGTACGTACTGGAGAAATGGGATGTGCATTAGGTTGTGCAGAAACTTTGACAGGAGAGGTATCGAGATTATGCTCTGTGGTGGTAGAAGAAGGTCTAGAAGCATACTAGCTGCGAAGGTGATTGAATTGCGCTGGAACTGTAAAGTCAAGTAGTCTGGATAGAGTGGTTTCCGACTCTTGACCAGAATGGAATGGCTGTTAGTGTGAGTTAATTGGTAGTGTGCTTGGCTACGTTTGAGTAGATCAGGACAAGTTAGCATCTACACTTATGAAGAAAGGCAAATGCAAACCCCTAATGCACTCAATCACAACGGGTCGATCTTATTCCTCCGACCCGGGCTCATTATGCTTGTTTGAAGAAAGTCAAAAAGTTTATACACACATACATAAATCTCAGTGCTAATCCAGCAGAAGAGAAGAGTCTGTGCGTGCTTGGAACTAACTGTTGAACTTTACTGAACCTTCTGAGTCACCTCACAAGAGAAATAGAAGCACAGGGTGTTTGGAGTTGGGGCGGAAGATGGGAAAAAATGGCTCACTGGGTCAAACCCAGACGGATGGTTAGGACAGGAAGTATCCGGTCCCGTTGCCCGACCAGTAGATTTTAGTGGGGAGAGAGGAGAACCAAGACAAGAGACAAAAGACAGCGGCCCACAGGTGTCAGATGGTATCCAAGTTTTGGTTAGAACGGACATGGAAAAGTCAGACAAATGTCATGTCATCTGTTCTGCGACTTGCACCAGCCTTTGTTATGCCACGGGTAAAGACGGGATGGCAGGTGAGCGAGATGGGATAGGATGGGATCTTCAGGGTCGACATTCTGGCCGTCAGTCAGATGGTGGCTTGGAGCTGGAAAGACCAAGTCGCCGCCGTGGTGAAGTTTCATGTTCTGCGGATAAGCTGATTTTGTAATTCTCTGAACCGAACGGGATCAACGTAATCACGTATAGTATGGCAGTCACAACTTGGAAGCATTTGGAATTGTGGTTTCTTCTTATTTCTTGCATTTTATGCAATTATATTATAGCTAATATCATATCTGCTAGTTGGGTATCTACAAAGTAAAAAAAAGTGTGCATGCCTTGCAACTGTAACCGTACAGTGATCTCCCCAAAACAACCAAAGTAACCTGAACATACATGTAGTATGAGGTGTTAAACAGCAAAAAAATAAAGGAAAATTGGGAGAATGCTTTAGATCTCCGCCATACCGCATACATAAGCTTTCCTCCCAAATCCCTCCCTCCATTTCCTGGGTATCGTACCATCCATCCTCCCCCATTTCACCGTGTAACATGAATCTTCCCTTCCCCAAAAGATAGAAAGCCGCCCCAATATGATGATGATGATGTTGAGAAATACATGAGATCTGCAGAGATGAACCGTCGATGAGACGGTATGATGACGACTTTTCGTCCCGTTGCTATACACACAAATGAACCATGTATGAGATATGGTATGATGTAAAAGAAATGTCTAAAAAGCCGCCCCCCGCCCCGATGATATGAATGTTTTGCCCAACCGTCCCATGCGTAGTATAGTAAAAAAGAAAGATTTAGAAATGCATCTGCGTTGCTTTGCATACGCATTTAAAGTAAGAGAGAGGAGAGATGCATCCTAGTGTCTCGCTCGGCAGCGAACGATTCTGATCGTGGACTCAGAGATCGGATTGGAGCAAGCTGAATTGGGCTGGGAGGAGCAGTCAGAGGTGAAGTTCGAGGAGTTTGAACTTGGTACTCGCGGAACTGTTGCTCGCGCGGTGGAGATGGTGGGAGTGGGTAGTAGTGCTCGGGTCGTCGATAATGTGCGCTTGGACCACTATGAGACTTGGGAGTGTTGTGGTAGTATTGTTCGCGTTCTCGCTCACTGAATAGTAATGGTGATTGGTGGTCTGCTTCGCCGGAGTATGGGCTGGGCCGGAATTGCAGCTGAGGAAGACTTGGCCTTCGGGCACTGTGTTGGTTGAATGCGGATAGTGGTGGGAGTTCTAGTGATGGAGATGATGCTACGCGTGGAGAGATGGAGAAATTGGAGCCCGTGTCGGATATCAGTGATGGCGCACCGTCATATGAATCAGCTCGAGAAGCTTCGGATACTGATGGCGATGGTAGAGGCGCG
Source organism: Rutstroemia sp. NJR-2017a BVV2 (assembly GCA_002946415.1). Taxonomy (NCBI): domain Eukaryota; kingdom Fungi; phylum Ascomycota; class Leotiomycetes; order Helotiales; family Rutstroemiaceae; genus Rutstroemia; species Rutstroemia sp. NJR-2017a BVV2. The sequence continues at coordinate 67,721 of NJPS01000068.1, forward strand.
TGAATTCTCCTGTAGTTGGAGGCCTGGATGTCGATGTTTCGGGTGACGGAATGAGCTGGCCTTGCGAATGAAAGTGTTTCAGCTTGTTCATTGAAACCTCCTGAGCACTGTGATTGAGAGGATGTCCTGCGGCGAAGGACCAAGCGTCTTCGTCGGTTCATGCTTCCGTTCCACCAGTTCTTCACGGCATTGTCGCTTCGGCCTGGGAGTCTACGAGCGATTTCGGCCCATCTCTTGCCCATCTCGCCTACCAATCGTTCGATTTGAAGTCCCTCTTCTGGGCTGATAGGATCGTGGTTCAACGAAGGCTTAAGGTTCTGGTGATAACGTTCTCTACATTGCTTAGGAGATCGCGAACCGATGAGCTGTGCTATCCTGACCCAGTTCAATGCTCCTTGAGTGTGAACAAGCTGCACGAGGTAGGAGTCTTCGGCTGGGGACCAAGGTCCTCGTCTGTGTGAAGATGACATTTTGATATGTTGTTTGAAGTTGTTAAAGGATGGAAAGCGAAAGTTAAGGTAGTGATCCGGCGAGGGGTAAAGACGTTGGATATAGGAAGTCTCCTATATGAGTCGAGTCCCCTGAACGGTTCGTAAAAGGATACCACAAGAGCGGTCAAGGTCGAGTTGATGTGAGAAGCTCAAGCGCACGGTTGGTTTGCGACTTGGGAGTGGGTGAAAGAAGGGATGGATATGTAGTTGTACCTGAACTTCGGAGACAGGCTAACGGGTGCTCAACGACTGGAAGTGTCCGTGACTATCCTATTATAGAATCGCTGCTCGGTGCTGGACTTGGTCCTGGGACCTTTTCAAATGTTACAGGTGGAGATGCACTAGATAGCTGGACCGGTTTCTGGTGATGTTGCTTCACTCTAGCCTTAATCTAGACTTGTGAGGCGGCAGTGGCGGGGAAAGAGAGCTTTTTGGATGAAGGATGACCCTTTTTCAGAAGGATGAGTTAAAGCTGGCGCTAGGAAGTAGTTGTGGCCGAGTAGTGATTCAAGAACGCTCAGACTATACGGGTACGAGTCGTGTTATCGTATTTTCCTTTCAACAGATGAAAGATGAGACCAGTTTGTGTGATGGTGAAGTGGATGAAGTGGATGTATGATGGTTGTTCAAAAAGAGTTGAAAAACCAGAGAGCGGTTGATGATATAAGAAGACGTTGATATAGGGAAACTATCGGAGTGTGAGATGGCTTATGTCTAGGTATAGTCGGCGATGGGGAAGTATGACAATGATATACCAGGTAGCCAGAGCAGCAGGGATGCTATGAAAACATATTATTGGCGGGCGACAACGATCAAGCATCTAAGAAGCCATTTCTTTGCTTTCTTGTTCTGGGGAGGGGCGTTTGGTGTGGGTTGGGAAAGTAGCACGGATCCTGTGCAGCGTAGGTTTTTCGATCGGATAAACGTAGGGTAGGAAGATTTTCTGACTTCCCTGGCTTCCCTGGGTATGGTAAGGATTGTGGGTTCTTTGGTGGAGAAAGGATGGATGGGTAGTATCATGTAATAGCTAGTAGTGGGTTTTGGGAGGTGGGTGTGTAAGGTATGGGTATTTTGGTAAGGATATGGGTATGGATGTGGGTATGAGCTTGGGTCTCGAGCAGCTGGGATGTAATATGATGGTGGTCAGTGATGTGGATGTGCGAATGTGGATGTGTGAGGGTGGATATCCATATGGAGAGGGGATGTGAACGTGGATGTAGAGGTGGATGTGGATGTGGATGTGGTGGATGCTGTGTTTAGCTGCTAGTAACTGGCTGCTGGTCTGGGTAGCTTTTCCTGGAATAATCGATTGGGGATAAAAGGGTGACGGGCTGTGATGAAGAGATGGGCCCGAGGGACGTGCTTCCTCGGTATGAGAATCAGAAGGGGAATGGATGGGAAGGAGAGAATGAGGGAAGGAGAGTGAGATGTCAGTGAGTATCGTAATAGAAAGGTCCCCTCTAGTCTCTAGTCTCTAGTCTCTAGCCTCTAGCTCTAGTCTCTACTCTTACTCTCGCTCGGGACGTTCTAGGTGCGAATAAATTGTGAATGAGTGTGGTGGTATGTGCACACCTGGGAGCGCTCCTCTCGTCCCGCTCTTGATCTTGGAAAACCCTAGTAAACAGTCCTGTGTCTTGGATTTTCTTTTTCTTGTTAGGTTTTAGATCTTACCTAGAGCTTACCCAGATGAGGTCTTTGGGTTTTCCACATTGAGACATAGCTCATCCTGTTCCTCAAAAGAGTAACACCCGTATATTGATGATGAGTGATGAATGATGATCCTCGTTGGCGTTGCGGGAAGGCTTCTGCACAATACCAATCTTTCGGGTCGGTCACATTTCCTTTTCCCTTCCCTTTCCCTTCCCTTTCTTCCCACTTTTCGCCAACTCTAATGCGAAAGCTGGAATCGACTCCGGCCACGGCTACTATCCCTGTCGATGATGTTCACACTGTGTATTTTCTTGGTACTGTACTGTTCTGCACCATACTGTGCTTTTGTGATGTATGGGTATTTGAGGAGCCGGGATCCCGAATGATCGACTACTCGTACACGCAACATGTACCTGGTCGTCGCAGTAGGTGGGAGAAGGGATGGAGGCACCGACCAACGTACCTATCCCAAGCAAGTCAATGATGCGAAGAATACAATACCTGTGAGGTAAGTAATGACTGAATATCCATATGGATAAAATCGAACAGGACCAAGAACAATCTGCATCTGCATGTCGGTACGTATCAAGTAGATTTGCTACTCATCTCAGACTAGATTATACGTTTCATTTACATTCATTTGCGGTTGCGACGCGGAAATATTCTTCATTTTACTACCCTTTTCTGCTGCCCAGGAAAAGGAGGATGAGCAGCCCTTACCATTCCGGGGTCAGTTTGCGGAAGGACTGGCAGATCCTTTCCTGTTCATGGGAGTTTTCTGTCTGGGCATACCCAAAGAAGACTAGGCTCCACAGGAATTTATCGGTTTCTCCGGATTCGATTGGATGTTTGTGTATTTCTAAAATTATTCTCATTTCTCATACTTTGTGTACAGAATTCGGTACAGAATTCGGTCCAGCATACGGAAGGACCAAAAGTTCCTCACATCTCGCCTTCTCGCCTTCAGCACGGGAAAAGCCTCTATCCAATATGTATAGCTGTGTAGCTACTAGCCGTGGAGTTGTGCAGCTGTATATGGGATTCCTTCATCCTAAATCAATAGAACATGTATCTGTCTACCACGATCAGTCGACTCGTCAGTCTGGAAGTTTCATATATCTGAGCTGAGGCGGGCGTTCATGCGAAAAACGGTTCGACTGTTCGATGCTGTGGTGTGGGTGTGTTGAGTGTGGGTGTGGGTGTGGGTGAGGGTGTCGGCGTGGGTGAAATGCGTGGGAGTGGGTTAGTGAGGAAGAAAGGGAAAATGACAGTCGGCGCTTGCCCCAAGGCGGAGGGTGGAACCGTTCGACGACAGCTGAAAGTACCAATATTTATCAAATGCAGAGGCATAATAGAGAAGGTACATACATAGCATGAGAGCATACATACCATACATAGTACACAGCACACAGCACACAGCAATTCAGACGGTACATGGTTATGGTTGTGTTATGGTCATAGCCATGGTCATAGTCATGGTCATGGTCATGTGGTCAAGGCCAAGAAACGACTGGGCGGCGGAAGTCGACGATGGACGAATAATGGGCGTTGGGAATGAGTGTCATCTCCTCTCCAGCTCCAACCCCTCGAACTCTCGCAGATCAATCAACCTTTAACTTTAAATTGATGAGATTAGTGGAGAAAGCCGATCCACGCGCTAACCGGAGTAGGAAAGAAAAAACGAAAAACTCATTTGATCCGTGCCCACTTCACTGCCCGCTGCTCTCTGCTCTCTGCCCACTCCACTGCCCAGAGCTTGGAGAGAGTTTCCTGTCAGGTTTACGAAAGACTGGGCCTGGGAGCTGGCCGACGGAAGTACCGTACCAGCATCGCTGCCTAGCATAGATACTTACCTGCCTACCCGGTACAGCCAAATTCAGCATTTCCTTTTCGGGTACTCCGTGCTTCTCAACTTCGCAGGGCAGGCCATACAGGACAGGGCAAACTGAACACGGAAAAAGCAAAAAAGACCAGGCAAACGCCATACAAGTATATTTGCTTTTTTCACGTCCAACTTCCCACCGGTATCCCCCGGAGCCAATCACCGCTGCAAGCCCATCATCCATTGTACATCGTCGAAACCCGAGAAATTGAACAAACTCAAAAGTGACGGACTTAGAATAGCTACTTTGCGCCTCCCAACTTCCCAAGTGCCTGCTATTCCTTGTCGGCAGCGTGCTCTCCCTGCTGGATACCGCTCGGCTTTCTTGGGTCGTCTTTCCATGATCCCATATGGAAGGTCCTGGAGGCTGGAGCTTGTCAGGTAAAGCGCTGCTGCATCGGTATTGTGCGAGTCCCCTTTCAATACAACCAAGTCCCCGATTTGAAAGCCGCACCGCAGACCATCCCCCATCACCCATCACCCATCACCGCAGAAATGCAATCATTGGTAGATTACATTACGTTACACAGCTTTAAAACCACCTGGCCCGCCCGCCGTCCCGTTCCCTAGTCTCCCCATCCTTCTCTGCCAGCCTTTCGAGAAAAGTGCTAGGGGCGTAGGCAATCTGACAATTAGGTAGTCAAAACGGTGCGATCTGTATGCCCATTCTGTCGGTAAGATGATCACTGTTTATGCTTGCATTCCCGCCTGGCTTTGGAAGGCTTGCCATGCCTCTCGTGCCTTCTCAATGCCTTTGTCTTTGCCCCAACATTTCCCCCCGATATCCTATTTTTATCTCCCACCTCCCACGAGGAAAAAAGCCATCATCATGTTCAAATTATATCGGCTTATTGGCCAGGATGGATACATTATGCTGTTATGGGATGGTTATGCCCATGCCCATGCTATACCATGCCATGTCCAGGCCCCAATGTATCTCTCTCGAATTTCATGGGGAAAGGGAAAACAGACGGGCAGTGGGCAGTGGGCACAGGGCTCCAACTGACTGACACAGAACGATGCCAATAAACTCATCAGCCACCTTTTGCGACTCCGGACGATCGCATAGCTTAAAGCTGGGATCGGATTTCCAGGAACGAAGGACGCTTGTAATGTAAACAGACTTTTTGTTGTGCTGCACTGGTGGTGTGGACCAAGACAACCAAATCTATCACTAGGGAATATCCTACAATGGCACCGCAGATCACCATTCTCTCCCGGGACCCGAGAGGAAGATCTTAATAGCTCGCATTCCCAGAGCTCGCAGGGTCACACAGTATTGGAGGACATGTGGTGATGCAATTTAATCTATCAATTCAGAGACAAGGCCCCCGCCAGCTGAACACAAGGTGCCGTGATCCAGAAATACCTCGTTCCCAAATTATGCTCCCCAGACGGATTGCGCACACAATCCAGTCCTGTCTCGTCCATCTCCCAACCGCCCGTCCCCATTATTTCTCATCCCATCTCGTTCCCAACCCTGGTGCACTCTATCGGCCAAGAAGAAGGTTACACGCACTGGGAAAGTGATCTGGTCAGAAAAGGTATCGATGGGGTGCGGTTTTAACTCCGCACTCCCAACCTTTCTGCCGGATCCGGCTAGGTGCATGCTATCCCGTCTTTGGTCTCGTCCTTTCGTACAACGGTATTCATTCCTCGGTATTATGAGTATGGATGATATTATCAGTGCGCGCCCCTCAAGACTGTACGAGGTAGCTCTCTTTTGGGGCATTCGCGAGAAAAGCGCGAGCATAGGAAAAATGCTGAAACGTAAAAAAAATAAAAAAAAGTTACACAACCAAGCTTCGACCAAGCTCACTACTGTATGCTATACTATGGACAGATCCGATGTGTCTATTTTTGCGATCATGCAAATGGATATCGTCACCAAGGTAAACATTCCTTCTTCCTCGCAATATTTGGTAGCGAGATCAAGAAGAGAGGAGGATCGGCGAACATTCTCTGGAAACGGACGAGATCTCAATCACCCTTCCACGGTAGATCAAAGCAGGTCTAATTATTGGCTACGGGGTTTGATGATAGCCCCAACCCAGCAGCGCAAGGATTACACAGTAAGTACTAAGTACAGAAGGGGGGGGGCCAAGTGGGCGGGGATGGGAAATGCCCACGCACCCATGAGGGTTACAGTCTGATGTCGTGCTTGCTGCTCTTGCCTGTCGCTGCGCTTGCTGCAGAGATGTCTTGTGTTGTCCCCCTGGCGAAAAGGAAAAGTCGTTGATCCAAAACTTCGGGACCCTTCGCCCAGAGGATGCAGCAGGGGCAGGGATGCAGGGGCCGGCGCTCGCCCAATAGGGTTGTGTAAAACGAAAACAACCATCTTTATGGTCGGCGACTTGCCCCTGGTCAGAAACCACCAGCTTGCTTCCCCCCGTTGGCAGGGACGGAAACGTCGTTGTGGTGATATCGATGAGTCGTGACTCGTGTGTTCCAACTTCTGCTCATTACTGTGCAACTAACACTAACTGCAGCGTTTGCGTGCAAGCTTGTTTCATAGCACTGCACACGCACTACACTACACTACCGTCGCTGCGTTGTACCCATCTGGTCTCCTCTTCCTCATCAACGTGCGCTCATGGCAGTGCTGCGTGGAAAAGGAGATACATCCGGTACAGACAGATACAGTCAAGGCAGAACACCTGTCCTGCTGGTTCCATCGCAGCATTGCTAAGTAAGCATGGGTTGGTGTGGTATGCTATGCTATGCTATGCTATGCCATGCTATGCTATGCTGATCGCCCTTTTTCTCTGTACCGCACCTAGCGGCACGCACCGCAATCTATCTCTACTCTATTCTCAATCTATCTCGGGGACTGCACTGCGTTGCAGAATCCTCTCGTAATATTTCTTTCCCACGACTGGACTTGTAGAGTGCATTCAATTCATTCAATACTGGCGTTGCATGCGCACCGGTACATAAGGACTCCGAGAACGCTACATCGAGACGTGATATCGCCGTCAATGTCACTGCTACCTACCTCCTACGGACCCAACGAACAGACGGCAGATTGCCCAGTCAGATTCCGCGGAAAAGCTGGAAGGAAGGATGGGTAAAATAAGACGCAATTCCATAGGCCTGGAGATCATTTTTTGATGAATTGCTGGGTCGATGGCATGGGATGCTTGTTATGTTTTGGAAATATACCGTAGTTACGTTAACTTACCTACCTGCCTTACCGTAAGGGCATTTATTTATTTATTATTTATTTCCAAGATTCTTGTTTTGTCTTGGGAAAATAAGAAAAGCCCAGCAGGTGAGGATAGATGGATGATACACAGCGATTTTCACAAGGTTGATGAATCAGTAATCACGATAGCGGGAATCATCCGTTCAGCCCGCACTGTTCCCACTGGCTGCCAGCGCCCAGTACTCACTCACCCACACGCACCTTGCTGGCTGGCTGTTGAGGGAGCCTGCGACAGCAACTCCTTACTGGTTTGCACTTACTCCGCGTCATCTTCTTTTTTGCGACAATTCCCAAGTCGGTTTCAGATATTTGGGTGTGCGGCCTGCATGAATTTTTACATACATTCATACGGCGCCGGCGCGGAATCTGTTTGCTTTTTCCCTCCTATATAGCCAAGTATACCGGTCTTGTACATGTGTGCAGGACTGGTGATGCATGCTAATGTAAGAATTGCTTTCTTTTTCTCTCCTGCTCCCTTCTTCTGGTTGGGTCCCAAATGGATCGATCGTGTTCGGGTTTTTTGCTTTTTGCCCCCTTGCCCGTTGAAGATACATCGCAGCCCAGCCCAGTCCATGGTTGGCTGCCGAGGTGACGGGCAGCCAGCCAGCCGGCGGTTTCGGTGTTTATTTTTTTTTTCGCTGGAGTGAATTGATTTATGTATTCTGTGCGAAGCTCGTCGGCCAATATCAACATCCGGTACAAGGGAGAGAGGTAGAGGATACGTTACTATTGATGAAAGGGAAGGGGAAGGGGAGCAAAAAAAATCAATAGCTCAAACATCATGATTTCATCACCGGTGATGGCATGGGGGAGTGGATGAGATGTGCGTATAAGAGCCTCTTTGGGACTAATATCGCATCGGAGATCCAATCACGACTCGTCCTACGCCATGATCTACGAGGTTCCTTACTCGCCTGTTCGGATTCTTTGGGTGTATGCATTTTGCGTGTTGTGTTGTGGGGATAAAGTGGAGAAAGGGGATTTAAAAACATTCCAAATACTCGACAAGCTAAGTTAACTACCTCAGAGCGGAATGAATCTCTGGCTCTGCTTTTCAGTATTATTGCCTGCCTCCAGAAACCTTAGTCAGAACGAACCCAAAGAAAAACCCCGTGCGTGGTGAGCAATTGGGAAAGGGAAAATAACGGGGTCTATCCCAGGATGCTTCTGCTCACTCTCACCCGCGCGCGCGCCCGCCCTAACTTGGGAAATTTGCGTCGGCCACTGGGTCGCCCGCTAGCTGGGGGTGGCTCACGTATATGAGAAACGTTCACTAGTTTCCTTTGCGGGCTCTGCCAGCTGTCAAAATGGATTGATTACGGTTGGTACAGGTAGGTATCCCAGGGTAATGGGTAGGGTATGCTTTGGCCAAGGAAGAGAGAGTGAGCTCTGGGTAAACTCTGGCAGAACTGCTCACTCAATCAATGCCATGGCGTAAGACTATTCTTTTGGATTTGCGAAACGGGGTGCGGATTTCTAATGCGGTTGGTCATCTATTGGAAACTGGGAAATGGAAATGGAAATGGACTGGAAATGGGGAGAGGAGGGGAGGGGAAAATACGAAAGGGTAGAGAAGGGAGCGTTTCAGTGTTGGGGGCGTTTAAGCATGAATCAGCGAGGACAGGGCATTGCATTGCTATGCGAAAGTCATGTTTGCAGTCTGGACGCTTGGAGGGTTTCTGCACGAGTGGACGAATGAATGGATGGGAAGATAGATAGGTAGATCTGTTTGTATTTCGTTCAAGGGGTTTCGCTGTCATGCCTAACTTGTACGGCCAAGAGATTCTTTTATTAAGGCGAGCGAGCGAGCTTTCTGGTTCCCATTAATCGGGGGATCGTGATGATCGACGTGATCATACAGCGAGTGGATTGTGGGCTGGCTGGGCTGGGTCTAGGTCCGGTTGGTTGGTGTGGGTGAGATGATTTGTACAGTCGACAAGCAGCCTCAAATGTAGATCATAGATGGAGAATTGGAGCAGGGAGATCATCCTTCCTTCTCTTTTCGCTCTCATGCTTTTCGCCCATATCTAAATTTTCCCTCGTGATGATGATATGATGATAGTGATGATGATGCTGCTCGAGATCTAGATCCTGACTTGGATGGACAATACTAAGTAAACTATTAAGGTATGGATGGTATAACCTTGTTTCTCGCAACAGCTGTACAACTTTCAACCCCCAGGCAAAGGCAAAGTCAAAAGTTTCAGATGGTCAGAAATGGGTGCAGAGAGTCAGATATAGAATAGGCACCAGAATTAATTCTCGGATCCTGGAGCTTATCATACCTTTGGCTTGGCTTTGCTTGCGCCGGGTACTTCACTTCATAGCACATGCGGTAGTATAACCTTTCTCAGGGATCGGTTCCGGGGGGCGTGAGAAGGTTGTGTTTGACGGGTATCGAAATGAAATCGATGGGAGAATAAGCAATATCACACCCATACGGTAGACTCACCGAGAAAGGGAGTGCCAAAAGGTACCTACCATCCAGCACGGCGCTGTCCTATTTTTGGTAAAGATATGCGATCCCATGGTAATGGTAAAGGTTACCCCTGCGACGGGATCCTCTGCGACTCTACCTGGAGGGTGTGTGAGAGGAGGCAAGATGTGTGGTTCATGAGTGGAGTGAGGGCCTGTGGAAGGATTATTGAGATGATCAGCTTGGTGAGGCTCGAGGTATGTAATTGTACGTAGGTAGTTTAGTTGGGTATTGTTTGGGCAGGGAGAGTGGGAAGCTGGCCCTGCTTCGAGAGAGTCCGGCGTCAATTCGAAATATTGCAAAGTGGATGATGAATTTGGTAATTGTATCAGAAGCGCAATAGCATCAGTCATGACCAAGTGCGTGCGCGCGCCATGGGCTAAACGATTGCGAACAAGTGCCTCCGACTACTTGACTGCCCTAAAGCTACGAAGTGAGTTAAGTGGAGTTTGGTAGTGGACGATGGGATGGTCCAGGGGGCAGGTTTATGTTACAGCATGCTTTTGACAGCCAAACCGTCAACGCCAGAGACTCTCACGGGATCTCCGTGAAGCAAATGAGAAAAAGTTATATTGAGCTTCAGATGTCAAGGCTCGTAAAAAACGCAGTGGAGAAGCTGTTACACGGAGCTCCATGTGCGATTGGAAGAGCCTGGGTGGACGGCCCCATCGTTCTTCGTAACAGATTCGCAATTTTTACTTTGTTCGAACATCAAGCATCATCTCGTGTCGTATTTTTTTTCATCCTGACGTTGTCACGACTCGTTCCCCTTACCCACCTCGAGGGGCAAAGATCACGAACAGGCTCCATGCCATGCGAATGGTTTGATATGCCCAGATGTAATAAGAAAAAGGATTCTCGGATTGCAATGGAAGCTTGGAAGAACCCAAAGCCTTGACCTAGCAACGGCTCTTACCCTAGTACAAACGACGGTATCCATGCTGGGCGGGCTTACTGCTTCTGGCGATATTTGGCGATTCTGGTGAACGAGGCGTGCGCTCCGAGCGCAAAGAGGCGAGAATTCGTGAGGCTGCCATTTAATCGTCAGTCATCCATCTCATCTAGAATGGGTGGAAAGTCAAGAATAACTCTGAAGTTTATGCTTTCCATTGCTTGCTTGCCTGCTTGCTTGCTTGCTTCCTTCGTTATGGGACAACTCATTCAGCTGACCCCATAATTGCGCTCTTCATCATGTGTCTCTCGAATTCCCCTGACTATCCGCACTTTGTCATGCTTTCCATGCAGCAACTAGTCCATTTGGAACCGGTGTGGCTGAAAGAGTACATTATTGTTTGTTCTTTTCCCACGTCGATGATGATGATATACCGCCTCCACTCACGCGTATGCAAGTTTGCGCTGCCATGTGTACTCCGTCTGAAGCTGTTGGTTGCAACGCGCGCCCATTGGCTGCCTCAGTAAAATTATGTATGCGGCCGAGTAGCCATTGGCACTCCCGAAAAGGTCTAGATGTGCGAAACAAAAACGGTAAGGCGGGCAGCGCAAAAAAAGGGGATCTGCAGCAATCACTGCTGGTTCCAACTCGCCAATCTACATCTGCAATCTAAACTTTCATAACGGGTTCTAAAATAAAACAATACCCCTTCGGAGAATGTTATCCACGAGGTCAAGCCGACGGGTCGCTGCATACTTAACCCAAGCCCTGAATCTAGCCGCTTCACCAAAGGGAAAGCAACGCAAGCCTCCAACGCCGGCCTGAAAATCCAACACTAAACCCCCACACAAGTTTGGAAATGCATGGAAAGCTCTTAGACCGCGGAATGGAATGTTTTTCTGCTGCTTAGGACGGTAGACTGTTAATTCAAATTTTGCGTGCAGTAATTAATTGGTTAGAAGTACGAGTGTGGTGGAGAAAAGGGGTCGCTAGTACCGTACCTGGCATTTTGCAGCCTACGTACCGTACCTAGCTGTCTAAGCTTGGGTGAGGACAACATCTGGAGAAAGCTGTCACAGAATCAATTTTGCACTATTGGATTTTCATGTTTTCTTCTCATTGATGGCGTTTTCCAAAGTGATATCGTTGATCTAGATGGTGATTGCGCAAACGTCCATTGCAGAGCTGTCGGGGACCTCTTAAGGTACCTTTGGAGGCTGATGTGCCGTAGGTCGGCGACCTTTTTGGCGTACCAAAGGACATAGATATTTATCGACTTCGGTACTACAGCGTCCCGAAGCCCATGGCGGTACCATGGGGCTTTTGAAAATGCATCGCAACAACGTGGTAAGGTATCATGGAGTCACAAATGGAGATGTTAATGGAATTCATTGCATCGCATGCTACCCAAGGGTATATCTCTCTTACCAACGTAGGCAACGTGTGGCCTGTAGGATATCATAATGCATCGTTCATTCGGTACTGTGTGACTTGAGAAATTTCCCAAACGCTACCGTTCCATTCCATAACCAGTATCACTTCCTCTCCATGCATTGACTAGAACTTGGGGACCGCCACCCAAATGTCCGCCGACTTCTCCAGCTCTGCCTCTTGACAATCCTCAAGGTCAACTCCATTGGCATACTGCACCACCACGAAATCAATGGACTTCTTCCCTACAACCACCATCGGAGCATGCCAGGTCCCCGCGCCGTAGGTGACCGCTTGTGCGCCATTCGCTACGAAAGCCTGGAGTTTGCTCAAGTCCGGCAACCCGCGCCCGGGAAGTTTTTCGTCATTGCCCGTTTTAGGGACGGGTAGGGTTTCATCAATTGATGACGGCGGTAGACTGGGTGCAACGACGACCAAGTAACACACGTCCTTTTGCTCCGAAGGTGATATCCCGAGGGGAATGAATGTTTGAGTCGTGAAAGGATGTCGTTCCAGTATTCTGACCGGGAATAAACCCCCGATATTGCTCTCGTGAGACGGGAGTAGTGCCCGCGGCGAGCAAACAAACATATTCATGACTGCATTCGCGACCCGTCGACTCGGCGCTTTTTTGTAGAAATCCTTCATCTGCGTGACATCCAGGTACTTGATTGCGCTACCTTGGTTGGCTTGTACCGCGTTGGGAGGAAGCTCTTTGAGCGACGTGGAGGGGTTTACGGCTGGTGCGGGGTTCTGAATCACGGTTCCAAATGACGAGAAGGCATCTTGACTAAGTGGCTTCGTGCGAATTATCGCACCTTCGCCGGACTTGATCGTGATGGGCATCTTTGTGTTGAGCTCTTTCTTATTGATTGTTGCTCAAAGATATCGTCGTCATCTTAACATGACGTTGCTGTTGAATGGGAAAGTGGGCAGGATGTGAGTGGCACGTGCTTTCTCGCTTCAATCTTTCTCCCCTCCTTTTTCAGTCTCAATTCTCGAAAGAAAGATAGGTATTCTTTTTACTTGTGGGTGTCGAACTATGCTCATGCTAAACTGCGATGAGGGCGTATCGAAGTATATTCACTTCTTTGAGATTCAAGTAATTTCAAATCTATCTCGATTCTTCAATCACGATCGATTTCCATCCCATGAACTTCATTCAATCTTGATGTCATTCTTTCTCATTGTATATGTATCACCGTTACTTACATCTGCCTATTGTCATATCCTATTGTCTCTAAGTAGTCCAAATTCACTATTCTGCTGCCAGATACTCAAGAGCCCCCCCTATTGTGTTGAATACATTCACTGTCCCAGCCACTCTACCTTGAGAGCTTTTTGGATGTGCCGAGAACACTTCCCTATTATCTTCTGCAGCAGCTTCACTCCATATGAGGTTTTCAGGCAGAATTTTCTTAATTCATACTCCAATCATTCCAGTCGTAGTGGGTCTGCAGAAGACAATAGGATTGAATTGTTAGAATGGACTCAATGGATTGTTCACTGACTGGTTGGGCCACTGGCAAAAGTTCACGGTGGTTGACCGCACATAGAAAATATAACTTTGTCCCTTGATATGATCCCTTTCCCAGACTCCATGTCAATTTGAACGCTGAAGAACTCATCGCGACGTCGTCTGTACGAAATCACAAGTATCTGCACAGCCATAAGCTCTCCAGCTCCAAGAACAAGTTTATCAAAAGCCAGAACTCCGATTTCAAGATGAACGCCTTCACCCTGGACTTTCCGGAGACCTCGCAAAGTTTTCAGTGCAATCACTTGATTCCTTCCGAGCCCGACGTCGTTAGTGCTCTGAAAGCTGTGACTGCACGTCTGAGGGAGCTTGATCCTAACGGCGACCACTGGATCAATAATAACTTGCGCCAATTCGGCGTCAGTTCCGCCTACTTATCCTCTGCCTCATCAATCGACATATTTCCGTTCAATATCTCTGCATCTCTCCCAACAATTAATCCGACATGTCTCACTCAATTCATTGATTCCATCGATCGACCTTATCTCTCCAAGACAAACAATGCAACCGACGCAACCGATTCTAAAGAGGGTTCAAATCCTCTGTCAGATCATAGTGAGCGGGATGATGGAGTTAAGAAGTCTTCGAAGGTTATTGTCGACTGCAAGAAGACAGGTTTTGATGAAAAGGAAACGGAGGACGAGAAAGAAAGCTGTCTCTCTCACCAGTCTCCACCTACTGGCAGTTTCTTTGCCGGAGACAAGTCTCCGATTAAATTCATCAATGGCGAGGAAGGAGTTTCCGACTCTGGAAGTGAATATCATAACTTTGTCGACGATAGCGACTACAAGGATGACGACGACGGCCCTGAGTCCGATGATGAATTTAGCCATGGCTTTGAGCAATGCATTTCACGACCAGCAACCCCGCCAAGCTCTCCAGCTACCAAGAACAACAAGCAGAAAGAATCACACAAGAGGGAACGCACCTATGGCAACGATGAGAACAGGTTTCTATCATCCAAGGTAGCCAGGAAAAACAAGGCAGCCTCTCCTACTGGTACAAGAATCCGTCGTCCAGCTTGGTCCGAGGAAGAACAAAATATATTGCACCAGTTGTTGGTCGAGCGCCGTGAGCAGGAAGCACAGCACCCCCTCCTCGAGAAGAAGTTCGACAACAACCTTTGGTCTTTAATGTCGGAGCAGCTAATGGGTCGCTTCAAAATTGATCGAGCACCAATGGCCTGCAAGAACCATTGGGGTAGGAAGGGAAGACACTTGAGTGGATTCGATGAGCGCAGTGCTCTCAAACGATCAACCAAGCTTGCCACCAGTGTCCAGCTTCGAAAGAACGAAAGATGATGGCTATGCCGAGAATGGAGAGTGATTGACGGGCCTCCGGAAGGTGCACGTTCGGATGCTAGTAGATGGAGTTTGGTTGGGAGAGAGGCGTTCTTTTGGGGTGACTGATGATTTCTAAGATACCACTTGACTTTTGAGAGGAACGCGTACTCTTGTATATCTTCACTACTTTCCAAAAGTTCACAGAAATGATAGCCTTTTACAAGGCGCGCTTCTACACTTCTGTTACTTCTTTAGGACTGATGAAGGTTACACCATCGGGTCGTTTGCTTATATTTTGGTTGCTGCTTGTGACACTTTTATTTGTATCTCATCAGCTTTGATCATGCCAAATACAAAAGAAATACAAAAGACAAACTTATTCACCAGGTCTCATGATGCGAAGTGCTGTAGTGGAAGTTTAAGAGGCAATCCGTGGAGTAGTCTTACAAGTAGCCCTGGAGCCGGCACTAACTAAACTGTCCAACCCCACTTCGGCAAACTTACCATCGCGAAAGCTATCACCTCTGGCTACAATTTACGGTCAACCTCATGCGAATCTTTCTACATTAGACAAATCTTAATACTTCAATATATTTCCAGCGCACCATCAATTTATCTCGAAAACACCTCATTTTTCGGAGTCTACGTTGCTTCCTCCATCAAGCCTCTTATTATACGGTATTCACTCAGAAAGAGTTGTTGGCATTTTTAAGGAACGCGCCGCATAAGTACAGCAAACCGATCAGTCTACGGAAGTACAGCCTTCTTAAACCAACCGAAAGACAAATTCTTCCTTCCATCAGTTCGCAACCTTAAGAGGAGCGCCTTTTTGCATGGGACTCTGAACCAACACGCCGAGCAATTGCATCTAATAATACACACCCACGGTGGTTCAATTCGAGATGGCTACCGATATGGATATTGATATGGACATTGATGTTGGGTTGGCGGAGGATATGGTGCCTGTACCAGAGATGGCGGACATCGAGATACTTGTGAGCACTCCTCGTTCGCGCACGGCATCAGGACCTACAGGTGGTGGACGATGACGAACGCGTGCGCATTCCACGAGTCGTCCTTTCTACGATCGCGAATTATCCTCTCTCGAACCACAGCTAATATAAAGTTTGCTAGCCTGATCAACCTGAAGCTGCGCAGAATGGCACATCAGCTCCCAACGATACGTCTGGAACCGACGCCCTTCAGCCTGCGCCAGAAAAAGTTCACCTTCGTGGTTTAGACAACCTCACTACTAAGGACGTGCGAGATTTTGCCAACGAACACTTCGACAGGAAAATCGAACGCGTAGAATGGATCGACGATTCCTCATTGAACCTCGTATACGCCAGTTCCGAGATTGCAGCTGATGCTCTACGCGCATTCTCTGCCCAAGAAATTACAGATATTTCCCAGCTCGCCAATCTGCAAACCATCCCCGCCAAGCCCTTCCCCTCGAAACCTCAAATCAACCTTCAAGTCCGTATAGCTGTAGTGGGAGATCGCAAACAGGCAGGTGCTAGAGAAAGAAGTCGATTCTACCTGTTCAACCCCGAACACGACCCTGCGGAGAGAAGAAAACGAGAGGGTGGGAGAAGATATAGAGACCGTGATGATGGGGGTTATAGGAGCCAGCGATACGATGATCGGGAGCAGCAGAATCGCCAACAGGGAGACGCAGAAGCCGGCTTTGACGTGAGTTTGTACGACGATGATGAGGCAGCCTTGGCGTCAAGAGCTTCTAGGAACCATCCTCGATCTGGATCGACTTCATCGGGCAGTGATTTTAGAGGAGGAGATCGTCGTAGACAGCGAGACGCACAGTCGGGCCCAAGAGAATTGTTCCCTGAACGCACAGGTGGCAGGGGCGGTAGTGGACGACTACGCGATCGAAGTGCTTCACCAATGAGAGATGATGAGCGCTCTCGTAATGGACCTCGACGACGCGACGGAGCCGCTGTAGAGAACCGACAAAGGGCGCAAGCGATTAAAACTAGACTACACGAAGAGAGTGCTACCAAGGAGCTTTTCCCTCACAAAATAGGTACATCACATCACGGATCAAAGGCATTTGACGCTGCAGATGAAACAGCCGACCTCTTCGCTCATAAAATGCATGTTCCACTCCTTGACGGCAGCTCAGATGTTCGACTGTCGTCCAACAAGTCATTAGCATCGCGGATCACGGGTAATTCCTTGGCATCACGCATGACCACTGGGTCCGAATCGCCAAAGTCACAAGGCTTCAACATTCGCGGAACTGCCAAGACTGCTCCTGCTCCTGCAGTACAAGGCTTCTCTATCAAAGGAATGGCATCTGATAGTCCCGCAGTCAAAGAGCTGTTCCCTTCACGCGTAGCCGGAGGAAATGCTGGGAAGGAGCTTTTCGCTGGGAGATTGGAGGGTAGAGGCGGCCGGAGACAGAAAGCCGAAGATCTATTTCATTGACCTAAATTTGATTCATACTTGGGCGATTTACGGAGAGGCTAGTGAGGGTTTCTAGGGATACTGACTCACGTCGATGCGTGCATACTGGCCTGCCTTCTCTTTGTTTGACATTTACATACGTACATACAACATACAACGTGGGCAGGCAGACTGGGCTGGGCTGGACACGACGGGACGGATATGGTGGGATATGGACAGGGATAATGCACGAAACATACACACTCTACTTTGGTGAGATTTATTTGGGCCGGCGTTTTCCAGCGGGATGGGGCAAAAAAGATAGTTCGGATACCTTGACCTATCTACATTACAAAGTTTGCATATGCAGCATCACAGACATCGAACTTATACAGCACTCTATTCTCTTCTCTTCCTTCTCTGCCATGACATGCTATCTATCAATTTACCAATCAGTCTATTTACTAGGCGCCCCCATGCACATATACTGCATATCAAGGCGGACGACAGACATGGAGGTGAAATGACGTGTCATTTTGACAAGTATACAGCTTGCTTGCTTGCTATCTATGCTATCGCTGACTACAGCACACGCCAAGAAAAAGCATACGTTTTAGTCAATGCATGCGCAACGCACGGAGGGTATTCGAGTTCAAGCTGCCAAGAAAAATGAGAGCAGGAGCAAGATGGTCTATCTAGGAAAAAGTACTAAATGGCTGGCTGACTGGCTAACAGATATGTATGCACAGCCCGACGAAACGAGCAAGCAAGCAAAGGAAAACAACATCCATTGCTTGTAACAAACACGCAAGAGAGCAAAACAAAAAGTATTCAAGCCGCTAAAAACAACTACGGCTGTAAAGAGGAGAAACTTTAGTTTATAACAAAAAACAGAAGTAATCTTAAATGTTCAAAACGCCTTTCGGAATGGGAATTGCTCGCCCTCGTCTTTTAGCCTATATCCTATGTCCCTAGAAAACAAACAGACTGCGAAAGAACCCAGCCTAACCTAGCCAATGCAATAATGAAAAGATCCCTCCTTACATCCATCCATCCAACCATCCATCCTTCCACCTGACCACCCTAGAAGTCCCTGGAACAAAGTAAAAATCCTTAAGATAACATCCAAAGCAAATCCAAATAGACTCCAACGCTGTTCCGCAAACCTCGGATCCTAACCGTGCCGTATGAAGAAATTTCTCTAGATACCTCGATCCAACCGAACCTAACTCAACTCAACGAATATAAATATCTCCTCCTTCGCCAGCAACCCATCTTCTCCACGCTTCTTCATAAGCGCCCTCAAGATCCCTTACCCACCTCTTCGTATCAAACAATGCACAAGTCCATCGACTTTCATACAGTAATCTCCTCAATTCACCTAATCTCCCCACGCCGTGTCCGTAACCGTCACGCATTTCGTAATGGAAACCGCGAGCTAAACGAATGGCAAACTCCTCATACTGTTCATCATCCCTAGCTATCAATTCTCCGGCAGCCCGACGACCCTCTTTGCCCCGAGGTAGTGCTCCCTTTAAAATGGATGCCGCCATACGTGAACACATCTTGTATTTGTAGCGAGGTAGGGTGAGTAAAGGTGTGCTTGACCAGAGAACATCCGCGGCAGTGGTATGGGCGTTGCATTCAGGCGTATCTAAAAACAGATCGCAGACACGGGCACGAGAGATGTGTTGATGCTTCTGAGCTACATCGGTGAACCAAATTCGTGAGGCAACGCTTTCCCCAGCCCACTCTAGAGCTGTGCGCTTCAAGTTACTTTCGCCGAGATCAGGGAACCGTAACAACCAGAGAATTGCTTTGGGCACTTTATCTAGTATTCTCAACCAAGTTCGGAAAGTAGTTGGCTCAATCTGGACACAATGAGTAAACAGTAACGGGTGACAGACAGACATTTCACATACCTTGTAAAGTTGGTTGAAGTTCCCGAGTATGATGGCATCGTCAGACAAACTTGGGAATAGCTCTTTTCTCATTTTCCAACGCCTAGTTTGCTCTTCTTCCCAAGACAGTGCCTGTTCTCGTGGCTCAGATTGAGCATGATCGCAGCAGAAAAAGGTGTCCCTGCAGAAAATGATGTTTTCGGAATATACCCAATTTTCTTCTTCAGTAGCCTGTTCATCCTCTATTTGATCTTCCAGATCCAAATTTCGCCTCCATGGGCGAAGTGTGTCCGGCGGAATCGCTGTTTCGTCTGCTAAAATATAATCGCACCATTCGGCACCTAGGGTTCCAGCAAAACCCATGAATGACATCTGAATGGGTGCTGGACGAGCCGCGAATACTTCGTTGCGAGCACCGCGTGTATAACCATTAAGGTTGACAAGAATATGAATACCATCTTGTACAATTTGATTAACCAAACGATCAGCTGACCAAGCACTAACATCACGAAAGACCGGAGCCTCGCGTTCGATTTGTTCTCTATGAATTGAGTGATCACTCGCAGTTGTGGCATAGCAAAAGGCTTTTGCCCGGGACGGATCGTGGAAACCGAAGACCGACTGCATTCTATAAAAGTCTTAGCAGAGCATAGCAGCAAGCAGTAAGGGAAGAGAACTTACAAATGAGCCAATGGGTGATTATTGAAGTCCGAAGATACGTACCCAATCCTAAGGTACGGTTCAGGCGGTGCAGGTGGTGGAAACACGGGGCCTTGCATCCAAGGAGAACGGAGTGTGGAACATGAAATTCTTAGAGCATTTCGTTGTGAGATCATGCGTATATCTTTGGCTGAGAGTGGACACGTGAAAGTGTGGAATGGGAGTACAGTCGGTGCAGACGGTATCGAGAGGCTGCTAGGAAACTGAGGTCGTGGATAGTAACTGGCTGGAAGGTCTTTGTGTTTGACATGTCTGTCATGATACCAGCGACGAGTCGCTCGTTTGATAGCACGCTCGATCAATCGTACAATTCGGACGCCTTCCCAACGATGACCGGCCCAAGACCGAAGGGCAGCTTGCATGCTTTCCCTCTTCTCGTAAGGCCAAGCACCTCCGCAGTCAGCAGTTTCTAACTGGAGTAAAAGTTGCTGGAAGATATCACCCTGCAGAGTTCCGCGGCCCCAAGATGAGCCATCCCTTAATTGTTTAGCGACAATGTCGACAACGCGCTTCATCAGGCCACCAGCATGTCTCGCTTCCGAGATCATCCCACGGTCATCAACATGCCATCGATCTCCTCTACCACCATCAAGAATAACACCTCCACGACCTTTCCAGTCACAAACAGAATTGAGAGCATTCGAAAGCCCACACACAGCCTCAGCAAAGTCTGGGCTTGCCTTCACGGCTCGTTTGTAGTACTCAATCGCATCGCTGGTGCGCCCTTGGTCCTTAACTGCGTTTGCAAGATTTGCTAGAGCAATGTCGAAAGACCCATCGCACTGAACAGCCTGCTCGTACATCTTTATTGCTGCACTAAGTTGGCCAATATCCTTGAGCAAGCTGCCCAGATTGGTGTAGAGATGAGCATGTCTAGCATCAAGATTAAGTCCGTAGTTGTAGTATGCAAGCGCTAGAGCAACACCACTGCCCGGCACAACACCAGGTATCGCAGGAAGGTTTGCGCCGTCTCGGGATGGTATTGGGCGATGGAAAGCCGGTTGCTGTACACTTGCAAGAAGGATACCAACATTGTTGGCTGTCGAGGGACTAGGCTGTAATGACAGCGAAAGATAGTATAGAGCTAAGATGTCTCCAACACCGGTGGGCATCCTTGAGATTCTCTGGGAGGTACTGTTCGACATTGCATCTTGAAATATTTTAGCGAGAGATAGGAGGGAGTTGCTAGTTGTGGAAATAGCGGCCTTTCGCGCTAGACCATCGGGAACATGTAAGAGGCCCGGGAGATTGCCAGTCTTGGAAAACACCAATCGCGCCGTCTGCAAAGCCTTATCTGGTGGTAAAAGTAGTGGTGAGTTGGCCGGGGCTGGTGAGTGATGAGAGCTGAATTCTGGTCGCATATTAGGAAAACACTCCAGGGTCAAACTCTGTATAATTTTGCGAATGAGGCCCTGTATGCCACCGACGCCTTTGCCTGCACTTATGACAACAGCATCCTCAAAAGCTTTAGACGCCCCACCAATGTCCCCCAGCGCGTACAGCATATTACCTTTGGCATGCACAAGGGCAAGCATCCTGCCATTCTCGGAGCCGGGTATTGCAAATCCGCTTGATCCAAATCCTGTTTGAGGAGATCGCTCGTCAACGCCATGATGGAACGACGAGCCCGTATTACCATCTTCATGATCTCTGGATGCTCGCTCAGACGTGGCGCTGGTGGCGTATGACTCTCCATCAGCATTACTAGATGTCTCACTATAGTAATCTTGAGAGTCCTCTGGCCTCACAATCCGAAGGGAACGCTCCACGTGTTCGATGATTTCGACAGCTTCTTTACCTCGATGATCCCCACAAAGAAGACCTATTAAATGTTCCACCGCCTCAAAGTAGCTAGGCCGCAGTTTAACGGATCGCTTCCAATGTTCCTCAGCCTCAGCACGCCTGTTAAGACATAAAAGTGTAGCGGCCAAGTTGGAAATTGCTTCGACGTGCCTATTTGGGAGTCAGTAAACTTTAGTAGTGACGCTACTTATCACGCCAAGACTCACTTTGGGTCAAGCGCAATGATCTTCGAGTACCACTGCAAAGACTTCTGATAATCTTCTAGACCATATGCCAGACAACCTCCCAACAGCATCCCATCAATCCATTGCCAGCGGCTTTGTTCACATAAATGATCTAGAAGCTCAAGAGCTTCTTTTGCTTTGGATGTGGGAGAGACGTTACTGTGCTGTGATCCTTGATATAGGGGAACATAATGCGGAATGTCTTGATTTGAAGACCTTGAAAATCTTGTCTCGGATGAATCTGAGAATCCATAAGAAGAAGAGCGCGGGCCGATGCTCGGCCGCTGATGATGGCCTTCACCTCCCAACCTTGACCGACCATATTTAGGAGTAGAGTCGTTCGGAATCCTTAGTTCATCGTCGGATATATATGATGGCCGTGATTGCGAGGAAAAGTTTGAGCTTGGTTGCCGAGGGGGTTTGGGGTATATGACACTTTTTGTATACGGTTTTGAACCTTGAGATTGTCGACGTGATCGACTCTCTTTCTTTGT
This sequence comes from Rutstroemia sp. NJR-2017a BVV2, assembly GCA_002946415.1. Classification (NCBI taxonomy): domain Eukaryota; kingdom Fungi; phylum Ascomycota; class Leotiomycetes; order Helotiales; family Rutstroemiaceae; genus Rutstroemia; species Rutstroemia sp. NJR-2017a BVV2. Next base: position 90,113 of record NJPS01000068.1, read on the forward strand.
TTGGTGCAGATAGGCTAAGAAATCAATATAGATACCGTGAGCCCAGGACAGCGTCTTCTCCTTGAATTGAGCATTGCTACCTCTGCCCAGTGACTGATATGCAGGAGGAAATGAATCTTCAGAAAAGCCAATGCTACTGCTACCATGAGATTGGTATAGATTTTGCTGCGTAGGTTCATACACACGAGGGGTATCATCCATGCGGGGGAACTCTGGAACATGATCAAAATTATTAAATTCTTGCTGGCGAAGAGGCTGCGCCAACCCCTGGAACTCGAAGTCACGTTGATATCCATGCTCCTTGAAAGCAGCTGGTCTATATGGAATGAAGTTTCCATTAGGCCAATATGGCCCGTAATTTCCACCATCATTGGATGCGGTAGGGCCCGGACCAAATTGATAAGCTGGTTGAAGGTTTGTCGGGACTTGGAAGTCATTCGGCGGATAGTAGTTCCCGCTTTGGTGCATGGGTGACACATGATCCAAAGAATTGCGAGGGTTGTAAGGGGCCTGGGGGAAAGAAGACCAGTTTCCCCCAATGTTGTTCACCTGTTGCTCGTGATTACCAAAATAATTGGGTTGGTTGTGGTTCCATCCAGAACCCATCATACCAGCAGACCCATCCGAGGGGGACAAAGTTTCTGGGGTCGCGAGCAAAACGTGTTTCAGAGCCGGTGCTTTGCTAGACCATTGCACAGGAGTTCCATCATAGCCGGCTGCCAGAGTACCATTTGGTGTCTTCCGCCTCAGCATATGCTGTTCTCCAAATCCATGGTCTAATGAACCTCCGCCCGCCGGTATATTTCTTTGGTATTCATTGATTTCGACCGGATATGCGCGATGGGGCGATGCGATCGTAGATGAGGAGCTGAGATTTCTCGAGCTTCGAAATGGCAGAGGCGCAAGCCTGTCTGTTCTTCTTGGTTGTGAGGACGATTCGAATGGTGGCACAGCATACCCTTGGATGCCGCCGAACTGTTGCAAAGGGTGGTGGTGTCTGGCAACTTGGGGAATCATATTCATGGCCTTGCGGCAGATAATTCGAAAATACAAATGGGTATATATTGCTAAAATGTGACAAAGATAAAGCTGGTCGTAGACGCATTAATTCCAAGGTGTGCCAATACCTGCACGAAAGAGGGGAATTGTTCCTCTTCTGATCATTTCTGCTTGATGTGTGCAGCAGCCCGGGCGAGGGCGGAAGGTTCGATATCGCGGCAATGGGATGTTGAAGGCTCTCAGAGCGCTGAAGCAAAATTTCCAGTCGATAACCTTTTGATGCTCCAAAAATTGGATGTGGTGGAGCTTTTTGAGAAGTGGTGTAAAATGATGCTTGCAAGGCTTATCGCGACAGAGCCTTCATAAAACACGGGTACGAGGGACCGAACGAACGAACGAACGCAGTGGGGAAATGAATGGAAAGGTGAGGAAGCGATAGGCAGAGGGAGGGCGGCGCAAAAAAAGTGGGAGGTCAACAAAGACTGAGCTGCCGCATACGAGGAGGGCTAAAGAAGTTGGAACAGATACTGAAGAAATGCAGTCATAATAGTTCTAAATGCATTTTGGTGTTGGATGGAAGTTGGTAAATGGGGCGGGAAATTTGGAGCCCAAGTTGTAGAACTTTGTACGAGATGTGAGATGTGACTGCGAGGTGAGAGGCGAGAGGTGAGGTGTGAGGAGTGAGATTTGCGATTTGCGGTTCGCGGTTTGCGATGCGAGGCGTGGAATGCTTGGACGGATGGATGTGAAAGGCAGGCTAGAAGGAACTTGAACTTCCTTTCCATCCATACGCCGCACGTACAAGCATTTCTTGCAATGAGAATCGTGTTGAGTGTTCAGATGCAAATCCTGTGTGCACAGTAATAAACAAGGTATGGGCGAGGTCATCTTGCAAGGGGTGTAAATTGCTACAAGCCAATCAATTGGTAGAGCAATGCCCCGAGCACGGCGCCTCTCAGCTTTTCTACCCTTAGAAGCACACACCAAAATTCTGGGTCCCGTCAGCAGGAGTCAGACCACCGTACCATCCAACTGCCATTTCACACATCAATTGCGCGTCCTATAAAGGACAAAGCGATCCTGTCGGTGCAAGATGTACAAGACCTATCTGTGTATAACTGTATTACGAAGAAGTGTCTTCTTGCGTTTTGGTTGTCCGTGTCCATCCCCAGATATTGGCGCTATTATATATGTTATGTCTGCTAGCCCATTTGCTCGAACCTCGTCACATATTTATACGCCTACACGAAGGCGGCGAAGCCCTGGAGAATCATTAATTGTTTCCGAATCCATCCGCCCCTCCACCGTCATCATCCACTTTCATACAGTCCCCTGCTTGAGCCAGCTGTAGGCAGACCAATCAATCGCCGATCCAACCCAAATCTACAAGGACCGAAAGTCGTATACTTAATGTCAACATATATCATGCATACTCACAAACGCGCAATAAAGTCCTTTGCATTGACGAGCAAATTTATTGCCTGACTTGATTTACATGTCAACCAGAGACTTGTGGACCACCACTTCCAGACGGAGAATATTGTGGTGAGCAAACAGACAAAACTTCAACCTCGTTGCTTCCAATAGGCCATCCGAATCACTTCACAATCGACTATCCCACCACCACCCACAGTTGGACTATTGTTGAAACGGAAACGGGCGTCTTCAGCTAGGGTGTCTTGCAAATATCGTCGGTATATATCATGTCACGGCCCCGCACTTTTTGTCCTACCAGTAGTACAATGTCACCGAACGAGAGAGAAGAGGTTGTTTGTGAATCATTGATATTGCTTCCGTAGCCTATCGTGAAATCTGAAGCCCATGATTCCTTGCAAAAAAAGAATAAAGTGAAAATTTACTCCTCCGGAACTAATGCAGCTGTCAGCTAACGCCCAGAAAAACCTGACTGAATGGGACTTACTCTCAATGTCACCACTTTCGATATCGTCGCTAATATCCTTTGGACTTCTTCCATCAACCTGGCAGCCGACGCTGAAAGCGGTACCCAAGATCTCCTTCACACATCCCTTCAAGCTCTTTGCGAAAGACCTTGGCTTCATGATTCTGGCGATTTCGATGATTTCATCCAAGGGGATAGATTTAGTGTGCTTGATGTTCTTCTCCTTCTTTCGGTCGCGGGGAGGCTCCTTCAAGGCCTTGATGACCAAAGATGAGGCGGAAGGGACGACGGAAACTGCGGCTTGACGGTTTTGAATGGTGAGTCTGACTGTGACTCTCAGACCTTTCTAGATAGCATAATCCGTCAGTTGCTAATCGCAAGGCATCAAAAAGAATGCATCATACCCAGTCTCCGGTGGCCTTCGCAATATCTTCTCCGACCTTCTTAGGTGACAGACCTAGAGGACCAATCTTAGGAGCCAAGGCGGAGGATGCACCGACTTCACCACCAGTGGCCCGAAGGTGGCTGTTGATAATTGTCAGTATCCTTCTAAACATCCAAATAGCTCATAGGTAATCTCAATGGCGGATTGCGTCCGTTCAAACTTGGGGCACATTCTCGGGTTTCGCATATTCGTATGGAGGGTCGACCTACATGATCTTGATTTCATTGGGGTCCAACTTTGGAGCTAAACAGTGCGAGTTAGTTACAGCTAGATTCTCAAAACCGAAAGTACAATGACTTACGCATGGTGTCTGTTGGATGGAATCGATGTGGTGGAGATGGTGTTGACGATTGATTCTGTTAAGACCAAAATCTCAATTCGCAGAAATTAGGAATTAATTGTTCTGTGTGGGAGAAATTCGCTAACCCTAGCCTCAATGCCTCAGGTTCAAATAAAAGTGCCTTATGTATAGACCCACGACCTCAGCACTCTCTACCGCTTTGGACGTGCGGGGTGAACCGACTAACAATTCGGAACCATTGAAATGGCACTGAGATGAGGAAAACTAAAATACAATTCTACCGTGACAATAATAGACTTTGTTGCAAACGTATCACTGCTTCACTTTGTGCATGATGATCTAATGCTATTATTGTATACCTAGTTAACATTGCATTCAAGTCAATTGAGATACCTGAAAGATCTCAAAGTACAACTGCGCCACCCCTGCTCCAAAGATCACCGCTTTTGTAAAGTCCTTTTCATTATCAATTCGTTCCACTGACAGCCAATCTGCAAACGATAATGGTTAGTATTGCATGTATGTAACAGTTTCAGAGCCCGGGATAACTTACTTCATGAGATGATCCATGAAAGTTTGTAAAGAGACATCGTCGGTGAATATTGTTTGGGCTGTTTGTGCACCCACTCCGCCATATGCGCCAGTTGTGTGAGTTGTGGAGGGGTTGAGTTTCGATAACAAGAAACGTGCCTGCGAACCGCCAGCATCGCAAACAATGAAACGTGGTAATGGGAACCGGTCGGTGATAAGATCCTTCATCAGTTAGCACTAATTTTCTGGTGACTTGTGTGGAATGACTTACCCTAGCATCCTCCTTTGGTTGCTCCAGAAGAGCAGCGAAGTTTTCATAGCCCTCTTGATCTTGATAACCTGCCTTTCGCCATTCCGCAACTGTTTCTCCGTGGAAGATTAGGATGTGGAAGAAAGTATCCAAGAGAAGAATATGTGTTGGCTGGATTGAAGTAGAATCGAGCAAAACAGGTTGGCTGCCATCTTGGTCGAATGTGTAGGAATCCAAAGTAGGCTGGATCATAATCAAAGAGTTGCTGACATCTTCATGGTTGAGCACATGCCTATAGAATGCGGTCTCATCTGGCGAATTGTTGAAGACTTGCAAGAACTGACTTCTCCTGAGATGGAACATGAATTGGGGATATAATGTGAAATTCTTCTCGAGTCGGAAAGAGGACGGGTCATCTTTTCGGTAGTCGGCGAATCTTGAACACAGGCGGATGAGCATCCTGTCCACCCATCGCAGGACATCTGGTCCGTCGTCGACCTCAGCCTTGAACACAGCAATCCTTGACATCAAAACAGCAGCGGCTTCTTGGTCGAAAGACTGTGCAATAGCGGGATCCCCTGCTGGGCCACTAAGGTTTCGGGAGATAGTCGTGACACGGAGATGGAACTGGCCAGAAGAATGTTGATAATAAGTCAAAAACTGCATCATACCCTTCTGTGGTGACTGCTGGTGCTGCGCCGGGCCTCCTTGGCTTGCAATCTCGAAGTAGATTCCGTAACTGGCACTGGGGTCTATGCCGCACATTTTCCATGAACAAGTGTTGCCAATTCCGCATTCAGTCTCTCCAACTGATGTAGATTTCTTATTCATTGATACTGCGTGGCCGATTAAGCCAGTGACCTTCAGTTCTTTTGTCGTGAGAACCTCCAAGGAAGCATTGAAACCCATCAATAGATTGTCATCGGCATCCTTTTCGAATACGCGAACAAATGACTGCTTGAACATAGATGAAGTGAAACTATCAGTCAGAATCATATGACCACCTGTCGAGTTTGACAAGCCTTTCATCTCGAGAAGTCCGACTTGATCAAGACATCCGGCGAAAATGTCGATAATATGGCCATTATGAGCCGTCCTCTTAGCAAGATTATCATAGAACTGGATATGTCAGTAATGGTCACATATCGTTTTATGGGTGACTGTACTTTAAGTGCTTTCTTATAATACTTAATATTGTCTCGGTCAATATCGTGGTGAGATCTGATGGGCTCTCTCAGTTCAGGTCCGACTACCAAACCGGGTCCCTCAGTAGCAGGGCCCCCTGCAAACAACATGATACGTCCGCCGGCATTCTGGAATGATGATTCTAGTAACCCAACAGCAACACTCAAAGCCACTCCAGTGCACCTCAAGTTCCTTCTATCATTTGCAACAGGCCAAGGATCTTTCTGTAATTGTTCTAAGGCTTTGGTAAGTTGGAACTCGCATTGTTGAACCGGAAGTAAGAATCGGGCGGCGGGTCCCATTGGGGGTCGACCGGGCTGTTGTTGCATTCCAGGTCGGAGGCCTGCCGTAGAAAGTCCAAGCATCTCCTGGACTTGTTTTGCCTGATAGTCTTTGCTTCCTCTAAAAACGTAAGATTTCGGGCATTCTGTATAACCAATTTCGTGGACTTGAGCCTGTCGACTAGTTAACCAGTTGTTCAAACCCCATACTAAGATCGTAAAAGGCAAAAGAGTATGCATACCATAGTTCCGAAAGTGATCAAACCGACCAGGGCGTTCTCTGGTAGGAGGCTCAAACTCATTACGAGCGATTCCTTCAGCGCATTCAAGCTGTCTTCTTCCTGGCAAGTATCCACAACGTACAGGAAGATGGGTGGGCTTGGAGCTGGTCGCGATAGTCTGTATTCGATAGTGGTATTCGAGGGGTGGAGCTCAGGAGGTATCGCATTTGCAGTAATATCTTTATAATGTGGCGGAAGAGGATTTCGTGACAGACAGAATGGGCAGATCCATAGTCGCGCTCTCACATCGACTTGACTATGCACAATGAGCCAGGCTCCACCAGTCTGCTCGAAGGAGGTTTCTTACCAGAAAGGATTCAATACTGATTTGCATGGCTGCTTGCAAATAACTGGTTCAAACTGCAGTAGTGGAGTGTCCGGTTTCTCTTTCAAAGGAGTGTAGAGAGCTCCAATCGGGACAACGAGCCTTGAGGCTTCCTAGAATGTATGAGTTCATAGAACCCCGCGAAAAGTGTATGGTATCACCAACCATGCGTGAACTTGGGAAAACATTCCAGCTGAGTCGCACACCATCGCGATCTTCCACCTCACTCCATTGCTCCTTCAAAGCTTCAATGTCCATTGCGCTCAACCGTTCGACCTGATAGAATTGCTCGAGAATCTAGCACTAAGAAAAGTATGGTGGGACAGCGGAAACTATGGGTGACAGATGCTCAAAATCTGCCGTGATCCCTGCGGTCAAACAAGCTGCCAAGCGGGGGGGGATTCGAACAGATTGAGGATTTGGAGGGGGCGATGTAATTTTGGAGGGCGTAAATGTTGCCAGTTCAATAGCATTTAGGTTTAGAGATAATGCCAGGTAGTTACAGCTTACGTAAGTACGGCACCAAGGTAAAAATAGCCGAATGACAAGTTGCCATGCGTGTGCACGGTTGACGGCCTCACTTCGTTGATATCGACGTCTGGCATGATCTACCCGGACCCTGAGCATGATTGCGGTCGCTCGGGTTTATGTATAAGGACTGAGCATCATGTTCATCAACTACAACGGATCCAATAAGTCGTTGAGCTTAAAGAGTGGTTGTATTATGACTACGACGAGTACGAGTGGAACAACAAGATCAAGACTCTGCCGCAACATAAGTGTAGGTGACTTGAAAGCACACAAGTTTTCGAGAATCGCTGCCCCTTAATTTCTTTTTGACAAATACGTCAATTGCCATCCTACAGACTTCTACAATTGCTGTCGCCAAGCTTAGATATTTTCGGCGAGAGAAAGTAACCTCGCCTCGGAAAATGCATCTAACAACGCTGTCCCTCAACTCTTGCACTGGAAACATCCAGTTCACTGCCTGCTTCTGACACGCTTTGGTCACTTAAAAGACCGAATGCTCGGGCGAGGATCTGTGACCCACGCAGCATCAATCTCTTCTTGAAGTTTCTGCACTTCTTCCCTGTCCCCGTCCACTACCTTTTTACCGATCATTTCAAAGAAGCTATCCACATATTTTCTCATGTCCTCGGCCGCTTCGTCGATACGCTTCTTGATAAATGAATAAAGCTTGTGTGTGGCAAAGTGTTCTTCCTGTTCATTTGTTAGCATTGCTTCATCCGCCCCATGAAATTTTCTTTAATCCGTTCTCTGACAAATAAATAACCCTGGTTCTGCAAAGTACGTACATGTTTGTGGAAACTTTTCACGACGTTTTTCATTCCGGGCGCGAGCCTACTCAAGACCTCGACAACGCTGGCGCTTTCTTCCTCGCTTAGATCCTCCGAATTCTCTAAGCTCTTTACAACTTCTCCAAGGGATAGGCCGACTTTGTCGGCATCTCTCATGAGCTTCCATGAGCCGATCCAGCGTCCATTCCAGGAGCCTGCTGCCTTCTCGAAGGTATCGAGTTTGCTAACGACAGTGGTAATCTGCTGGCTGACATTGGGCTTCGCCTCGCATTTCCCACACGCCGAAACGGCGGTAGGTTCTATCGCTGAGGCGATGACGCCCAGACCGAGAAAGCAAGCAAGAAACGAAAAACGCATTTTGACAGTGGTGAGTTGATGTGAGCGGACTTATGTTGAATCAGATAGCGACATCTATAGTCGAGGTCATATTTTATATATGCGAAAAAGACCTTCGAGAGCCATTGGCTTGAGGCTACTCGTAGAATGTCGACCCGAAGAACCGGAGGGAGGTCAGCTCCACAGCTCCCAGCCATGATTGTAGCTGGCATGGCGATTAATGATTAGCGTTTGGAGATTCGGCTCGCCCTACATCGGTAGGAGCATGATTTACTAGCATAAGCGCAAAAAATTCATTCGGTTCAGTCACTAGAATTCAGTCTTCATTGGGTACTTGCGCAGAACATCTCACGTGGAAAGTTTTAAGTTCCTAGAACTTTCCAGGCATACAAATTCCAGAGTTATCCAACACCGGATGAGCAGACTCGTTCCCTAGTCATGATTCTATCGGTGGGTTAACGAGCAACTGACGTCCGGATGGCCAACCGAAGCATTTAAACGATTCAAATAGCCACACCCAGCCCTAGTTCTTACATTGTCACGATGGTCCGTACTATGAAAGAACAAAACCGCTCGATCAACTTTTTGGGGCACTAACTACTCCAGAAGGCACCGAGGCCTTACTACAACACAACAAACCGATGGAATTTTCAAGGAACATTCACTCGTACAGTACCAGTGGATATTATACCAGGGCTCCCAAGCTTGAGAATTTGACCAGATTGTACCAGATCACTTGATGAGTTGATCTCAGAGAAGTGGTGCGTAGCACAGCACTACGAAAGTGCACTTAAAAATGTATCATCTGGAATTGTGGAACAATATTTCCCAAGGGCCTCTTGAGGGGTCTAGACTATAGAGGTAGGTGTTGGAGTTCGGAATTGGGCATTCAAATTTGCATCGCCGTTCAATCGCGAACAGAGGTTACCTGAACTCGGAATCACAAGGTAGTCCATGAGATGGTGCAGCAAATTTATTATTCCAGCATGCATTTGCGACCAGCCATTTCCAGACAGAACTCAGGTTAACTCCACTTCGCCCAATCGTAAACTCATAGCATTATACATCATCGGATCTACCGAGATATGTATCAAGTCTGTCTCTAAGCTTAAACTCCGCACGCCGAACTCTATTCAACTTGGTCAAGCAACCATTCACACCCATGCTCAAGCAGCAGCCAGCATCTATCCTTGAGCGCCCACAAAGCTCACGAATGCGCTCTGGTTCTCCTCGATTATGATCGCTGGATCCTGGAATTGTTGTACACCTGCTAGACTGGGAGCTGCTAATCCTGCGGGTAGAATTTGGGTTGCGTTCGACACTGACGGGGGTGCGTTTGGGTCATATATAGAGAATGACGCAGCGTTCGCGACCCCTGTACCCCCAGGAAGTGCAGCAGTACCAGTGGCAGAAGCTCCATTAATAGTCATTTGCTGAGCTTGCTGTACCATGATAAATCGGTTGTCTTTGGCCTGATTGTCTGCTTTGACTTGATGTGTCATGTATCGGACAGCCTTGTTTGAAGAGTCGCGAGCATCGACAATCTGGGTCACAACGATGATGATGATGTTCTGGACGGTATTAGCAAACTATCATTTGATCCTAGCTTGAGTTTGATATATACCTGCTGTGAGTTCAGATTCCTGAAATGATTCTTCCTAATATTGTCCCGAGCCGCATTTGTACGATCGATAATGACAAGTCGATCCTGAACCAACTTGGTAAGTTGTATCTCCCGCCCGCGTGAGATCTCCGTCAGCTGCTCCTCTTGCGTCTGTGTGATTGTCACCACACTATCACCCTGTCGTCCCAGAGACCGAGGTGTATAGACCAAACCTCTCGCGAGGTTTTCGGTAGTCTCGGGGACTGGATGAGGGAACGGGCCTGGGCATCGCCGTTAGCGAGAACATATGGATGGGCTGATTAGTACTTACTAGCACTGGTGATACTCAAAAGCCCGAAGAGCAGCGCTGTTGCTGTTGCGTAATACATGATGTATTAGGTGTTGCAAATGAGACGATATTAAAAATATGGTTATTAGTAGACAATGGCTGCCACTTGGGCGCGCGAAAAAAAGAAGGTAAGAAGAAGATGAGTGGGATTAAATGAAAGTATGGATTCTCGATGGAGACTCTCTGTTGTTGGGCAGGACGGACAATAATATACTAACATCAAGACATCATCTTGTTCATTTTCAATCAAAGGCGTTCGGAATGCTCGTCTTCCGTCAAGTAACTACCCCCAGGAGACAAGGGACTGACAGAACGTTAATTGCAATAAGCTCATACCGTGAGCAGATCCTGATTTCAGGGATAACACAAAATTCCTCAGCGCATCCAGTCAGGATACCTCCTTTGCCGAATAATCGATGCCAAATAGCGGTGATAATATAGCAATTAACGACGGCCAAGACCGTTGACATGTGGAGATGAAACCACGCACTGTCATCATCCGAAGAGGAGTACAGATGACACAAGAGTTCTTCCAGCATTAGGTCAAGTGTTGTTGAGCGCAGGGTATACGGAGTACGGACTACCGGGTACACAGCTCTTCGTGCAAATGCAAATATTGGTGTTCGGATTTCTCGTTTAGAGATCAGACAAAACGGTTCCGGTTTGATCTGAGGATAAACGTCGCAGATGGTCTTATAAGCATAAATCCTTATGCACAAGATGCGTAACAAGTGATTATAGTAAGGTGATGAGTTGAAAAGGTGGGAGAGCCATCCCAAATAGAAGACCTGGGAATATCTTATCTGGGTATTCTCCAATTTGATACAGTACTTCTGTGTCTCATCACGCAACGCCAACCGACTATCTCAGTCGAGACCGGAGAGCGCATCAGGCTGATACTGAAAGATGACCATGCCGTTAGAGCCTCTCGAAAGTTATCGGCTTCAGGGGGGACGATGCTGGACAAGCCCTTCTACATGCAGAAGTAAGCCAATCGAACAACGAGCTAAGTACAGAGTCACGGCTGAACTAAGCATCCACTACCCCAGAGCTCTATGTCCTAAGATGGGATAAGGCTTTTCAAGCAGTCTAAGTAGAGCAGTGATGTCGCCGCAGTGAAGGGAAGCCATAGTCTGGATTCATAAAGGATCTCTGGCAAGCATCGAAAGTAGGGAATACCTTGAGAGTTCGAATTGAGACGTAGTTAAACAGAAAGTGTTATTTCATGACGGTTTGCCGACTTTCGTAGTTCGTCCATGAGCAAATCCAAAAGATGTACCCGACAGAATAGAAATATTTGAGCAGGAGGGAACGGAACGATATAAAGTTAAAGCCACACCTGCGCACACGCCACACAAGCCCCAATCATTATCTGAATCTACACGTGATGCCCGCATGAAGCTTTGACCACTCGGTAAAAAAGTTTCCAAAAATTTCACCTCCAGAAAAATAAATTTCCAATTGACCAGTCGCCCCAAATCTCGAAGACCGACAGGAACAATCTTTCGGCACCAATTACAAATTTCTCTGCTTAAGACCTTTTCATAAATCATTACAGAGATGGCATTCACTCCCAGAGGTGGCCGAGGCGGTGATCGTGGTGGACGAGGTGGTTTTGGAGGAGGACGAGGTGGTGACCGTGGTGGTCGCGGTGGTTTCGCAAGAGGTGGTGGTAGAGGTTAGTTCTTCCAATTGTTCATCGCAATTACTTCTCTGCCAATAATTGTGTGTATGCGCAAGAGAAGAATCAAAGTAGCTAACTTGTGGATAAGGAGGAGGAGCAGATCGTGGTGGTAGAGGAGGTCGTGGTGGTGGTGCTCGTGGCGGCCGAGGAGCTCCCCGAGGAGGACGCGGTGCACCAAGAGGAGGACGTGGTGGAGGAGCAAAGGGAGGTGCAAAGACCATTGTCGTAAGTAAACAACAGTTCAATGCGTCTCAATTCCTTTCTAACGAGCTTCATCTAGGAGCCCCATCGTCATGAAGGAATTTTCGTTGCCCGTGGCAAGGAAGATATGTTGGTCACCAAGAACCTCAGTCCTGGTGAATCCGTTTATGGCGAAAAGCGCATCAGTGTCGAAAGTGCGGGCCCTGCAAACGAAGATGGCACCCCTGGCACTACGAAAGTAGAATACCGTGTATGGAACCCTTTCAGAAGTAAGCTTGCTGCTGGTGTTCTTGGTGGTATGGATGAGATCTTCATCAAGCCTGGTGCCAAGGTTCTCTACCTTGGTTCCGCTTCTGGAACATCCGTTTCTCACGTTGCCGATATTGTTGGCCCTACCGGAACAGTCTTTGCCGTTGAGTTCTCCCACAGATCCGGCCGTGATCTCATCAACATGGCTACTCACCGCACAAACGTTATCCCGATTATCGAAGATGCACGCCATCCACTGAAATACAGAATGCTGGTCTCCATGGTCGACGTTATCTTCGCCGATGTAGCACAGCCTGATCAAGCACGTATCGTTGGGTTGAACGCCCATTTGTTCTTGAAGGTCGGCGGTGGTGTCGTGGTTTCTATCAAGGCGAACTGTATTGACAGTACTGCCGCACCAGAAGCTGTTTTCGCTAGAGAAGTGCAGAAGCTGAGAGATGAGAGAATCAAGCCATTGGAACAATTGACTCTGGGTAAGTTTTGTTCTATTATTAATGCAATCACTACCGTTTCACTTCCTAACTTCTAAATTAGAACCTTTCGAAAGAGATCATTGTATTGTCTCAGGACGCTATGTCCGTTCCATGTAAATTAACGAACCGGCGACGATCCTACGATCATGATTCGAACTCTTTCCTACCCTCAGTATCTTCTACATGTAACGCACGGCGAATCGCACATTCAGGTTAACTCACCATCTGGGTATCGCACTTTCGCAGGACTATAAATTCCCCGGTTTTCTTGTCAGGTTATGGAGGGCTGTTTCTCTTTATTTTGTGCTTTTCGGTGTAAATATTCGGGTCCTGGCGTATAGGTCTCATTCATCACATTATGATGCTAAGAATGCAAGGAAAATCAAAACAAGTACGGAGACGCAGCCTGAAATTGGTATACCTTGATGTGCACGTGTAGCGACACAATATCTATGGGCAGTGAATGCGCAGAAATCCGACGTGATAAAACCTTGAAAACTTAAGTTGTCGGAGTCGACTTCTTTGCGATCTCTAGATTTGATAGCTTGCTTAAAATTCTAATATCTTGCGGGCCGATCGATGCAGTACCTGCTTCTCTTGTGTATGCTCTTGCCAATCTTATCACTTGTTGCCATTTCCTGCCATTTTCGGTACAACAATACACCCCAAGTGAAAACTGGCATCGCAAGAATTGTATTCAGTGAATGTTTCCTTCAAAATGGATCAGTGGTTACGGCCTGTCTTCCAGAGGACACGCACTCCAGTTCAAGGACCACCAACTGATTGCTCTGACGATATCCACGAAGCTGAAGAGAGCATGTCTCGACTTCGGCCCTCATCAAGGGTCTCTTCATATATCAACTCTCGCTCCAGCTCGGCAGCTGTCGTTAATACTCCAGATACTTTTCGACACATTAGGATACCTGAAAATGTATACCACAAACCATCCGGGAATCAGATGGCCGAAACACTTAAAGTTGTCATGATGACCCGAAATCTAATGGATCCCGTGCCAGTTGAATACAACACTTGCATCTTGCATGTGCTTGAAGCCTATCATGATTTGCAAGAGCAGTTGGATGCTAGGGACCGAGAAATCGAAGAGTTGAGATCAGGGCATACTAGAGATGTGCAAGACTTTGAAAATCTAGCAGAGAGGTGCGTCTCGTCCTTTCAACTCATCATGCTGACTGCGTCTAATTTAGTTGTTCAGATGGATGTCAAAAGAAAAGGATTACCAGAAGGAGCTAAAAAGTTTGGAGATCCTGCTGTCCAAGAAAGAAGGTGGTATGGAAGACGTATCTATGGCGCGGACTCAAAGTGTTGTTCATGGCTCGCAACGCGCTGCGGATATCTTTGAAGATGGTCTGGATAAGATTAAGAAAAATTCTGCACGGTATAGTTCAGGTGGAGGTGAGCGTGTTCGCGATTTCCCGCTTTTCTATCACCGCAATAACCAGCTTCTCAGGGTCATCTGCTGCAGATCGGAATGCCGAACAGCCAGACAAAGTCCTCGATAAACCTGCCATCTCAGGTTCCACAAGCCACATGCCGAAACATGGAGATATTGATATTGAGAAGCCAGTGAGACCGCCAAGTCGCATAAATTCTCTTAAGAAAAGAAGAACCACCATTCATCTAGCTGCGAACGAACGATACAATCTCACAAAGGCACAGTTAGATGCCTTTGAGCGAAAACATGACGAAGAGGAAATGGGGGTGATCTTTGACTCCTCAACTGAATCAGACGATACTAGTCTACGTTCAATTTCAGGTGTAATATTTAGTCCCAGCCAACGCACGCCGGTACGCAGTGACTTCAAAGAGAAGCCCCTCCCGGAGATTCCACGATGCCGATCTGAACCAGTTCAATTGGACATGCCGGATGGTGTGCCCTGGGTAGAACTTGACTCTCCAGGTATGCCATTGAATGCAAGAAAGGGGTTTTCTTTTCGCCCTGGAGATGACACGCCCAATATATTGTATAAGACATCGAAAGATACTATCAGGGGCCAGCGGAACAGCATAGAGCCTCTGGCCAATCCTAGTCGCCTATCTACTGTCATGACAAATGACGAGGCCATCGTTACACCCCAAGTCACTCTGAGGGCAAAATTAAAATCTCTCAAAAGAGGTTCTGTGTCTGCATCGACATCCCCGGGGCAGGATCCTAACTATCTTACCTTTCGGCACCAGTGGAGTGTGAGGAAGGGTATGGAAAGAGGTGATTCTTCTAGTAGTATTGTCACTGCCGTGAGGGACAATTCCGGTAGAAGTGATTCTGGAAGGCCGAAGACAGTCGAACATGAGACAGCAGTCATGGCAGTATGTATCTCTATCTTTCGGATTTCTTTCGCTCTAGGCACATGAGTCTGTCTTCAAACTATGTGCCTTCCTCACTTTATTCCCTTCTACATACTGATACTTGATTCATCCTAGGCCGTGCGTGCAATTGCCGCCAGCAACAAATCAGCTCCGTCGTCGGTTGAGAGAGTACAACCGCAAGAATTCTATACAAGGGAGGGATTACCGTTCAAGGAGGAAATTCCGGAGACTAGTACTCTGCAATCGATATCTGTACCAAGCTGGCATCGGGAGTGAAAGAGCGTACAAGTGAGACGTATGATACCCCAAGGGAAATGGATCTGGAGTGCTGTAGCCTCAGTGCGGAACGGAACTTTGTAACATGTTGGAACATTTGCGACAATTGGCCTTTTATCCATTGTGAAGTGTGAGATAATTCATAGTACTTTTAGCTAATCTGCTGCAATTGCCAGATATAATAAGACACAGGCGGAGGAGCAAATAATACATTGTAATTCATGTAAATGTCTCCAAGAACCCAGCCGACATTGATAGGCTTTCTCTGGTGTCTCACAGGACTTGAATGAGTGATACGAAAATCATTATCGTAACAATTTGGATGCCCCGATCCATCTTCTCAGCAATCCAATATCATACAATGCAACGCCTCATTTCCAAACACTATTTACCCATGTGATCTCCCAGTTTATTCTTTGATATAAACAGGAATACCATAAACACAAACCGCTGCAGCATTCAGATACTTCAACTTGCAAGCATCCCTTCCCTTAGCAACCGCCTCCACAAGTGATATTTTTCTTGTGGTCTCGTCTCTTTCCTTCTCCTTTCCCTTCCCTGCTCCTTTTCTACCTCGCCCCTTCCCCTTCCCTAAGACTCTTTCTTCATGCCCCTCAAAGAGCCCCCACTCCTCCAACATCTTCCCCGCAAAGCGATCAATATCCTTATCCGTTACATCCCACAACGTCGCTACCAATGCCGGACTGCACGCATGCATGTAATGAACCGGGGTCCCGCATGGCTCGAACTCTCCATAATCCGTCAACGCACCACTACTGCAGCCCATTAGAATAGCTACAGCACATTGCTCCATCTTGCGGATTTCTTTGGAGCGGATGAATTGCCCGCCACTTCCGTGGCCGAAGTAAAGAAAGAGATCTTTGCTTTGAAGTTCGTTCTTCATTTCTTCTTCCGAGGGATTACGGTTGGTAATACCCGTCCAAGAGGGCAGGGATTCGAGGGTTTGCTGGAAGGTAGTCTGGGTATGTTTAAGATCGCCGCCGGGGTTGAGGATATAGGCGCCGCTGGTGGGATTAATATAATGCCCTTCAACTTCCTCTTGACCGGTAGATGCCTTTTGTTGCTTGATTAAACGATCCTGCAAGCATCCAAGGGAAGGTAGACGAGATACTGCTAGGCCTTCCATACAAGGGAGTGATTCCCATGGAAATATGTGCAGTGCTTTATCCAAAATTAGGATGGTATGTTTGCCTTCCTCCTCGCCACCTGAAATGTGAGCAGCTTCATGATAGCAACGAAGAGCATCATGAATCTCGACCACGATCGAGTCAAATTCAATCTCTGCATAAGCGTTGAGCTCGCCATGAAACTGGAGAACATCAACAACAAAGTATAAAAGGTCGGTCAAAGGTTCTGAGAAATCGCATTCCTCTGCAGTTGCATCACCTAGGCCAATGAATAACTCCAGTATCCTACTATCCAAAGTAACGCGTGTCCCCGAGTTTCGTTTACTCTTGCGGCGTGAGGGAAGATGCTTGTCAAGTATGTTTTCAAAGGACTTTTGGAAACGCGCAAGCAGGTCCTGTCGTCTGCCATGCTGTGAGAAGATTCCTGCAAACCCACCTAGCCACACCTTTTCAATATTCTCAAGTAGATCTTTCAGGCGCGCATCCAACTCTTCTCGCTCTGCCCACCAGGCAATCTTGGCTTCGCGCCCTGTTCTATTTGGACCATCTTTTGAATTAGCATTAGCACATTCGATGATATCGAAAAGCTCAGATTTGCCTTGCTCGAACCCAAATACTTCTTCATCAGCATCCATTGAGTTGTTTCGTCCTAATGGTAAACGGAGAACAAAGGGACTATGGCCTGCCTGTAATTTAGTGATGGAGAGCTCTTGGTGGTTCTCACTTAGAGCGATCGAGATGGCAGTCCACGACTTCGGAATGATGTCTATATAGTCTTTTTGGAACCGTGGTATGTCGCAGAGTGAGAGTGATGCTCCAAGACTAGATCTCCTTGATAGTGCTCCATGGTCTGGCCAGCGGAGATCGTCTAGTTCCGGAATCGTTATCTCCTGGAGGATAACTTTACGTTCCCTTCGGAAGGCAAGAGTTCTTGCTGAGTCTAACCACAGTTAATAAAGTTCTGACTTCGTTAAAAACAAATACATACCAATAGAGCAGCTCGCCAGCCCCGGCTGTGATTTCCCCTTGATTGGCCCAGCAGCTGACAAGAGTATAGAGACATTATTCAAGAGTGAGGTTATCTTGTGCATGACAGAAATGGGGGCGACAAGGAATGCAACCGGGTATGTTTCTACAAGAATTTCTTGCGCGCGGTGGAGTTTGTCGAAAATGCTGTCTGAGGAAGAGCCTTTTGCAGGACGCCCAACTCGTGGAGCTTGAGGTTTCCTAGGAGATGTGTGACGGGGGATATTCTTGTCGTTGTTGCTTTTATCAGTTCCAAGTACTGACGGAAAGGAGATTGTCGAGTCTTGCAGAACTGAATATACTGGATCTGAGACCATCTGCTCCATACTTCGGAGAAGCAAGCACCGAGCCTCTGAGATACCTTGGTACACGGCATCCAGCTGGGTGCTAGAGAACTTCCCAGCTTCTTCCAAAATAGTCTGAGCCTCCTTTGATTTCTTTAAGCTCAGGAGAGCTTCAGCCTTCTGCCAGAGAATTTTTGCTCTCAACGAGTTCAATTGAGGGCACTCTTCACTAACAGGAGGCTCCGGTAGCGGCTGTGATTTCGCAGTTGCTACAGGTTTGCGAGGAGCTGGTGCTTTTTTCCGGGCTGCTGGTTTACGCCCAGCTGGTGCCTTTCGTTTTGAAACAGCGAGTGCACGCACTCCACTCTCGATCTCATTAATATCGACTCGAATCGATGTCGGAGACTTATTATATGTGATGAGTTTGGCTGTCAAACTCTTTAGGGTATGCTCCGCAAGTTCATAACACGCCACTTCTGTCTTACGGTCCCCAAGAATACCATGGAGACGTCCAAGTTGAGATGCAATAGCGACAGTGGTTTTGGTTTTGAAGCCATTCTTGCAAAGCTTCTCGGCTTCCGTCAGAAAGTGTGTGCCTTTGTCCAAGTTTCCTGCTTTAGTCCAGATACTGCCCAGTGCCGCTGCAACTATCGCTGTTTGCGTATCGCTGTTGAGTACCTTGACGATTTCCTCCGCTTGTTCTGCATAGTGTAGAGTTTCCTGGAATAATCCGTGGTGGGCGTAGAGATTTGACAAGTGAATCAGGCCTGTAATGAGAGGAACAACCAAATGCCAAAATCCTATACCAGATGGACTGGATTGTGTCTGTGGCCGATAAGATAACTTGTCTGTTGCAACACTCAGACCCGAAATCCCTTCTGCTATGCTTTCGTTATCATCTGTTAATGCTGCGGACGCCTTTTTCCTTGCTAGAACTGCTTCGGTGTTGGCCCAAGCACGTCGCAAGAGTCTAACACTTTGTTTCGCCAAGACTATTGCAGACTCCGGTCCACCTTGTTCAACAGCAAGCATGGAACGAATGAATGATGCCTTTGCGCTCGTGCAGTTCATTCTTGTCTTCTCTTGGAGAGTTAGACGTGCATCCTTGCCACCTACTGTGGCTCTATCTTCCTGGAAAAAACCCTCAGCCGACGTCAGATACTGTTGACTATATCGCGTTAGCCTGTATCCAAAACCTTTAAACATATTGCGGGCTTACCATTGCTCAAGATTTCCCAATGCTAACATATATTGTGAATACGCAATGTGAAGATCGGATCGAGTCCTATGGGAAACGTCGTTGTCGCTGCTGTAGCGCTGCGCTTTGTCTAATGATAGACCGGCCTTTCCAGAATATCCAAGTTGTAGCCATTGAATGCCCAAGACACTGTAAACAGATACAATGTCGTTAAATCCAGCGACACTGCAGCAAAGTTCATCTATATCAGCAATAAGCTGGAGGATATCAAGCCGTTCTGTTTCGAGGCCCCTCATTTCCATGAAATTGGTGAGCGATTGTAGGTGGAGTAAGAGGTGAGGTATGTCTTCGACGTAACGAATTAGGCCAGAAAAATCCTCAACTTGATTGCGGATCAACCGCCATCCCGAAATGCATTTGTCGAGAACTTCAAGACTGGGCTTACTTTTCTGAAGTTCTACCACGCTGATCGCCATCATCTCCCAGTGCTTGAGGTAATCCGTTAATCCGTGGTCCTGAGACGCCACAAAGTCGATGTTTTTGGCTTTGAGAGATTCCAGTGCATCATGAATAAGACCATTATCTTGGATATCGTGCGAATATTGGAAAGTAGCCATTGCTCGAAGTGTGCGCACTGGATACTTGCTCATGCTATATATCGAAACTAACCTATTAAAAACAGCAAGCTTCAACTCAATTGAGGTTGCGGAAGGGTTGTTAAGGCTTGTCAAATAGTCCATCTCATGTTCGAGGACCAGTCCTTTTTGTTCGTCCGTCCATGATTCGTCGACGAGCCACTGTTCAGTCACAACACCCGAGTGACTGAGGTATACTTTAAGCATGGACTGCAAAGTTCGGGCGAGAACCGATGTAGTATCGTCGCAACTCCATGCTGCCCGAAGCGGCAAACTCTTAGCAGTTTCTACAACCTTCTCCAGGACATTATTCTCAATCATTTCATTACGCAACTCCATCAGTGTTTTGAAGAGCTTATCGTATTGAGCTGTAGTATTGTAAAATTCTGCCAGTCGTTCTATTTTCAAGGATATAAGTGCCGTGTTTCTCTCTTGCAAAGACCGTGATTTGACGCAGTTAATCGATCTTCGAAGCATATGCAACTGTTGGCCCTCTTTGGTTGAGTCCGCCTCGCGTCGTGCATTGAGAAATCGGGTATAGTATAGGTTTGAGATTCTGACATGATACGATGCGGCATCGAACGCACTACCTTCGGACGATTCAACCTGTAACCGTTCTATTAATGTAAGACAATCTTGCAACAAAGAGTCTTGTGCTTCCCACGTTAATGATTCTTGCTTAAGAGAGAGTTTTATCAGAAACAGGGCAGAATCAATAGCATGAAAGGCTGGCTTGGTGATGAACTGTCTGCGCTGCTCAAAACGTATATGATCTTTGCTACTGGTACCGGTTTCCGGTCTCTTTCCTAGGTAGCGCAGCGACAGTCGAGGGCACAGGGAAATAAGAGATTCGCACATTTGATGCACTGCGGTAGAATTGGATTTGGAACCAGAGCCGTTCGTTACTTCGAGGGGGCTTGAGACAACAGCGACGGCAGCCCTTCGTGCAGAGGAAACTTCCATCAGCAAATCATCTATGTCAGATGCCTCCCCTTTAAAGGGATTCTCTAGACCGTCAAGGAGAGTCGTAAACACATCTTCGATTTTTGTATATCGACATGGATCCCGGAGCATAAGAGCGACTAGTCGAGCTTTGATAGCAGAATGTTTGACGTCTGAATCAACACCAGGCTCCAGAATATTTTGTACCTTTTCAACCCAAGCAATAGCTTCTTCAACCATGTTAGCCTCCTTTGCCAGAGAGCCCAGAAGCCGAAAAATACCCATGGTAGAAGGCTTTGACCGTATCTCTGCATTCTTATATTTGGAGGCTGCCATTTGCAAGCATAGAAAAGCATCCGAAGAGTTTCCATACACCTTTACAGCATCACGAGGGCTTCGTCGAGCGTAAGCTTGGGCACATCGGAGAAAAGGCTCAAGTAGGTCCTTTCCAACATCTCCTTGATGACCAGCGAGTCTCCACCATAGCATCCTAATTTCGAGAGCAATCGTTTGTAACGCAAAAGCGGTTTCCGGACTTACACTAGCTCTAGAATCAAGAGCAGTGTCATCCTCTGAGGTAGATACACTGGGGCTCATCGATAACAACAAATCCGATAAAGTTTGAAGCTGACGAGCGCTTTTACTGAGCAAGCTTGAATCATTAGCTGCTTTCAGCAGGAGGTTCATGGGCGATGATTGATGGGTAGAGCGCAAAAGTGGCAAGGCTGCTTCAATGTTCTTTGGTTTTCGCAATGAGACTATCAGTCTCAAAACCTGTAATTGTGTCGTAATTATCAGGCTTAGCTTCGTGCCTCCGTCTGGAATCTCTCCAAAATCCAATAATTCGGCCAGTGATTGAGGAACTGTAGTCGAAGATATCTCTTTTGACGCGGGAAGCTTCGCTGCTTGGTGCCCATTCTCGCCGTCCAACCGGCGCTTTAGAATTCTAAGTTCCTTTGCTGCAAGATCATCCATTCCAAGTGACAATAATTTGCCTATCAAGACTGACATGCCATTTTCAACTTGTAATGCTGGAAGATTGAGACCCGCTGTCTTTGAAGCTTGTAATCCCCGCAAACACGCAAACCCAGCTCTGGCGCATTCAGCAATTGACCGCACACCAGTGGAACATGATGTTTTTGAAGATATGGATGGATCGGTGGTCCTGGAAATGTTTGGTGAACTTGAGACTCTATTCAGTGATCGTGGTTGTAATGGTGTCTGAGGAACTGAGCTTGATCGTCGAAGTCCTTTGCGTGCTGTCGCCTCCTCCTTGGAAGCTGGTGTTTTTCGAATTTGAGATGGAGCTTTGATAGCTTCCGTCAGAGCCTTCAGTGTTGAGTTGACGACTTCGGTAGCTAAAATCGATCTCTCCTTAATTGATAGCTGTTCCCCATGATTATTCACATTTTCCTTCTCCACCACATTCGTTCTTGACCGCGACTGGGGAGCTCGAATTGTGCTTTTCTTAACCGCCTTCGCTGTTGTCTTATCGATTGTTTTCGAGACCTGGGGCCCTTTTGTCTCTGCTGTACTCGATTTAGGAAGTAAAAGGTCAGTCAATAAAGTGACAGTAGCTGGAGAACATGTTGTTGTCGAGGATATAGCGGCGCGTACGGAGCCCGCTGTCTCTAGCAAAGAGTCCATTATGATACAAGAACTTAAGAAAGAAAGAAACAGTACTATTGAAATTTAGACATTATTCCAAAAAAACACACACATGGCAATTGATGTTGTCTGCTATGACGCGAAAAGAATCTCGAGCATTGAAAATCAGTGTCCCCTGTTGACGTTTGTTGACGAGGCAACCGTGAGATTTTCGGCTTAACCGTTAGATACCCCAAAAATTTCCTTCGCAATTACCACAACTTTGGATGAACATCCCCTCAACGGAACACTTCACAGATCAGTCAAGTCGATAATGAATAAAGCAATTACCCTTCAAAGGCTCCTCGCCGCACCTCCGCATTTACGGACCTCTTTCCTTCGCCAGACAATCACCTCGCAGATATCACGCCCTTATGCCGTTCAGAGTATTACCCAACCTTCGTTTTGGAAAAGCTTGGTTCCTAAACCACTTCGAAAGAGTGCACCTTCTACTGTCAGCAAGAAGCTCAGGTCAAAGGATTGGAATCCGGCGACCTTCTTCATATGGATCTTCTTGCTGATTGGTTCCATGTCGATCCAGATGATCGCATTACGAAATGGATTTGCGGCATTCGAGAGGCGGGCAGATGCGAAGATTGGGCTTTTGAAGGAAGTAATAGAGCGAATACAAAATGGGGAAAAGGTTGATGTTAGTGGGCTGCTCGGCAAAGGAAACCAGAAGCAAGAAGAGGAATGGGAGCAAGGTATGTATTTCATTCGTGTTGTTAGTGACCCCATCTAAAGCAACTCGACTTCAGTATTGCGAGACATCGAACGAGAAGAAGAGGCATGGGCACAAACAAACAAGAGGAAGCGAAAGATTGCCAGAGCCGAAGCCAAGTTGGACAAACCAGTGGACGAGCCAGACACAGAGAGTAAGGAGGTTCCACAGCTGAAGTCTAAGAGCAGCGCGCCACGCGGATTCTATTAAAACATTCATAAATACATGGATTGTTTACTACTATACAATATCCGACTCATTGTGCCCTACGATAGCATGTCTCTGAACACACTGCTATTCTGAAGTTGTGCATCTGAGGAATTTTCCATGGCATCTTTGCGAGCAAAGCCAATGCGATTCAGCTGGTCAACAAGCCCAGGTAAGACTTTGTCGGTCCCAAACTCGACCCTAACACCCAATTCCCCTGTTTGGCTTCCAGAGAGGTTCTTGAAAAATGTCTCCTCTCCTCTGACCCCACCAAGATTCAATATTCCAATAGGCATACCTCTTTCCTGCGCCCTCCGGGCCAATCTCCATGCAGAGTACGTCGCAAGAGAAGTACCCAGAACTAACAATCTGCCGGAATTATCGATTGCTTGCTCTGCAGCTTCCTTTACTTTACTGTTGATGCTTTCCCCGAACATTACAACAGCAGGTTTCAATATGCCAGCCGTACTGGTTGATATCCATGCACCCTCATGGTCAACCTCTACTTTCGATTGGGAGCCATCTGCCAATATCGGTGGGTGTTCCAGACAATGCGGGCATGCAGGATATCTGAAAGTATCGTAAGGGGCACCGGGGATATCAACATCACCATCCGGATTGGTTTTCATACCTTTAGCTTTGCGCTCTTCCGGGTTTTCTGTATCTAAAGCTCCTGACTCAAGAATTTCGGCTAAAAATGCTGCCCACGCCGGATTCAGCTTTGCTAGAGATTCCTGGAAGACATCGCGGGGAAGGTCTCTGCGGCAGGTGACGCAAGTCAAAGCTCGGAGATATCCATGAAGTTCAACAGTTGCCAGATTGGGATGCGCCGCCGAGTGGAATGAATCTACATTCTGTGTAACAACTCGTCTTACTAGGTTCATGTCTCCCAAGTCTCTGATAGCATAATGAGCAGAATTTGGCTTGGCTTTATGTAGATTCGTCCATCCTAGGAAACTTCTTGCCCAGTATCTTCGTCTTGCTTGATCACTCTGGAGGAATTCGTGATAATATATTGGTCTATATGATTTGTTCAAGACGTATGTACCTTTCGAACCGCGACTAGAATATCAAAATGGTTAGCAATGGCCCTTGCAAAATAATATCCCTTCAAGTGCTTTGAACGTTGGAGGAAGTTTGTTGAGCAATCCACAAGTATAGCCTGCTTCAACTATGTACTCCACTCAGGTGCGAAGCCTTGCCCATTCGTAGTACCTGTAGATGAAACCTAATCGGGGTATAAATAGAACGGTTATACTCACTAATCTGCCAGTCCCGATGCAACAGATATGCCGGCTCCAGACAGAACTACCGTGGACTGTGGATCGGCTACTTCATCCGGAAGGTTAGATGAGGGCGGGGCAGTGAGGAACTTCGAAAGAGCAGCGATGGCTCCTGGCAGGGTATTCGCACTCCGTGGAAGGATTTGTGGAGGCGGCAAAGGACCCGTATAGGGTATTCTCATAAGAGGTTTTCTCATTAAGAATGCATGGATCCGGCAGGACGACACGCGTTCAAAGGTATGGGTGATTGGGGAACCGACGGTTGATATAACCTTCGAGAGCTTGCTCTAGAGGAGGCAAATAAGAATAATCGCTTAGTAAGGTTAAACCGATGGTTGAAAGACGAAGCTACGGGCTAGAGTTTACCGCAAAGTGCCAGCTGCAGGTGAGCAACAAGAATGAGCTCCAATCGAAATGGAAAAGAGCTCTGCATTGCCCCAACCACTCAATGCGACTGCGACAGACATTGCCATAGAAGTTCTCCAACAGAGAAACGCGACGACGTGCTCGTAATGCCAAGCGGAAGTGTGGGCTGATACCGTAGGTCTTTCTCCTTGTCCTGTACCAAGTAGGCAGATTGCGTCCTATCTGGCCCCGGCTCATACAAAAGGTGTGAGTGCGTTAGAAATGGCTTGATAATGATTTGTCCGAATTCCATAATCGTCGTCATCCGGCTTGCGACTCTCATCTACTCTTGCATCGTTCGAAACAATCTTTCTCGATTTTAGAATTTTATATATCCACTTTAAGCTTATGATCAATTTTCTGTTCACGCGATCCATACATCCGGTCCCTTACTGTACACTCCTTGCTTGGCTGGACTTAGAAGGTATACCAAAAAAGATTACTTGTCCGGCAGAATACTTTCATTACTGTACGGTGCGGTGTCAGTGTGCGAGCACAATTAGGCGTTTCGTTCCAAGCTTTCCTCCTTAGGATTTATGTCTATGCCTCTTCGTTGCCTTTCCAATGGGGGCTCGTTAAGGCCTGTCGTCTTACTCGGCCTGAAGTCAAATATAAGGACACCTCAATCGCAACCTACCCGAATATTGCAAACTGCCGCTTTCGATTCTGCCATCCTCACTTTTTGTACAAAAGCTCACGTTCCTCTACAATCCTTTCCGCGACTCCAGTCATTCTCCAAACCCCTCAATCCTCGACATCGACCAATGGCGGCGCTTACAACAACCCAGACACGCTCCCACGGGGGCCATTCTCACCATCACCATCATGACAATACATACCTCACCTCAAAGAACAAGAAGGATGCTGGCGTGCGCATTACGCGGATAGGGTTATACTCAAACCTTGGCATGGCACTTGCGAAGGGAGTTGGGGGCTACCTGTTCAACTCTCAGAGCATGTTAGCAGATGCCTGGCATAGCGTTACAGATCTGGCCAGTGATGTTCTAACATTGGCAACGGTCTCGTGGAGCTTGAGGCCTCCTACCGAGTTATTTCCAACTGGTTTTGGCAAGGTGGAGAGCTTAGGCTCTTTGGGTGTCAGTGGCATGCTCCTCTTTGGAGGAATGTTCATGTGCTTAAACAGCTGCGAGATATTGTACGCACATTTCTTCTTGGACGCCCATGCAGCCGCAGAGATGGCCGCGCATGCACATGGTCACAGCCACAGTCATGCCGCAGCCGGACCAAGCCTGCATGCCGCTTGGCTAGCTGCAGGTACAATCGTTGTGAAGGAATGGCTGTACCAAGCAAGTAAGATATGCCCTGCCTTCTAAAACTATCAAGTGCTGATTTGGATTTCTATAGCAATGAAAGTCGCCAAAGAAAGGAAGAGTTCGGTCCTAGCGAGCAATGCGATACATCATAGAGTGGATTCTTTAACGGGCATTGTCACCCTCTTCGCCGTCCTCGGAGCCAACTTTCTACATGAGGCCGCTTGGTTAGATCCTGTCGGCGGCTTTTTGATATCACTGCTCGTCATTAAAGCTGGCTGGGGTAACACTATGTCTGCATTATACGAGCTGGCCGACAAGGGTATTGATGCCGAGGTTAAAAGCTCGGTCACAAAGGCTGTTAACAAAAGTCTGCTCAATCTGAGCGAGGGATCAGAGGTGGAGCTGCGAGAAGTCGAGGGCGTCAAGTCTGGTCCGAACTACTTGGTAGATCTTCAGCTTGCCGTACCAAAGGCGTGGACAGTTGAGGACGTCAGGGAAGTTGAGCAGAGTGTCAGGGAGATGGTTGGATCGAAAGTTCGTGGTGTTCGTCGCGTCAAGGTACGATTCGTGCCAAAGGATGAAACCCACCCATCCCTATTCGAGGAGTTCATAAGTGGAGATGTGAGCCCACGGGAGAGTCCTGAGCCAGAGGAGCATGATCACGACCACCACCATGACCATGGTGCCCATGCACATAACGGCAATGACAAGAAAACGCTATAGATTATTGTCCATACTGCATTAGAGGAGATTCTGTGATTTTAAAACTGGCGTTATGGTGTGGGCAAGACTAGGAAGTTTCTGGATAGCAGAAACATTGGCGTTTGGGGAGAATTTACTACAGACTATGTCCGTATATATTGTAACAAGAATTTATGGAATCGTTTGCTCGAATTTGTGATTCATGCTTTTGATTGGCGCGCATGTCTCTACGCCAAACACTTGGGTAGCCACAAATAGGGAGGTGCATTTAGCCTAAAGTGGATACTACAACAACATCAACTTTTACTAGATATCATTCTCCCCATTTAACCCCACGATTGCTATACGGAATTGCTTTTGATCATGTTCAGATTCTTCTTTACTTCCACCATCATTGAAATTGACAAGATTTCTATTCTCAGTGATTCCTAACCGTCTGAACGTCCAACTTGGAAGATGTCTACGCCGAACGAGCCTCTATACCTAGGCTTCGACCTCTCCACTCAACAGCTAAAAGGTATGACCACGTGAACGTCAAATGCTCTTGGCTTTCCGCTGATTAACACTTTCAGCAATCGTTGTCAATTCATCTTTAAAGGTTCTTCACGAAGCCAAGGTCGACTTTGATGGTGACCTCTCTAAATATGGCATCAAGAAAGGAGTGCATGTTAATTTGAAAGAACATGAAGTCTACGCACCCGTGACTATGTGGCTGGAAGCTGTTGATTTGGTCCTTCAGCGACTCAAGGAGAAGAATTGTCCATTCCATCAGATCAAAGGTCTTTCGGGATCTGGGCAGCAGCACGGTAGTGTGTATTGGACCAAGGAAGGAGAACAGTTATTGGGAAAGCTGGACCCAAAGACAGGTCTAATGGATCAGTTGAAGGAGCAAGGATTTGCCCATCCTTATAGTCCTAATTGGCAAGATGCAAGCACGCAGGCCGAGTGCGACGCTTTTGATGCCGAGCTAGGAAGTGAGGAGAAGCTGGCTGAGGTTACGGGAAGCAAAGCTCACCATGTAAGGCATCGATCTATCGTCATACCTGGCGCATTATCGGGAAAGGAAAGGGAGATGACTAACTATGCGACAGCGCTTCACTGGCCCTCAGATCATGCGATTCCATAAGAAGTATCCTGAAGTATATCGTCGCACTTCTCGCATAACTCTTGTGTCTTCATTCCTTGCTTCGCTCTTTTTGGGCAAAATCGCACCATTCGATATCAGCGATGTGTGCGGGATGGATCTGTGGGACATCAAAGGCGAGTGTTGGAGTGAGAAGCTACTTACCCTTGCAGCTGGTTCTGATGGTCTCGCCTCGCTCAAGTCTAAACTCGGCGAAGTGCGCCAAGACGGAGGCGGCAGCATGGGTCCCATATCCTCTTACTTCAGAGCCCGTTATGACTTTCCATCCGATTGCGCTGTAGTACCTTTTACTGGCGATAATCCTGCAACTATTCTCGCCCTTCCTCTTAGACCTATGGACGCAATTGTCTCTCTCGGCACATCTACTACGTTCCTCATGTCTACTCCCAACTACGTGCCCGATCCAGCTTATCATTTCTTCAATCATCCTACTACCCCCAATCTCTACATGTTCATGCTCTGTTACAAGAACGGCGGTTTAGCTCGAGAGAAGATACGAGACAAACTTCCAAAATCAACCACGTCAGATCCGTGGGAGAACTTCAACAAAGCAGCTTTGGAGACACCACCTCTAGATCAAAAATCCCCAGAAGATCCCGCAAAACTCGGTCTTTATTTCCCTCTACCGGAGATCGTTCCAAATGTTCGACCTGGTACCTTCCAGTACACTTACGATTCTTCATCGCTCAAACCAGCTACCGAACCCTTCTCTCCTGAAACTGACGCCCGCACCATTGTCGAATCTCAAATTCTTTCACTCCGGTTACGCTCTCAGAAACTAGTTCAAGCTCCATCACCCGATCATCCTGCTCAACCACATCGCATCTATCTAGTCGGTGGGGGTTCCCTGAACCCGGCTATCGCACGTATAGTAGGCGATGTACTTGGTGGTACAGAAGGTGTATGGAAGTTGGACGTAGGCGGGAATGCATGTGCTTTGGGTGGTGCTTATAAGGCCGTTTGGGCAGTGGAGCGAGGAGGCGATAGCGAGGGAGATGGAAGTAAGAATTGGAAGGGGAAGAGTTTCGAGGAATTGATTGGGGAAAGATGGACGGAGGAAGGTACGATTCAGAAGATTGATGAGGGTTACAAGCCTGAGGTCTGGAAAAAGTATGGAGGTATCTTAGAAGCTTTCGCAGAGATGGAAAATAAGGTGTTAGAGGGAGAAGAGAGGCACAAGAAGTAGTAGGCACGGGTGACTGTCTGGGGTAATGTATGACACAGAACGAAAGTCGATTCTTATCTCGCATTGATTTTTCCATTATTTAGAAATACACAGTGCTCGCGCTGCGCCATTTAGACAGTCCCTATTCAGAGATCCTCACTTGAATCACCGGAAGACCAGTCAAAGACCATGATGTACGCCCATACACCGGTACAATATACATTATTCCCTTCCATTAAAACACAGGGCGACACAAGTAACTCCACGAAGCAGCAAGCAAGCATTTGCTTACCATCACGTACCATCACTTCCCTTCTAATACCCTAACCGCCTCCTTGAAATCCTGGACCTCATCTGCAGCTTTCGCCGCTCCACCCCACCTCACCACTCCTTCACCATCAACCGCCCAGCTCCCCGCCGTCTGCCATCGTGTCCCGCTTTCCGTTGGTCGATTCCATATCCCCTCGCCCTTCCCCAAGCTGTACGCACCCCAAAGACTCCACGGATTCAACACATGCCATGCAGAACTAGTTCCTAGCCCCCATTGCGCGTAGAGTTCGCGCGACTCGTCGACGATTACTTCGACAGACCAGGAGCCTCCTAATGATATGACCCAATTGTCGGTGGAGGACGAAGTGGAGTGCGAAATGGCAATGAAGTTTATGTTTGGGTGGGTATTTGCGAGAGCGCGGAAGGTGAGGAATGATTTTTCTGCGAACTGGAGAATTGGAACAGTGTTAGCAGATAATTTTGTGAATATCTAGCTAGGGAAGGTAAAGCACGAACAGGACAGCCGCAGTGACGGAGAAAGGTGATTATGGTCGGTTTTCCGTCTGGATGGGGAAATGTGAGTCTCTCGGATGAAGGTGCTTTGGAGCCGATTTCCGGGGCGGGCTGAACGTCTACTGCCGTGGGAGTCAGCCAAGAATTGAATTCTTGCTGGAGTGTCATTGTGCTGTGGGTTTGAATCTTTCTCAATGCTTATGCTTGATTCTGACAATGGAGGGGAAGCTTTAGAAATGTGGGGTAGGAGCCGTTATCTTATCGTATTTTTGAAGAATGCTACCCTGATGGGTTTAGCGTGTGAATAATCAAGCATCTTACAAATTCCTCTTCATGAGCTCAGACAAATTGGAAATTTATATCCAGTTCATCCACGCTGCTCACATATTGCAAAAAACGAGTATTACGCAATTTATACTTTAACACTGCTTAAGTAGCCGAGAAGCTGTGTGTTGTATGTAACATTTCTCATTGCTCCGCTTTTGAAAATTCATACAGGAAGTTGCCAGTGGACGAGAAACATGCATGAAATTCTCACTCTTCAGTTGGGGCAAAAGAGCAATTACCTTGCCACTCATTTCTGGAATACTCAAGTAGGTTTCCAGGAAGGACAGCTGGCCGGAAGATTCTGAACGTGGAAATAGGAATCCTACTTCACATACTCAACAGAGCAAGAGTCCTTGGTCGATCATGATATTCATTTCCGCCCCGGCATTGGTGCCGATGGTACTGAAACCTTCACTCCGAGGACCTTGATCTATGACCTCAAAGGGGGATTTGGGTCTTTAAGAAAGATCAACGCATTATATGAAATCGATGAGCCAGTCACCACGGACGGATTATGGTAAGTATGCAGCTAACATCAAGGGGCCTGACTAAACTTTGGGATGATCTAGGAACGGCCCGGCTGTAGTTCAACGGCAGGAATCTATTCAGCAGATCCCCTATCAGAGAAGTCTCGAGGAAGGCCTCGAACCTCCTCCACTCACTTCTGAGTCAGTAAGATATTGGTCGGATTTCAATCGCATTTATTTCCATCCAAGATCAATAGTTCAGCTCAACGAGTACGAACTAAATTCTTCTCTCATGCCCTTTGAGAATTGGGGCGCCGGAGAAGAGTTATTCAGCTCTTTAGATAAAGAGCATGATCTTCTGGATCGTGATCTGCGGCCCTTTGCGGAAGAGGCTGACCAAATGCAAGCCATCCAGATTATGTCTGGAATCGACGATGCTTGGGGTGGATTTGCTGCACGATATATGGATCGTATTCGAGATGAGTATGGTAAGACTACGGTATGGTTCTGGGGGCTGGAGGATAATATCAAAGGTATTCCTCGGGTGAGTACCTCTTCGATTGTATTGATGAGCCGCAGCTAACAGAAGTGTAAGGAAAAACGATTCTTGAAAGTTTCCAACGCGGCAAAATCGGTATCGGAAATCATTCCACAAGCATCTTTGTTCATTCCAACGACCTTACCTTCATCGCCTCTACCTGGATATGTGCATTTAGATCTTAATTCGCAGTGGCAAATTGCTGGCTTGTACTCAGCTGCCCTTGAAAGCATGACACTGCCGTCGAGATTGAAGCCTCGAAATGGCATACGCCAAACATTAGATCAGATCGCGGCCACATTGAATGCGAACGGCAACCAGATTATTGCTAAATTACGCATGACTGTGAAGCAGAACTCCCATGGCTCGGTTAGTGGCAACGATCATTCAAGATCAAACGTCAACTCTCAAGACACAGATCCCAGAGTTTCATCAAGATTAACGGCGATGCGTGGTCTGGGGATTGGTGAGGAGAACAATGAGGTGGCTAAATTTGACATGGAATTCTTCCCCACGGAAGTATTGGATCAGACTCGTAGTCGTCGAACGTCAAGTAAAATCCATGTCTTTGGTCAGGCCGAGAACTACCGGGGCGATGAGGATGATATGGAGGAAGTTGACAGAAACGATGAAGGTCAGGAGCGAGCTCGAAGAGTCGCAGCAAGTCTTCCCCTACTATCCAGGTTCGTACTCTTGGCATTATGCTCCTCGTGCTATATCTCACATAACGCTGTAGAACACATATACCCCTGCCATTTCCTCTTTTGGATAGCTTCCCGCGGATATTTACTCAGAGCGAGCAGTCAGCACCTCTTTCTATCATGACATCTCTTTCGACAGACACAGGAGTGGCTTCAAGAGTCAAAAGCCTCCAACAAATCGTAAACAGAGCTATTGGCATGGACGAACGGGAGGCGCTTAGTAACTCTCTGGGCGAGATAGCGGAAGCATATCAGGAAGGTTGGAACAGCGATTCGGACGAGGATGATGACTAGTAACGGTTCGTCGTTGGCAGCGTCAGCGTCCCCAATATTCTGGAAAACTATGGCGTAGAAGATAGCATTTCCGGAAACGTCAGCATTTGGCTTGTCAGGCAGTGTTGGTGGCGCATAGGTTTTATTTACTGGCTCATAGGCGCACAGCAACAGCAAAGCAACAAGGAGCACAAGGGACCGAGGCTATCAATGTCAACTCACAGTCGCACTGTACTGTACATCTGTCACAACGTTGCTAGACCATGGTCTCTCCTCATTTACTTCAGCCGGAAACATTTCATATGCAGGTTTCTCGGAATCCGGGCGTTACTTCATTTGCATCATATGAAGCTCAATACTTCTGCCTCCTAAATTTGACTGCCAAGCCCGCCTCTGTTGTGTATCCACCGAATTCTCAGCCCCTCCGAAAACAAGACGCAAAATAATCCTTGTTTTCCCCGCTTTCGCCTGAGTAGATCCCGACACCCAAGTGCCTTGCATGTTCTCAACAACAACAACGCTTCCAAAACAGTACCTGCTTTACAAGAGAAGCTATTGGTAAATCATCAACACCAAACTTCATATCTCAGTACAATTCTATCTTAAGCATCGAAGACTCCTATCTTGGGACGTCTGAGGGTATGAGACTGCCATTCCAACTACCAACAATTCGTAGCGGCCGCAGCAACGGACAATATCAACAAAATTTTCTTGTACTAGGTCTCGCTTTTTCCGGCAAATGATTCATGTGGTGGCACCATGTAAGGCAAGCAATGTTCAATCGGATCATGTAAAAATTCGTGTTGCTCTTCAGAACATGCGTTACAATATTGCTCGCACTGCATCAGGAAACAAGGAACCCATGCTCTATTCGCGATGTTGTCCCGCCATGCGTCAATTTGACAACCCTTCATATTCGATCTTCTCGTAATGAGTTTCTCATACATAATACGCAGATCCACCCAGGATCTGGTTTACTCGGTGTTGGTCAGACTTTCCACAGCTATGTAATGGAGTCGCTATCCAGTCACAGCAGTCCTTTTAGTGACCTGGCAGACCAAGAAGGGTGGTGCCCGATTCGTATCACAAGCATGCGGTCGAATTCTGCCCGATGAACTGTATTAAGAATGATTTGAAGTCTAGGTAGGTTTTACTTTGCCATCCATCGGGAATAGTACTTCTATTCCGCAGTTGTTTGTGCATTACTTAGTCTTGGTTGCCCAGCCTTCCTACCCCAAGAGTATATCTCCAGCCTCCCCAGAGTAAGTAGCTGTTTTCATACCCTCATATAACACTCTAGTTATTCCTCTTCTACGAGGCATATACTATCACTCATTGTATATACTTGATCACATATTATCATATCAACATCTAGTCATCATGAAGACAGTGCTTGCCCTCCTAGCTCTTGCTAGCTTCACCGTCGCTCAGGGTCTTCAAGCTCCAAGATGGG
This sequence comes from Rutstroemia sp. NJR-2017a BVV2, assembly GCA_002946415.1. Classification (NCBI taxonomy): domain Eukaryota; kingdom Fungi; phylum Ascomycota; class Leotiomycetes; order Helotiales; family Rutstroemiaceae; genus Rutstroemia; species Rutstroemia sp. NJR-2017a BVV2. The sequence continues at coordinate 123,770 of NJPS01000068.1, forward strand.
AGTCAGGCCCTCCTGATACTGAGACTACAACATTGATCACTTATACCACTACCACATATTGTCCAGTATGTCAAGATGCCTCATACAATGTACATAGAGCTGGGACTAATGCATTCAAACAGGTGACTTCAACAGAAGTACAAAGCGGTACCACATCTATCTACACTGACGTGTCTACATCCGTCTACACTGTCACAAGCTGTGTTGGAGGGTGTGGTAGTGGCGGGGTTGTGACGGTCCCTGGCCCAACTGGAGTGGCATCAACAACTACAGAGGTAAGAATTGGCAGAGGAAACAACAATGCTCTCTACTTACTCTATAACTAGGTCATTATCACATATACCACCACTTGCCCCGTCGAATCGACCATCACTGCATCAGGGACAACTTACACCAAGACATTCACCACCACGTCTGTAGTTCGAACGGGTCAGTGACATCCCATGGGACTTTAAACATCGATCGATGCTAACTTGAGGGATTAGCTGTTCCTACAACCATTTATGCTACAGTACCTGGACCTGATTCAACAACCACGTACGTTATCTTCTTGGAGTGTGTTTACAACAAACAGCCTGACGTCGTGAATAGTGCCCAAACCGAAGTCTTCGAGACGATCACTAGCCTATGTCCTGTGACCCAAACTACATATATTAGTGGTAAACTGGAAACAGTAACTTTTACAACAACAAGCCTCATTTATACTCACCGGGAAACTACTGTCAAAGATACTATCACTAGGCCTCCCTCCACCACAACGTATGAGTGACATTCTCAATTCACTAAGTACAAGCTAACGATAGTATAGAGTTGCTACAGGAGTCTATCAAACAATAACAAGCTTATGTACCGTCACAGATACCACCACTATTGATAGCAAAGAGGTCACTGTCACCTACGTGAGCACCAGCCTAATTTATACCTATATAGAGACCCATGTTGAGTCTACTGTCACTCAACCTCCCACAACTACAACGTACGATGAGATACTCCTAGAATAGTATACAAGACGCTAACAGATTCTACAGAGTTGGAACCGAAGTCTATCAAACGATCACCAGTCTATGCCCTGTCACCGAAGTTAAGACTATCAGTGGACAGAAATATACCTCGACGTATACATCCACAAGCTACATCGTCACTCGCGTACCATCAACCGTGGAAATAGTCACAAGTGTGCCAGGAGGAACGGCTGTGTAAGCCCGCAGACAGCAGTTTATGCATAGGATTATAGCTAATAATACTACAGAGTCGAGACAGATGTTTATGTGACATCTACCAGCTACTGCCCAGTCACCGAGGTCTCAACAATTTGTGAGTATTCGTCCACCAACTCAAGCGTGAAGGTTGCTAATGATAAGCAGCTGGTATTCTAGTGACCAAGGTCTTTACCAGCACAATCCTCACTGAGGTGAAGGTCCCTACGACCATCAAAATATAGTAAGAGTTTTTCTTACTTTGATCTATAACCGCAAAACTAACGAGTGCAGCACCACTACCCAAGCCACTGAGTACAAGACTACCGATGTCTACACGACCACTACCAACCTTGAGGCAGTATATACGACTATCAGCGCTGGATCGACAAATATCTACACCGTTACTGAGAAAAACACAATCAAAGTGACCTCAGCTTATACAATAACATCGATTTTGGCTGCTCCAACGTCAGAGACTACAGTCTACGTAAGTCGTACCTATCTCCCATCACCCGAAACCCTTTTACTGACCTTGATCATCTCCAGGCACCCACAACTATTGCAAACACCATCCAAGAGACCGCCATCGTCACCATCCCCAACGTTAAGACAGTCACTATCCCAATTACTTACTATGCCAACACAACATTCACTGTCCACACCTCCGTCTTGGGAGCGCCATCGACCATCACCGTCTTGTCGCCTAGTACCACAACCCAAGCCACCACCACATCGATCATCGCTAGCTCGGCTCCTCTTCAGGTCTCGGTAAATGCTGCTGCCACGAACAAGCCGGTGGCGCTTATTTTCGCTGGGGCCGTAGCTCTTTGGGCCGTTGCTTAGATTGCTTAGAGAACTCTTTTCTGCTTGCTGGGTTCTGTGAATCTTTTCTTTTTAATAGTTTTGTTATGTTGTGATATATACGGGCATTTGGGGACATCATACGGTCGGTCGGTCATTACCGAATATGGGAAGAGAATAGGTTTGGGAAAATGAAATTTGGATTGGGTTTGGCTTATGAAACTGGTATATGAGAAATCGGATGGGATTATCTTTCCAGTAGCCTTAATTCAGGTGGTATATAATGGAACAGGAAGACCTGCTGGGTATTGTCCTAATTTGGAGGAGTGAGCAGCTGCAGATAAGTGTCCCGATTTTTCGCCCTGTTCCACGGCCAACCTTGAGTCTGGAATTTCAAATCAAATTCTCTAATTTATATTTCTATATACTAGAAATGACAGATTGATGAATTAATTTTACACAATTCTATCTACTGTATCAATTTGTAACGGCCAAACGTGTAAGTCACATTTTAGCCACATGCACCTCTACTTGCAAACGCCCTCGTGCTCTATTTATTTACATTATCTATCCTTCCTCTATCAAACACCTTAGACCTTCCCAATATCAACCCCATTTGCCACCTCAGCATCCTGCTTCTGCCTCAGTGCCAACTCCTTCGCGGCCCTCTCTTGTCTCTCGCTATACCGATCACCAAACAGCGCAAAATGCGGTCTCATCACAATCGTATATTTCACAAACTCCTCCATGCAATCAACAATTCTTTCTCTATTTCCACTTGGAATCATCCGACTACTTCCCTCAACTGGGTCACAAGCGTCGGCATCCGTGAATTGCTTATAAGCCATCGGTACAGAGGACTGGTTCGGGATGACAAACATGCGCATCCAGCGCCCCAAGATCCTTAGGGCGTTCACCGCGTTGAAGGATTGAGATCCGCCGGAGACTTCTGCGACGGCGAGGGTGCGGCCTTGGGTTGGACGTACGGATCCGACGGAGAGTGGGATCCAGTCGATTTGGTTCTTGAATACGGCGGTCTGGCCGAGTTAGCGGAGGTCTTTCGTGGATACAGTTGTACGAAGAGTAACTAACTAGAGTTCCGTGCTGCTCGGGAGAAATCCATACATGCCCATCGCTCCAGCGGCTTAGGTCCCGTAGCTCTTGCACTTTTGGATGCTGATGCTGATCATCATCTTTAACTGGTAGGTCGGTTGGGTCGAATACACGAACGTCGCAGCCGAGGCGGAAAAGGATGCGTGAAGCCTCAAAAGCGAGCAGTTTGGAGTAGGATCTGTGCACATGACCGATTACTATCTGTCCTCACCATATCACTTTTACATCTTATGCCCGTTCGAACACTGACACAAGCCGATGTCGAATACCAAATGCATTGGACTCTCACGACCTCACCTTTTCCTTAAACTCCCATACAGCACGAGAACTTTAAGCCGCTCGCCTGTGGTCTGCATATCCGCCTCCGCCATCTTCAGCACCGTACTGAGCTCTAGCCGACTGACCCAATCGCCCGCCGTAATTTCTGGATCAAGAAGAAACGGTCTGTACTTCTCTCGAACAGCTGGGTCATCATCTTCCTCCGACAACGCGAGAGAGCGTCGGGAGTATGATGGGTCAATGGGTGGAAGCGCAACAGTGCGCATCACACTTGTGTTGTTGAGGTCGCCATTACTGGAGCTTGCCATTTTGGCAAAGAACTGCTGTCGTTGAAATAGAGGTGATATGGTCTTGTACTGGAATCTGGAACTGACTCTTGTCAAGTGATGCTGGTAGGGCTCAGTATTAGCCTTGGAAAAGGTAACGTATTATGAGGAAGCCATGATGGCAACTCACACTGGATCTTGCAAAGAATGCCATGCACGTTTTTTTGTTTGGTTATTCGTATTGAGCTGTATGTCTCGGTGACAAATTTCTTTCTCCGTCTCACTTAGTTCTCAATCATGCAAATATCAGGATTCAAAGCTGTAAGGTTGATATTTGACCTTCGAGGGACCTTTGAATGTATGGAGGGGCATGTCACTATTGAGATGTCACTGAAAAGCGCTGATTGGACAGTTCTAGCAGTCCCACTATCCCGCCGTTTCTTGTCAGGGGTGAGGGTAGCCGCATGTTACCCGCTTAGTTTCGCCCCTCCATTTGAAATCGCTGGCGATTCCTGGCTTCTAGACTTTTGAGCTTCTCTCTACGCAGTAGAAAAAACAGGCAGATTTGGGACAATATATTTTAGTTGGTTACTTGTTGTCAAATAGATAATCCAGATAGTCCAAAACATTATTATGTTTTCATTGTCCAACTGTTTTTAAAGCATTGTTGTCGGTCTGTTATTTCCGCACCGGAGAGCTTCTTCAATGTAACTGAACAAGACGGCACAACACTTCTACTTCCTCGGAATCTGAGTGGATACAATCATGGAGGAAAGCCAACGTTTGTGGTCAATTTACAATTCCATCAATGCGTGTCTACAAATCCGATTTTGATTTTGGCATTCCCTTCATCTTCCGGATGGTAGCAACTACAGAAGACCATAGCGGTACAGCAAGACCAGCAGAATATGGCAGGAACAGACATCCGGTAAACGTCTACCTCATATACTAGCGTTTTGGCGTCTCCAATAGAACTTCACTCTATAAATCAACCAACAAAGCCAATCTCCTCACAATACCCGCCCCCAAAACCACTACAATACCAACCTCCATCCTCGAGAACCATAACCTCATGATACCACAAAGCTACGCTCATTAATCACTCGATTCCCATTTCGCCCTCCTCCTCACGCCTTCTGAGGATCATGTCCCCAATTCTTCAAGCTTCTCGCACTCCTACTCTCCGGATCCTGCTTCGCCTTCTCCTCCTGCGCAAGATGTCTCTTGCAATACGCGACCACTTTTCTCATGTGGGCGATGTCGTCTTCGTCGTATTTTTCGGGATCCTTGTTGGGGTTCTTTTGTAGGATTTCGATGATTTTGCGGCCGCTGAAAGGGAGGGAGTGAGTAGGTGAGTGAGGGTTGCAGGGCTGGGATGAGTGAGGCAAAGGAAGAAGAGGACAATGGGATGGGAATGAGGAGAAGAAGAGGGGATAGCGAGGAGGTATGTATGTACCTTTCGTGACCAATTGTCTCACCTGACCCGTCATCCTTGCTCCATCCGGAGGACTGAGATGATTCTTCTTTCAGCCAGGCCTCGAGTTCGTCAGCGGTCATGTTGACGAGCTCGTCCCACTCTCTGGAGTCTTGTTAGCTCCGATGACTTTGAAACATTGCTGGAATTGGAGTGAGATAGAGCTACGCACTCGATTACCGTTTGATCATCTTTCACCATTTTTGCGGTGGTTTGGATTGTAGGTTTTTGGTCAAGGGTGGTTAGACAGTAGATTGGGAAGGTCTTCAGTGAGGTGCCAAAGTCAAGGAGCTAATTGTACTCAGTGGTGCTTGTTATATGAGCTGCTTCTGTCTGCAAAATGTATTCCAGGTACGAGTTTAGCGTCATGAGTACCACATCGAGGTCGTAGACGTCATGATGGACTAAATTAGAGACGACACGTGAGATGGCTTGGGACATTGATTTGACCCGTAGGACATCTATCCCCACCAATATATCGACGAATCCATCCATTGTCGTTTGTACTTGAAGTAAAGAGTGATCCTCTTTTGTGGTGACTGGAATGTCCATCACCACCATAGACATTGAGTCTGGATAGAAGTCCCCCGAACACTAGATTTTCCAACTACAACCTGAAAAGCCTAACGCAGCAGGAGTAAAGATCTCACGAGCATCGGGCATTGCTATCAATGATCGTAACACGATCAGACACTGCACACGTGGCCAAGAAAGTCTATGAAATCCAGTGAATGCCCTCATTCTCACCTGGAGCCATTGGCTTTCTGGTTTTACCAGCAGGAAGTCAATTTCGAGGAAGTCGAAAGCGTTGCTTTGGAGGCAGGAAAAGATTCCAGTATTCCCAAACATACGTACCGCTTATGATGACTGTATGCCAAGACCAGATCTACCGTTTTGATAGCCAGCGCCGAGGGACGCGTAGCACGCAATTTCCAAGAGCCAGGGTCCACCCCCCGTTTCCTTAAGGCTTAAGCGCATACACTGTGGACGGGATGAGAATCGTGAAGGTGGGATGAGTGGACGAGCTCGCTCAAACTCGGTATTCGTTCGTGCACGGTCGGTGGAGTGTCTCCGTCCAGCTCAGCTTTTGTATGTCGGCAGGACTCAGGACTCTCGACGCCATGCAGTCAGACCTGCTTCTACCGGGGTCTGGAGTCCGATATATTGTAAAGCAGTTTCTGAGAAATTTTTGGGGCAGCCTCACTGCATTAGTCTGGAGGAAATTCTAGCCGCAGTAAGATCTAATTCTACCCAACCCACTGTTTACAGGCGCGATTGATGAAGCGGGGCACGTGTCTGAGGAGGATGTGGAAAATGAAGGGCACTTGTTCTTTTATGCTTTAAGGTTCATTTGAAGCTTGATATCATCCTTTAACTAAGATGATATGATATGTTGTTCGTGGGAGACCACAGGACCTGGTAGCTCAGCGAACAGGTCACCTTGAATAGCGTTTTAATTCTACTTCTCACTATCTTATACTATGTAGCAAACAACTTCCATGATATTTATACTACAGCAGATCCAACCCAGACTTTGAAAGCCGGCGAGGAAGAAGACACCGGCATATCCCATTTCGTCGGTACTTGACCTAGTATGGGTTCAATCCCTCTGCGACAATATCCAGGGCCACCACTTCTGCATGCCAGTACCTGCCCTGACCGCTTGAATATCTTACATACAGAGGGCTCCACCCACACTGCGCTGTCGTACCACTTTTGACAATAATACAGAGCTGTACGCGTACTCCTTTGATCCTTTTCATGCTCGCTTATTGCTGATTGGTGATGGAAGTATGCTATCGTGAGAAGTGCCGGTTGTCGCCGTGGATATAGAGTGATCATTGTACAATGATTCATGAATAAAAGCTGGATACTCCCCCATGATATCAACGTAGCAAGCAAACAAGACCATCTCCAACTTCAGTCCATTGCCACCATCACCATGCGCTTCCCAACTTCATCCCTCCTTACTCTAGCTTTCGCTTTCGGCGCCGTCAAGGCCGAGGCAGGCTGCCGTGTTAACTTGGAGAGTAACCTGGCCAGTCCTGCCAATCCCGGCGAGATTATTCTCTATGGTGAGATAGAATATGTCCTCCTTGATTCCTAGCGATATGCTTGCTGATGCTTTCCTCCCTCAGGTATCCTCAACTACTTCTCCGCCTCCGCAGACGTGGACTCGCTCTCCTCCGTAAGTGGTTTCCCACGGCCGGAATACGACGACTAATCAACGCACAGGACTGCTGCAACTGGGCGAACACAGCCTCGAAGCCTTACTCTGTTCTCTTCTACCCTAATGTTGAGGAAGGGTACGAGACTGATGCAGAGCTGGAGGCGGTTTTGGATACTTGGGTCGGTACTTATATTCGTTCGGAGAGTACGACGCCGAATTCGGATACTACCACGGGGGATTATCTTGTTACTTCGGTTGAGTGCAGTTAGAGTGCCATGGGTGGGGTTGTTCAAATAAAGAGGGAGATCCTGAATGCTATTGAAAATTGGTATCGTCAATGCGATGAGGGGACTCAGGGGAGAGCCATGGGAAGTTAGTTGTGTTCGAGCTGGCTGTCCTTTGACGACAGGGGCTAAGTTGCAAGAAAATCAAATGCACTTGCAATATCTCCAATTCAGCCTTGCGCAATATTCGCTCCTCGTTAACTGTGACCCTTCGTCCTTCGTTATGCTCCCGATCCTTTTTTTATTGCTCTGTTGCAGCATGCGGCTAATTGCTCTTAAATTGCGTTCCCATGGCTTTTCATTATGCATCCAGTGAAGGGGGCATATTCTCGAAGGACTGCTTGTAGTATCCTTGACATTCAAGTGGCATGTCATGATGGGACGATTACCTCTTCTCGGCAGCCTGACGGATAATTGAGAGAATGTGGCAGCTTCATCAACAAGACATTGATGATTAGAGTAATTCCTTCACCTCGAATAACATCGTAGGTCCCTTGTAGCATTCAAATGGGTGGACTGCTAGATGCCATGCTGATGGCATCACATCCCGAGTACCATGTAGGACCCGATGTTTTTCTGGCACAGATCAAGAATCAGCACGAAATCTCGTCCCTAGAAGCGCCAGCACAGCCACATTAGTTCTGGACTCATTCGATTAACGAGTACCGAGAACGACCAACCGGCGGCATTAAGAATCTGGACTACTTTCGTGCCCGTGGGAGCAATATAGCGTATCCAACTTTAATACGGCGACTGGTGAGGCGAGGGAGGAAGAGGCTTCACGTGCACTCGAGCCAGCTGCAGCAAAGTGGAGATGGTTAGGGCACGAACTCGACACGTAAATAAAAGCTTGAGCACTGATAATTCTCGAGAAAAAGATGATGAAACGACCATAGATATCAACCAACCAACGACCCAACGGACCAGCCAGCCAACCAGCGCCGACAATCATATCATTTCATCATTTTCATGCATCGAGCCATGAGACGTGGTGCGTGCGACACAAATCCATTGTTTGCCTTTACCGAGGCCGTCTACTGGAGTCTGTAAGACGATCTTACGTGCTACTCGTGCTACTCGTGCTACTCGTGCTACTCGTTCTCCTTGGTCTGCCACTGGGTAGAGCTGCACTAGGCACTGTACATCATCCAAAGTAAATAATCCTTAGCCCTTAATCCTTCACAATGCAAATTGTCCTTTTCTTTTGTGCGCGCGCGTCTGTCAATATTGACTTGACTATCTGTCTCCTTTAAGTTATCCACATAAAGGGAAATACTGGTCCCGACTGCACGAGGCCATGGTAAGGAAGAAGTACAAGCAAGAAAGAAAAGAAACCAGCCATCCATTAAAGGATCTAGCCAGTAGTCGTACCGTTAAGAACGCTTTGGGGCAACGAAAGAACATTTTCATTTTCGATTGTTTTCTACGTCTAATCCGACCAATCAGATCGCGAGACATCAAAGCCGAACTCCAGGAACACCAAGAACACCAACACTTTCGCGACCAAGATAGAAAAAGTCCCCCAAACTTTCCCTTTCAACGCAAGAACCAAACCCATTTCGCGCCGTTTGCTCACAACTATTTCCTCGCAAAGAGCATCGCAGTCCATGTTGCCCGCTAGCAACCTCTTTGCTATTCAAACAGGAATCGAAACAACAGCACGACCGTTCCATCTACCACAAACAAGCATCTACCAAGGACGCGCCTGCCGCGTGACGAAAGATACGAGAGGCGATTGTGAAGGAAGGAGAAAACGCAAAGAAAACAGGAAAACCGTTATTCCTCAGGAGAACAAACGCACACACTTACCAATCCTCCTTCACAAGCCAGTTATACGAAAAGTACAGAGCACAGAGTACAACTCGATTGCTTAATTTTGTCGTCTTCCAATAGCAATTGGCCTTTTCATATTGTAAGATCTTCTATCATATCGCAAACACATCCCTACACCCCTCCACTATTAGAGGAGAGGTCTGGAGTCAATGACACTTTGGCGCAAGGGTTGCTGCACTTGTACCCCTCCGTTCCCACAATCTTCGATTTGATATTCATTGTTGCTTTTTAGTGCCCGACCACCTCCATCGAAAGCACACACCGTCGCATGCAAGTCAATCAATACAACAACATTGTCGCAAAAAATGCCGTCTACCCATAAACGTGCTCAGCGAGCACGTCGAGATGTGGTCGATAATGAGGCTGACATTCCCGATTCCTCGCCGTCGCGCCCTGCAAAAAGAAGAAAGAGGGTCAGTCATCTGGATAAATGCGCATGCGTACAGGATACTGACAGATGTCGCAGACCGAAGAACCTGCTGTCGACCTACCTCCTCCAAACCGAATTCCCACCGAACGATCCGAACTTGCACTGAGCGATCAAGAATTAACACCCGCAGTTGCTGCTTATCTATCTTGTCCTGCACCAGTCCAGGTTAGCCAAGACCATTCTGACGAGAAACATCAGCAATATGGCCAGAACGTCTCCGCGTTTGCAAAGTTAACTGGAAGAGGCTGGACCTATTATGTCAAGGTACTTAAGATTGTAGTTGGTCGACCACCTGAAGGCACATCGTCTCAAGCGCCCGATGCAGATGCCACGGATGACGAGAGTACGGTCCATGTTGATCTTGGACCAAGCAAGATGATCTCTAGATATCACGCGGAAATATTCTTCGAAAATGACTGGCGTGTTTCCGTTCACGGCCGGAACGGTGTCAGAGTGGATAACGCACCATTTACACCCGGCGAGACAGCAAAATTACATAGCGGGTGTGTCATCGAAATCGGAGGTATTGAGATGATGTTCGTCTTACCCGAACCCGAAGGGAATTTGCAAGTCAATAAGAGATACCTGCAGCGTGCTGGTCTGATTCAAGCGGAGGAGAACATTGAGAACAATCATAGACGCAAGGCATCCACTCCTGCAGGGCCCCCATCTTCTTCATATCCTACAGGCCGCGGCCAGAACGGAGCGCTCATGCCAATTGCACCCGCACCTCCTGAACATCGACGACCAGGCACTCCTACCAGTTCTCGCGCCAAGGTCCCAAGCTCGGCTGTCAAGAGGTCTCCTAATGGTTATGCTGCCGGTGGTACGATGCTAATGAATGCTGAGGATGTTGATCTCAGCCTGTCGAGTAATGCACACATCAAGCCTACCTACAGTTATTCACAAATGATCACCCAAGCAATTGTTCAAGCACCAGGCGAGAAGCTAACTTTGAATGGAATTTATCAGTACATAATGGAGAAGTATGCTTACTATAGATTCCAAACTCCGGCAGGATGGCAGGTAAGTTTCTTTTACATGCATACCTGTGGGAAGTGCTGACTAATTTGATTACTTAGAACTCTATTCGACACAATCTATCTTTGAGCAGAGCTTTCACAAAGGTAGAGCGTGAAAAGGATGAGCCTGGGAAAGGCATGAAATGGTGTATCAAGCCCGAACTTATGGAGGACATGAAAAAGAATAGCACCCGTGGAGGTAGAGGCGGCCACCGAGGATCTTCACAGCCGGCATCGCCAATCAACACGACTGGCAGAGGCTCAAAGGAAGCGACCGAACCAGGATCTGTGTTAAGAGAGAAACGATCACCAGGATCTGGCTCACCTCGTATGAGCTCTTACCCGCCAAATGCACCCCAATTTACCCCTGACCGTGCCCCCCAGGTCCGCCTGCCTTTAGAAGAATTCCCGGGAGACGGGAGCCCACTTCCACGTCATAGACGATCGCACAACGGCCTTTCCGATAACATCCCTGGCTCCCCGCCCACTCTGTCCTCCTCCTACCAACAAGACGATGGCAATACGTTTGTTACTCCAGCTCCTCATCGTGTTCATCCTCATCTCGCCCCTCCCAGTACTGCCCAGCGACCTAGTCAGCATATGCCCACCAGCTCCCCAGCCCCCTTCTGGAAATTCGCAGATATTGGAAACACCCCACTTAAAGGAGGCTCTGCATTCGATATCAGCCCAATCAAAGGCTCCAAATCTGGTTTAATCCTTCATCCTCCTAGCAGTAGTCCTCCCCCGATGCGAAGAGCTTCCGCGATGAGTCCTACTCGGAATGGACCTCCTGTCAAGCTTCAGATCCCCGATGTTGATGAGCTTGAAGAAGAGGAGGAAAGGGGCTTTGATCTTTCTAGGTAATTCCAACTTGCTGTTGCAATTATGAACCGACTAATATATTTGTTAGGGGATTCCAAAGTATTGGATCATATCATGCTCCTGTTGCCAATACCCTCCCCACTCCAAGCTCTGGACTCGCTACTCGCCCCTAGCTAGGTATTGTGCAAAGTAAAGCACCAGTTTCCTTATTATGATGTACAACAGGACGGCCACTCATTCACCTCATACATTTTCACGATTCAGACGCATTCGTATTGACTACGACAGTTTTGGTTTCAATCTCATGTTCACGATGTTATTCAGTTATGCTTCATGTGGCGTTCATCTACTTTGGGTCGGCTGTCTCTCTTCACACTTAGCTGTGATGGAAAGGGGGATCAGGTCGGGGTATTCTACATGTACATTTAGTAAAACGGTAGGGAAAGGTTCATGGTCGGATTACATGGGTTCGGGAAATTTTTTTTTTTTTTTGGCATTGGGATGGGATGGGATAGGATGGGATGGATTAGGGACAGACCCACGATACTGGGATGATGGGAGCGGCCGCTCAGTGACGATCGTCGGTGACCATTTGTTTTATGTTGCAAATGTTCGCGTTGGTGCATGCATGCATTATGTTAGGTTAGAGTTATACGACTGCTGTATGCATACGTGCATGAGAGTTTGGTGGGTATCTGACCGTATTTCTGGACTGAATTGAGTAACTTGAAGCTCCTGAACGGGTTATTTTGTGGATATGAGTGAAGAGTGGCTCTTATGGCTAGCACCTTGGTCCTCGACAAATTACTCCATGTCCGTTTGCAAGCTGGTTGGGAGATTTCTCATCTCGTGCACATATATACAGACAGACGGACGCATAGAAGATCTACCTACCTAATTACCTGCGTGCCTGCCTGCCTGCCTGTCTGCACATTTTCTAGCAGATTGGTGGAGATTCTTCCATATAGCAGGTCAACGGCGGTTCAAGATCATATCATGCAACATAATATCACACCTTCCGAAGGTCTAACAGACTAAATGTCGTAAATTTAAGAAAGCGACTCACATCACCTTGGCTCTAGAGTCCGACCTGACTGGTATCTTTTCACTTTTCATGACTAACTGACAGACAGGCCTGTCGACCGTGTTGAGGTAGATACTGATTACATCTCGTCTAGCTCAACCAGCGAGAGAGAGAGAGAGAGAGACATAATGATGCATTGTATTGCCATACTCTATGTCTCCAGGTACACAACGCAAACCATAGAACGTGGATGAGAAAAGGTGGAAAAAACACCGCCAACCTTTTTACAGTAATTTCTCTATTCCCGTCAGCTAGCCAGTCAGCCAGCCGGCTAGAGGGATGGATGGATGAATAGATGGATAGATAGATAAAAGGTCAAGCATTCAAAAGTAACAAAACTTGATAATGAAAGACTAGATAGAAAGCCATCCGTCCATCCATCCATATAAAAACAATAGAAAAATCCTTATAAAAACGCCTTTCCTTTCCAGACAGATCCTCATCTTTGTCTCGCCCATCCTGGGAAATCTCAATCAATCAATCCGCCTCCCTCCCTTCCCAGAAGTTTCTTTCCCACCTTTTCTTTCTATATCTTTCCCCACACTCATCCATCGAATGCAATCAATCATCCCACTCCTCGTCCAATTGATCAATCAACCTATTTTCATCATCCGAGCCTCTCCTCCCATTCCCCAGGCCCCCTCCCGAGCGCGAATTTCCATTCCTTCCCGTGCCGCCGTTTCCGTTCGCCGAGATCGATAATGCGTTGTAGCCCCTATGGCTCGGGAGACAGCGAGCGCATGACGAGGTGGCGATGATGAAGATGTCCTGTTCGGTTTTGATTGATTAGCGATCTCTGTCTTGGACGATGATAGGAAGTGAGACAATTGTGCAAGCGGAGACAGAGAGAGACATGTGAGAGAAGAGGAGGTATGAAAGACATGCGTTATTATAGATGTGATATCACGCTTGTGAAAAAGATAGTAAACAAAATCGACAGGGGAAGGAGAAGGAGAAGGAATTGGAATAGTAAAGGGACGGGTTCTTTTTGAAAAACATATATATTCAGAAAACAAACGCCGGGTATAGTTTCTGCGCGCTTGCTTGCTTGCTATTGCTGTTGTGCTACCCTAATGCTTCACTTTTCGCTCCAACCATGCATGGAATGATGCTACCAAAATGAAGAAAGAAAGAAAAGATGCTGTTATGTCGAGAGAAATTATGTCGTTTGTATATAATGAGGCTTCTTATCCCATTCTCATATATGTTTGTATATATCATCAAGAACCACATTTTGAGTGCAAGCCAACTGAGTGACTACTCCGACCGAAAAAACGCCTTATTATTCGATCGTCGACTCGTGCTCGTCCTCCTCACCTCCATGGTAGGGAGGAGCGCATCTCCATCCCCCCTCACCGACGCCACACGGGGAAAAACCTGATACTTGGAGCGCAAAAAGCAAGTCTGCAGGCTCACCTTTATGAAATTTCCTATGCCGGACCAGAAACTATAGTTGGGGAGTTGGCGCCATCCGCGGGCGTGCGCCACGTTGCGTTGGTAGAAGACACCACCGAGGAAGTAGACGAGGATGGCGATAACGCCAATGATGGCGAACACAGCCCCAGGGCCTACCGTCTGTTTCGCGGGTTCGGAGCCACCGCAGGCGGCTTGCGAGCGCACTTCGAAGAAGTAGGCGCATTCTTCGGGGTCGGTGCCCACGTAGGAGGCGGAGGCGGTTGCGAGGGGGTCTTTTTCGCAGTGGAAGGATATGATACTAGATTTACGGCGGATGGATTTGTCGTCATCGTCATCGTCGTCTTCGTCCCATTTGGGTTCTCGCTTCTTGTTCTTGCCGCCGCATGGTGAGCCGTTGGTATATTCGAGGACGAGCTTTCTTCCACGCAGGGTTAGGTTGCCGGATTGTTGTCTGATTTTGATGATTAGTATGATCCCTTGCCACCAGGATCTTCACCAAAGTAAAGGCAAGCTTACCCCACAGAATACTTCTTCCCATCGAACTCATAGAATGCGCTGACGTTCTTCCATAGTCCCTTATCTACACCAACCACATCTTGCACACCCTCAACTACCGGCGCACATACGTTCAATGTAAAATTGCCCTTGTAGTCATAGCCTCTCGCATGCCAACTATCCACCTTCACATTCTTCGGTGGCTTCTTCCCTTCCTCCGGCGGCTTGATCGACAAAGGTCTAAGGTCAAAGAAAGATCCTGTCGTCGACGATATTGTGCATGGGTCTATTGGCTTCGGTTTCTTATCTTCCAATCCTGCTCCGTCTACTCCAATGTGTAAGGCGAGTCCGAGTAAGACCGCTGTTGGTAATGATGCGAATCGCATTATGTTGGTTTTGCTGATGCCTGAGCTGTGGGGAAGACGCAGCGCCTATTGGGCGCCGTTGAGAATCTGCGGAAAGAACAATATGTGATAAGTGCAATTATCGTGGGTAAGTGAATTGAAACTGTTGGTGGTGGGTTACTCAATTGATAGCTCATCCGAGGTTTGTGGTTAGGTGAAACTTGAAGCTTCGCAACATTCTAGGTAGCTTCGTACCCGAAATTGGACACATAACGCCAAGGCACAAATTAAGCGTTGGACTGTACCGATCACGTGCAATGCTGAACGGAAGAAATTTCAACCTCAAGGGGACAACAAACACTTCGAGGTTGCTATCAAAAGCTCTCGATGTTGAAAATTGGTAGCAGTAAGGTAGAAGAGAAAACAGATTGGAGAGCTCCGTTATCTTTGGTATCTCCCATCCAAAGTTGAGACAGAAAACGGTGGTCAACTGCTGCTACTTGTAAAACAATATTCACAATAATTTATGTGGAATAGCATACAAAACAGCATAATCCTCTAGACGTTTCAGTGAAATGTACTTCGTAGGGTATAATAACTTCGCGTGTTCCGTCCGCTGAGGGCCTTTAATGGGAAATCCGCCGAGTGCTATACCGCCGCATGGCCACACTCGGCATCGTATATGATGATTCTCGTGAGATGGACGCTTTGGGATGGTTGGGAGCTCAGAACAGAAATTGGCGGTCGAGGGCAATGATCAATCTCGCAAATGGGGAAAGTGAGCGTGCGACCATTTGGATCCTCCTCGGCGGTATGATAGAAGCAGTAAGTGGAGCCTCGGACATGCCAGAGGAATCGAGGATAGAGGATAGGAATGAGGACACAGTGCGGACAAGAGCTCTACTTAGTCCTCATCATCTCCGAGAGATCATCTCCATAAACCACGTCACGGACAGAGGTAATTTCAAGAACGGGCAAATCCCACTCGGCATTGGAGGATACCATATTCTTATCGACTTCTTGCCGCGAACTTGAGCCAGCCGGCCGGTGAAAACCCAGAAGTTGTGCTGAGCGAAAGGGGTATTCTCGGGGGCCATCGTATCAGCTCCAGTTCTTTTTTACCTGCCCCTTAAAAAGCACAGGCGACAATGCAGTTGTCACAACTTTTCTCCAGAAAAACTTCAGCTCATCACGCGGCCAAAGGAGCCAGCTCGTACCTGCGCATAATGGGCTGAGAAAAGGTACCGAATGCAAGATCCGTTCTTGACCGTAAGTTCAAATGGATCCATGCTGTCGTTGTTACAAGTGGAGGAAGGGGACCAGGAGCCTGAGCGATTCGAAACGTCAGTCGGGAGTTGGATCGCCTCAGACGGTCTTGATTGGATTGATGAAGCCGTTGGCTTGGGTTCATGGATTAAGGGTTTTAATGGGGGGTCTGTTAAACCCGTAGAGGATACAAAGACCGAGCTGTAGATTCGCTTGGTGAGTAGATCCGCTTCGTGAGTCTACGAGCTCTTGGCGTCGAGCACATCTCACTCGATGACAGAAATTCATATTCCAGAAAGTCTAGTTGTCAGAGGGGGGAGGTTGCTGATTGTATCTACAGAACTGGGAAAAGAAAGAGAAAGATAAGACGTATAGTTAGGGGTCCCTTCAATATGTGTACCGGTGATAGGAAGTCCCAAGGTGGTGTTTGATGTGATACCTTTTCACAGCCTTATGGAAGAAGAAATTATGATTGGTTTGTGGCTTTAGCTCAGCGCGGGTTTTCCAAACCTTGTCTGGGGTGGACTTGCTAAAAACGATCAAGGCTCCGAGGAGATACGTTGACGGATCCGCAGTAAGAAAAAGGCTCACATTGATCTCGGGCAAAGCTTGGACCAAGAACTGCAGGTATTCTTTCATTGAGCCATCCATCCACCACCGTCCCTTGGAGTATGCGACGCACGCCGGCCGGTTGACTGTGAGCGAGCAGGGTTCGTCAAAGCGGATGTTTGGTCGGCTCCACGGAATGCACCTGCCTTGCTGCAACCGTAGGATTCGGAACAATTCTACAAGTATACAGACGTAGGATTGAGCCTTGGGGGTGAGAATACTATGGGGAAATACGAGATATACACGCCAGTACGCCGTACGGCAATTCTGTGGATATTGCGTTGGAGCTCATGAAAGTCTAGCCCGGATAATCTGCGATGGATCATGGATCGCATGTCACCCGCATAGTAAACCAATCAGCGTATCCAATTGAGGTCGTGAGTTAGATCATCAAGATGCGGAGTTGCCCGCCATCTTGAAAAGTTTTTCCCTTCCTTTCCTCCTTCGCCCTTGGGTATCCGTCACACTGCGGTGACTGCGCAGCAACTGCAGCCGACTCAAAAGCCACGATCGGTAAGACTCCAATTGAAACACAAGCAATGAGTTACCAGTCTGGCAGGTGACCATATCATCCATGTTCAGAGAATGTGATATGAGGCAGTTATTTGACGGACAATCCCGAGTGACGATGCTTTGCTTTTTTCCAAAGGAATTTCCATTTTGTGCAATGTGATGACCTCGTTGGAGATTTGAGTGGTGACCGGGGCCCTGGATGATGACAGGACGGCAAAGATCCTTTGGGAGCTTTATACTGTATGGGAGCATTGGGAGGGGTTGCCGGTAATGGATGTGGATGAAGGTCAAATTTGGTGACGAAGGGCATGATGCAAGCATTTACCATGGTTTTGGGAATAGACTACTTTCGTACTAAAGTACCAGGAGTCCAGAGACCTAGAAGGTGGCATCCGAAGATTTCGCTTCAAGCCAATCCACAGCCAATGCAACGTGAAGTCTTTTCCTGTGTTAGGTTGGAAGCAGATCATGCAAGCGGAAAAAAAGATCGATCATGGCGAATTGGCCAACAGGGCCCTGGACGTGTTTATATACATATACATACATACTGAGCAGAAAGCTCTTCATGGGACGGTCGAGCGTCGAAGCCTTTGCAGCCAGCCGGCCAATTCGGCCGTGTCCTTTATGCAGCAGCTTGTATGTAGTTGTGCCTTTTATGGAACCTTCCCTTCCCTTAAGTAGAAAGCCATGGAGAAGCCAGAAGGAAATAATTGAGAGGGCGGGTCTACCGTAGCACCGTCATACTTGGTATGCTTTGGGGTGTTGCTAGTTCTCAGGTTGCCAGGACCAGGTCTGCACTGCGCTGCAATGTGCGTGCCGAGAAAGTGCCACCATTCGATGTCTGCATGTGGGGAAATTCTTGAGCTGTGCCTTTGGGAGGCATGAATCGTGCATTGTTCCCGAACTTCCTTCTTCTTAGGCCTGGCCCATTGCGGTATATTGCTCCGGTCCATTTGATGGACGCGTCGGAAGGAGGCTTTCTCTCTTGTCTCGGCGTTGTCTTGGCTCCTGGCTGGATTTGCCTTGCCCTGCCTTGTCTGCCACCAGGAGTTAGAACACATGAACCTCGCGAACATGAACATGCAAAAAGATGTCCCTCCTTCTTACTTTAAAGTAAGAACGACCTGATCCCCATCCCTGCCCTGCCTTGCCTCGCCTTAGTAAGTACAAGTAGCAACCGACGACCGGGGTGCGGAGTCCCTGTCTAATTCAATCATATTGCATGTCTGAATGCAAAGCCCGAGCCGCACCAACGCCAACACGCCAAACACTTAGGCCCGTAGAACGGCCATCGTGTGGATCGAAACGCTAGAACGACTAGAAACACAATCCCTTCCGTCTTCGGATCTAGGACCCCCTCAGTAAAAGAACGTGGGAGACTTTTCTTCCTTCTAAAAGAGGTGCATCTCCTCAGCTGAGTTTTCATTACCCAACTCTTTGACCATCATCTTACATTCTCATTACTACATCTTTACTCTATCAAACACTTCCAACCACGTTGTAGCTGTATCACTTCTGTATCGCTCAGTGGCCGGTTTCTCTCAGCCTCCTACGCCATCCCTACCTTACTTTCCATCTATCAAAGCATTGGAAAGGTTGTCGTGACACACAGAAACAGCGCTTCCATACTGCATCAGATAACGAATGGTCTGCTAATCGCTGTAAACGCGCTGTCGTTGTCAAAGCTCCCGTTTAAGCGTTCGTGCTATACTGCTGTCTGATAGCTCCGCATCGTTCGTTTCCTAGGTCTGACACTGGAATTGCCGAGGCGATTTCTGGGGTTGACATTTGGTGGGGTTAAAGTACAATTACTCGACGTTGTTTGATCATTGTAATGGCAGATACCATAAACATGTCTATAGACGCAAAAGAACCAGTCCGAGAGGGCACCGAGGATTCCATGGACACATCCACACCCGAGGCCGAGACGGAGATTCCGCAGGAAAATGCTCCGGGCCAACAAAAGAGGAAGGGTGGCCGTAAGCCTGTAGGTTACCGGAGATACTTTACATTTTACCTGCTGTAACATTTAACTGATGCGTATCCTAGATTTACGCAACTTCAGAAGAACGCAAGCAGCGCAATCGACAAGCACAAGCTGCTTTTAGAGAGCGTCGGACAGAATATATCAAGCAACTCGAAGAGACAATCCGAGTTCATGAAACCAATCTCCACAATCTTCAAAATGCCCACAGAAGTGCGGCTGATGAATGTTTGATGCTGCGATATAAGAATTCGCTTTTGGAAAGAATTCTTCTTGAGAAAGGTAGTTGCTTGAATTCACAGATATCTCACCCTCCCTACTTATTCTGACTCAATTAATAGGCATCGATGTTCAAGCCGAACTGCGGGCAAAGACAGGCAGCCCCCATCTTGGGCCAACTCCCATACAGCAAAACATGGCTCAGCCGCCTACAGTTCAGCGTGCTATCATGAACAGACATCACCAAGCAAGACGTTCTAATTCAAGCATTGCACCCAAGCTCGAGCCCGGCGTGGCATTTCACAACAATCAATCCCCACAATCGCGGCCTACACCCCCATCACATGTATCGTCACCTACCACAAGTTCTCCAGGATTCAACAATAACCAAGGTGTTTTGACACCACCTTCTTCCGACTCTCAAATGCAACATCAGCAACAACAACGACTCCAAGCCGCCAAGACACATGCACAACATGCTTTATCGGGAACTACCGGTTTACTCGTCAACACTGGTATGGGAATGCCAATAGGGCCCAAAGGGCAAGGAAATGCTGGATCGAATAATACGTCGAGCGCTCCGGTAGCTGCCGCGTATTATCCGTCCTTCCAGAATCACATTGAGCAACTCGGCAAGCTGTCCCGTCCCCTGTTATCATTTTCTTTTTATAGAGCTATGTTCGTCCTAGATTGATTCCGTGAGTACAGAACAGGAGTACGATGCGCAAGCCGATATGGTTGACGATCAACCTGAAGCCGCGGGCCCCGGCCCTTATCCCGAACCACTGCCTCAGCACGGCCAACACCAGCAACAAGGAATGAACCAGCAGCAACAACAACCGCAGCAGCAGCAGCAGTTAGGTCACGCACAACATCCGCAAAGTATGCAAGTCGGCGACGATCATCCCCAAGCCTACAGTTCGATGACACAACTTCTCGATCCGTACGACCCGATGCTCGACATGGATCCATTCGGTCTTTCTGCAAGCATGCAATTTCCCACGCAATTCTCGTTTGACACAAGCTCAATGCGATAAAACATCATCAATTGATTGATACCCATGGTTAGGCATGCTCTTTCTTTGATATGGGCGTTAATGGAGTTATTGTGTTTCGGTTACTTTGATGTCTCGCAGGTTCAGGAACAAAAAATATGGCGGTACAGGTCTGCTTGGTAGTATATGGGGTTTGGAGTTTAAAAGCTATGGAAAAGCCCAAGAAAGGCCCAGAGAAGCATTTCGAGCAAGTGCCGCCGCGGATTGCCCGCTGGATTTGAGACGCTTGTTTCTTCTACCTTGTTTTCCCCGGCAACTCGCAACTACATTGCAGGGCGAGATACAAAAAAACATGGAGATCAAATTCATGAGCGCCATTCTGCGCAAGTATTGTAAATAATGAGCGCATTGAGCGGTTCTCTTGAAGTTGGTAATGGAGTCGGGATACGAAGGTATGGATGAGGATGAAGATGAGAATGCGTATGAAGGCTATGAAGATACAATGACGCACCATGTAAGGCGGACCAGATACGTCTGCGTCCTAAATACTATTTAATACGAAATGGATATTCTGCAATGAAATCCAATGTCGCGTATCTAAATGATGTTTTGCTGGATTATTGCATTGCTTGACTTGAGTTCATGCTCTTTCGTCATCTACCCGAGGACTCCCCTCTCCACTCAAAAGTGTCAAAAACATCTGGGTTGTGTGGTCCGTGAGCAAAGAACAAACACTTTCATGAAAGTTGAATGACATAGGTGTAAGACTGCAAAACTAAACGGAGAATCACGGAATTCTTACGAACACTATACGTCAATAGCTGCATAGCTTAGATGAAGTCACTCTCATCATTATCGTCCGACTTGTATGTTTCCTCCCACCACGCTCACACCTCTTACCTCATACCTTTCACCCCACCAAACGAGTAACAACTTTGGGAAAATTAATTCTAGGGTTTGGTAAACCTCCCCTCGCTAAGATTATTTCTTAATCACACTAGGTTAGATCAGGCTTAGACACCTTATTCTCTGTGTGTGTGCTCTGACTGAAGCGACTTTTCCAGCGTCAACGACTATTTGCAGTCTACACCTTGATTCCCTACGCAACACCTGCAATTCTCGAGAGACAGCTTCCCCCTCCAGGAACCTGTCCGTCTCGATTTTCTATCCTCAAAACCCGAATTGTTCTCTCGATAGCAAGGCCTTCTTCGGAGGCACTTCATAAAGAGGACGAGATGGCGGCCCCAATCGCATCGAAGGTAAATTCTCTATCCACGCAACTCTCATGAATTTTGTTCGAGAAGAATGCGCCAGTTTGAACTTTCTGCGTCTCAACGTCCATATAAAGCTCAAATGCTAATTTCGATAATTGCAGAATCTGTACGAGCTTCTCGGTATGAAGAATTCGCTCATTGTTAACCTTGACGTCAATGCTTTGTTTTATGGGCTCTGGAACTGACGGAAATTGAACCTTAGGCAATGATCCTGATCAGGACTCTGATAAGGAGCCTGAGCCACCAGTGAAGGTCGTCGACAAGACCCCAGCTCGACACACCAAGCGTAACGCTACAGGTGAAGCTCCGACAGCGTATAATCCAACGGCCGATGGACGTGGTGCCCGTCGCGGAGGATACGGCGGTAACGACGCAGGTGAGAATGCATTTGATCTGGAATCCGGAAACGTTATTCTTGCTATCGCAATTGACGTTCTGGGCCTATGATTTGAATTCTAGCTAATCCATTGTTCTGCAGCTTTCCGTGATCGCACTGCTGGTAGCGCCAACAACCGAGGCAAGCCAACCGACGATGGTCTCCGACACGATCGTCATTCCAAACATGAGGCTGGTACCACTGGACGCGGCCGAGGTGGAGCTCGTGGAGGTGCCAGACTTGACCGTCACAGCGGAACAGTTGGACGGTAAGAATCCTTCTAGGACTAGCTCAATA
This sequence comes from Rutstroemia sp. NJR-2017a BVV2, assembly GCA_002946415.1. Classification (NCBI taxonomy): domain Eukaryota; kingdom Fungi; phylum Ascomycota; class Leotiomycetes; order Helotiales; family Rutstroemiaceae; genus Rutstroemia; species Rutstroemia sp. NJR-2017a BVV2. The sequence continues at coordinate 146,335 of NJPS01000068.1, forward strand.
GGGCATACAACTGACACCACTTAGCAACTCCGAGAAGCAAGCTGCTCACGGTTGGGGTGCAAATGAAGGCCAAGCTGAACTCCGGGATGAGCAAGCCGGTGAGGCTATTGCTGAAACCGAGGTCAAGGAAGCTTTGACCGGCGACGGTGATGCACCAGCCGAGACTGCTGCCGAAGATGCTGAGCCAGAGGACAACAGTATCTCTTATGCCGAGTACTTGGCTCAACTTGCAGAGAAGAAGGCCGCTCTTGGTGCCGGTGTCCCAGAAGCCCGTAAACCAAATGAGGGTAAGGACGACAAGTGGGCAAATGCCAAGGCTGTTACCAAGGAAGAAGAGCAGGACTTCTTCGCCGGAACCGGAGGCAAGGCTAAGCGCGAGCGTGAGCGCAAGTCCAAGAACGTTTTGGAAATCGACCAAAGATTCGTTGAGCCAGCCGAACAACGTGGTGGCAGAGGTGGCTTCCGTGGAGGTCGTGGCCGTGGTGATGGACCTCCCCGTGGTGGACGAGGTGACTTCAGAGGACGTGGCGAGGGTCGTGGACGTGGTCGCGGTGACCGAGGTGCACCAAGAGGTGGCCCACGAGGTGGAGGAGCATCTGCCCCTATCAACACCGACGATCAATCTGCCTTCCCAAGTCTTGGAGGCAAATAGATTCCTCAACATGGAAAGGTCTCTCACAGCATGGGGTCTCCATGGCTTGTTGAATTGACCCAAAAAAATGTGTGTCGAGCAAATGCGTATATCTAAAAATGAAAATTATCAGGAAAGGCCAAATTATACGCTAGATGTCCCGTCATGATGTGTCATGCTGTCTTTTCTCTCGAAGTATGGTATAGATGATTTGGGGCTTCACGAAAGGTCTAATGAGATGGTGGTCATGAGGAACAGAGATGTGCTACTACGATTTGAAACGTATTGGATTCTCCCATGAATTATGGACATTTTTCAGCGCACTGTCGTCTTCCTTTGGTCTGGCTGTGATGGCTTGGGGGGTCGGTTCGGACTTTCGCATTGCTTGTAACGGTAGATGAAAACACACTTCTTTACTTTGATTTCAAATATGCATTCTTTTTATCTGTATTTTCCCCTGTATTGAGATGTGATTCCAGGTTTGACTAATGGAGTTGACATATTGTAGGATGTGTGATGGGCCGATCAAAGTGCGTTAGGTGAGTTACATTATTTGGTTTATCTCTCTGATGAAGCTCTATATCACATCTCCTGTAATCAGACAATTTTCCGCCTTCCTTTCTGTGTGCGAATGGACAGCTCCATACCACACCCCGCTTCCTATCAACGCTCTTTTGAGCTTGTTTTTCCTTTCACACATACATACTCAAACCACTCTATGAAACTGCGATGAGGCCGGCAAGCAGCCCCCATTTTGCAAACTCCCAAATGTTATGTAACCGCAACCCCAACGCGATTGCTGCCCTCCCTCCCCCAAAGCTCAGACCGGGTTCGTGTATCACAAGCGCTGTGTCTCTCCTGCCTACCTCTTGAGCTGTGGTACGTGATCACTCGCTGGCCGAGTGTATAGGATCCAGAGAGAGATATATATCTACTCATGTAAGAATGCTCTATTGTAGCTAGAAAGCAAGCGAACGAGCTCGAATCTCACTTACCTTTATGCTGTTATCTGTCTGTTTACTTCCTCGCTTGGTTGGATGGATTCTATCTCCTGTCTCGGGGCTTTTATGTCGAGTTCTCTGGGTATGGTGGATGTTACGTTGGGTGTTCTGTTGGCACGTGGCTCGTTTTGCACTTGTTTGTTTGCTTGCTTGCTGCTTCCAACTTCTCTACGAAGTGAGTTCAGTCAAGTATGGATGGAATGCAAGTTTCTCGACTTCGTTATTATACACAGATTGATAGAGATAACGCATCCACCGTGTGCTGTTCACGCTTTCAGCGTTTCTGGTTATCGCCGGGCTTAGTATTGGTTTTAGTTTCTCTATTTGGGGGAGAATCAGAATGGGGATGTTTCATTTCATCCTTGGTTGCTACTGCGGGACTGTTGCTGGTATTTTGAGACTCTTCGTCTAGGCAGGTTAGGTTTTAGAGGTCCTGAGAGATGATTACTCACGGTTTGTTACCGGTTTTTCCCTTTGGAGAGTTGAGATTTGGATAGGCTGTAGTTGAAGTTGGGACGCTGCTCTGCTCTATCCTGCTTAATGTTTCTCTTCATCTCTCCTACTAGTCTATATTAATATTGTTTGCTTGCCTACCCATTCTCTTCTAGATTTATGCCCAATCAACTCCGCTAAATCGCACTTACACTCCATTCTCGCTAATCCTCTATCACGCAATATCATACACGAATCCCATTCATCTCCAACTCTTCCTTCCTCTCCCTTTCCCACCTTCCTTTCAAGCTTTCCCGAACAATCCCCCCAGCTCTTCCCCAAAAGTTATCATTCTACCTCGCTGGGAGACATAGATCCAGAGCAAACAAACAAACATCCTACACCAATGCTTCTTGCCCTCTTTATCCATTTTCGAGCAGGTATCTAGCTATTCCGTATTCTGTTGTGTGTATTCATCCATCTATTCTATTCATTCTTCCCTTCGGAAACCTAACTACAGCCAACCCCTTCCTAGCACAGGTCTCTCTATATCAAAACACAATATACAGCGACGAAAGCCTATACCTCTATATATACATACATCCACCCTTGCACCAAACCAAACAAAGCAAAGAAGGTATCCAACCCGACCCTAACTCTCTACAATATCGTCGAGGACATGCGTACAAACTATCTCAATTACTCAACCGATTACTCATGCCAAAACACACTTATACGCTGCACAACCTCAAGCTTTTCATCTACTAGGCCATGAAGTATATTGATGTTGCCTCAAGGGAAGAAAAGAAAAGGGGTAGAGCGAATATCAAGGGGTACTTTTACTATTCTTCCTACTTCTGTCCTCGTTGTCTGGTAGATACGCCCTTCTAATATCAAGGAAAAGAGAGAAAATATATACGAAGAAGAGAGCATACAGTGTGTGTATATCTGGTGTAATGACGACCTACATATATATGTATCTTGTTCCCTTCAAGATCATAGCATGAATAAACGCTTATATAGCTTCATCTCATGTCACTATATCGTAAATAAAAGAGAAGAGGGCTAGACAGCCAACTACCCGAACATCACCGGTCAAATATCAGCGTTCGTTGATATCGAGCTCAACTCCCTATCACTATTGCATGCAATCACACACTGTAACAAACAAACCAACCAATCTCGACCTTGAAACCTGCTGTTCTATTTGTCTCTCTCTCCCTCATTTTATCTCATTTCTTTCTAACTTATCTAATACCCGTCCTCCTTGACTAACCAATCCAATCCCATCAATACTCTTACACTCTATACCCAAAACAAACAAACTACTAGTACGAAATCGATCCTTAGAAATATCAAACGTCCACCCACCCATCCACCCAATTGGTATCATAGTCCCATAACCTCGTCCTCACCCTCTTTCTCTTCACACCACCAGAACCCTAAAGCCCCAACCCCAACCCCGGACTCCCGCCCTTCTCTTTCTCCTTTCCTCCTCCACCACCATCATATGCTTTGCCCGGTTTCGTTAGGCCTGTCTGGATTATTCGTTAGCGGGTTCTCTCTGTCATCGTTGTCGATCACATTATCTCTCATCTCATCTCATCACTACCACCCCGACCCCATTCGTCTCCATCTTCAGTTTAATCGGGCAATTCCCTCTCATTAACACATCTCCTCCCCTGCACCCGCACCCACCAAGGAAAAAAAAAAAAAAAATGAAAACCATCAACCCACCTCCACCCCACCCCTCACCACCCTCTCAATCTCCCTCTGCCTCTCCTCCTCCTCCATCCTCTCACTCTCCCTCTCCCCCTCCAAAAACTCATAATTCCCCACCCCCCCTCGTCCCCCTTTATACACAACCGAACTTCTCTGCGCCGGCCCCGGCGCCGGATTGACCGTCGAGTCCGTGTGCGACGTCGTCGTCTGCGTGAGACCCGCCGAGGAGAGCGTCGAGGGCGTGATGTAGTTTCCGGCGCCGCCGCGGCCGGTGTCTGTCGGGGGGAGGAGGGGGGGTGAGCTTGAGAATAGAGAAGGGGAGGGGGATGGAAGAAGCGGGGTTAGGAATCAATTAACATACGCTGATACTCCGGGGGCTGCGAAGCTGCTACCGCGGCGGCGGTCGTAGCAGTGGGTTGTTTGGAGAGGGGCAGCGATTGGGCTTCGAGATCCTGTGAAGGGTTAGTAACTAATTCTACACTTTGCAACAATGGTTCTTCTAGTGGTTCAGTGGGCCTACTTGCAGGGCGATGAAAAGAAGAAGGAAGGGAAGAGAAAGAGCACATACAGCCGCCGAGCTCTTCGTCGCATTGTCAATATCCTGCTTGGAGTAGAAATTGCCCGCTCCACCTCTCCCGACCTTCTTGTAGATTTCGTCTGCCATGATGAATGAAAGTAGGAATTGACTCGAATTCACGATGAGTATGAGGATTGCGATAGCTGTGAGGTTCAATTCAATTCGTATAGTCAATGGAGCAATTGAGTTAAAACAAACAGACAATACTTTCATTCAACACACGATGACAATTTTCCTTCACACCAGATGTAGATCTCTCTTCATCATATCATAGATAAGATAACGAACAATATTTACTTTTTACGGGGCTGAGCAGACGAAGAAAATTCTATTACTTTTTGAGTTTCCAGAACGAACAATTTTCTTCTCCGATCCTTGTTTCCATGACTGTCTACTCTGTCTATCACGAACATCATCTCCTCCTTCAGCAGAAGCATACTCCGTAATGATTCGGAAAATTGATACTGAGCTTGGCATCCTTGAGACGGCATGGCACGGCATAGCATGGTGGGGTAAAATTGGAAATGGGCAGAGCGGGGTTGATAACCTGCTTTTCCCTCGATGGAACGTCTTGTTGATCTAAGGGTTTCTGGCAAACCATATCACAACCAATATCTAAGACAGACAATACGGCGCAAGAAGAAAAATTTCTTCATCTTGATGATGTGAAGAAGAAAAAAAACATTGCTTTTTCTTTCGAGGCTGGAAAAGGAGGCGTGCGGATCAGTGAGACGGACTTATGGTTGGGTGCAGCTCCAGCCATTGATGACAGGTACACACAAGCCTCGTTGGACGGGCGCTCCTAGTATCGGACGTCAGCATGACAACCAGCTCACGTGGAAAGCAGTGTTTGGGCCGAAGTGTTAATTCTGGAGGGAGCAGAAAAATATATTGGCAGCATAGCATGGAATCAATGCGATGGACAACCGGGGCTGAGCTGTTCGTTCGGCAGGAGGATTACTTGTCCTGGAGAATATCAAAAAGAAGTCGTAAGAGCTTCTAGATGCGCTGATCGGAATTGTGCTTAGTTGATCAGGCGATTTGGTAACGTCAGAGTGGATCCCCTCGTCTAGGTCTTGGTGCTGAGTGCTGAGTGCTGAGTGCTGCGAAAGTCTTCCTGGGTTATGTGCAGTACGGAAGCTCGGTAGGCACGCAGGATGGCACACAGAGCCCGATTTACCTACCTACCTTGGAGATGTTAGCAACTTAGCATCGATATTTTGCATAGCATAGCCCGCACTACTGTACGGAGGCAAGCTAATCTCCAAACCCGTAAACCCGCCGTCCCTCCTCACCAGACGACGGTGGTGGTGGTGGTGTTCGTCGTTAATGCATCTCGTGATGTTAGTAAGAATTTGGCCTGCCTATGCCATGTTTTGGATGTTCCTGCCGGTCATCTCATCTTGGTAGCACAAGAGCTGACGCCTCCTTCACTATGAGGTTAGGTGCATGTGTAAGATGCGTATGGCTTGACAAGGATGATAATCTTTGTGGATGCTTGCAAAAGAAGAGGGAGGAAAGAGAATTTGCATCTGTACAAGAATACAAGAATACAAGAATATAAGATTGCAATGAAATGTTTCCGTCAAATAGTAATCTTTGGGCGAAACCAGTACCAGAAGCTGACCACCAGGAGCCTGGAGGCCATACGTGGTAAATCTTTGACCTCTGCAATCGTGTTTGGAAATGGTTCATGAAACAGAGTCATTAAACAACCCACTATTCGATGTCTTGAGTCAAAAAGTGTCAAATGGCTTTGTTTCCCCTCTCTATATTTTGGACTAGGAGCTTGGACTGGACTGCATGCGTCTTGGCTTCGGTTGGTGTTCCCGAGGTCTGGAAGATCTCAGGAAAAAAAGTTTCTTGTGTGTCCTTCCACAACGAGTTTGTACCACAAAGAGTTTGTACGGACAGTAAACAATGGTATGATGCTATGAGCTGATCCAGTCGCTTGGTACAGAGCTGCCATACTGAGCTGCTTTGTGTGTTCTTTCGCAGCTGTAATTGCACCTTTGCGCAAGATGGGTGAAAGAAGGGTGGAAGGAAGGTCGAGAACAGGAAGCTTGCCCTGAATTGATCCATCTAGCCGCTGTGAGAAGCGCTCAAAGGAGCAATGGATCGACGAGTTCGTAGCAAATAGATATTGGTGGAGCAAATAGCCAGGTCGTGGACTCGTGGATAAGGGCAAAAAGAGCAGGGCTGTCGTATATCGTACCCCGAACTTGTACTTGTACTGTACCGTTTTGGAATTCATGCTTTCCCAAACCTTACTGCACACACCATGGCTGGCCGTGGTGGCCGTGGCGGCCGTGCGAGGGATAATTCTCCTCAAGCTCACCCGTGCCCGTAGACAGCAGCCATACTTCGTAGACGCACGGAAAGGAATTCCAATTTCGAGCGATGGACGAATAATATGGCTAAACCAGCGGATAAGCAGCGATGATCATACCTATGTAGGAAGAGCGTGCGATGGCAGAGAGAGGTCTAGAACAGTTGGGATAATAATGTTCTCGGGATCACTTTTATTTGGATTTGAATTTCGATTTTGACTTTGGGAGGGGAGAATCTGAGAGATCCGGGACGATAAGATTACCAATTACCAATGTATCTAGGGACTCCATTCTGATCCTTTCTTTGTGCGCCCGACGGCACAAACTTCGGTCGCGGCGCAGGAACGAAAGTTAGAGACAGCAAATGACATATTCGTCGTACCTTACGTGGAGGGAGGTCACCCAGTATGATCCATATCGTCATCAACATCTTACCTCACCTTACGAAGTACTTGCATCCACGAGTCCTCAGCAGCCCCAAATCGGCTACCCCTCCCTCTCCAGCCTCCAGCCTCCAGCGCATCCGAGCAAGGCCCTCGATATTAGTAATATGAGAAGAGGGTTCGGGTTCAGCGTCTATGGAATGAACACGATGCCCATGCCCGGCAAACTCGTACCTGAAATCTGTACAGCATTGTAATCGACGATTCAACGCTCCATCGCTTGCTTCACGCTCCATGCCGTCTCCACTCCCTTCCACTTGGGCAAAGGCATTTCTGAAGGAATCCATGTGCAGGAAATCGGTTCGCTGGACAAACGCCACCCACCGGAGCGACGTACCGTACCATACAATTGTACAAGTGTGAGTAGGAAATGAAAACGAACCCTGGCTGCGATGCGCGATGGAAACGTAAGATGGGATTTCTGGACAATTACTGTGCTCCCGTACCAATGGCACAATGCCATAATGGCGAAATTACTTTTGTCCCTCATGGCCTTGGAGCGCGAGATAACCTTAGATGTACTTCGTAGAGGAGGCATAATTTTCTAATGTCTCATAATATTTTGGGTTTTTGGTTTGGGGACAGCATACCCTGTGCACAGCACAGCATCAATTCAACGGATAGATCCACTACTATGACGATATAGAACAATTACATGAGGAAGTCATCGGGGCATTTCTGCAGATTTTGTGTGTGCCTTTTCCTCTGGCGGTACTGTGCTCCGGGACTGTAGAGATGGGGGTGGGCGGTCTTCCTCCACCAAACCCATGTCACTTGCATAGACGTCCGTAGAACTATTGATATTGGAAATTGATAGCAACACGTTTGTGAACAACAGAGCAGCAGCTGAGACCTGGGTGAATGATTGAGAGATTTGAGCGATTTTGTGTGAATCTAGGGGGGCGAGTAAGAGGGAGAAGGGGACTCAGAGCAACAGTGAGGGGAGCTTCTCCCTCCCGCCAAAATGGTTCTACTCCTCCCATCTACTTGTACTGGCATCTACATCTAAACTAGTGCCCACCATAGGCAGGTACGAATCCATACCATAATATTCGTAAGGCAGGTGAGATGGTCACAACACATCTCATTGGTCGATCATTGCTCACCTAGAATAGTCCTATCCGAGCTATTTAAATTGTCACGAGGGGGACTCGCTGGGCATCATAAAGAGATAGGTGTCACCTGTGGACGGACAATGAGACGTTCCTTACACCGAACGCTCAAAGGGGGCAGTGTAGAAACGTTAATGGGAGCGCGCAGGAGGCAGCACAGAGAGAGAAGAGAGCGCGGCTTGGGCTACCTTGTTCAGTTGCCTACCTGTATTAATTCGCCTTCTAGAGTCGTCTATGGGCCATGGTGTCTGGGTGTGTGCGTGTGCGTGTGCGTGCGTGTGTGGTGTCGGGTGATTGATTCCAAGGTCATGGAAGTAAACTGAGGCAAGCGACTGAAGCGATATGAGGGGATTGATTGCCTGTTTAACTGGCTGGCTGGCTGGCTGGCTGACTGAAATGAATGAATGCGATGAGGGAGAATAGGACAAAGAAGAATTCCCATTCTATCTCCATTTGGGCAATCCAACACTTTTTTTTGACGTTGCTTTCCTTGATTTACATTTTTATTATTCTCTCATTCTCTCTCCCCTCTCCTCTTGCCCTCGCTTTCCCCTCACCTCTACTCTCGTCCAATTCTTATCTTCCCATCTTCGTCTTCATCTTCATCTCCATCTCCATCCTGTCCCATCCTCATTGTCTATCCTCTGTTTACCCTTGGGAGTCATTTCCATTCCAATTGCGGGCACCATCTATTCTATTCTTATCCACCCGGGCGTCTATCTATCAACAATTTTCCTAGCTACGGAACTCATTTTTAGCAACGCTCGCTTTCAGGTCATCCGCGCACCGCATTCACTACCTCCCACGCCCCGATTACCTAGCATTGTTCCATAGCTCTATACTTCCGGATCCGCAATATAGAATAGCCCTTCCACCCTTCCAAGGTTTGATGCAATCAATAACTTTGGCCTGTGGAACCAACCAGATCAAACCAATCACTCCAGTCAACACCGCTCGTCAAACTATTGGTCCATTCCCTCAGCTTGTTGCACAACTTGCACCTGTCGCACACTTACACACACCTTAACATCCCATACCTTACCACTTACACCTTACACCTTGCACCAAGCAGTCTAGCACCTGGCACCTTCCCTCCCATCCAACAAGAATCCCAAGAAAAAAAAGTCCCCGGCGAAGAGCGAAGAGAAGAACCAGACCAGCCAGAGTCAAAAGCCCTACCTATCTTTTTAGCACCCCGTCTTTCTCCTCCACCATCAACAAACAAAACCAAAACCAAAACCAAAACCAAAACCAAAACCAATTTTTGAATCTGCTTGTTCTCTCCACATTCTTTTGGAAATAACACACAATCTCACGAAGCTCACTCACCGCATACCGAAAAGGGGGAAGATACCCAAATAGCTCTTACTCTACTTTTGCTCTGCACAAGTCTCCTGGTGGTCTTTACTCCCGTTCTGTCTATCTATCATTCCCTTTCAGCAACGGAAACTTGCGAAACCCCCGCCGGCCTGCGTCGTCTCAGCCATTCGATCCTCCACCCATCCTAGCAATTCCATCCCGGTTTAAACTATTTTCTCCATTCCAACTGCGACAATCTCCAGAAATTTGGTTTCGCAGTTTCCTTACCTCAACTGACCCAGTTTCTACTGTGCTGGCTGGCTTTGCTTATATGACCAAACAATAATTTCGCTGTCAACAATTTCAGGAGACTACTTCTTTGTACACTTTCAACAACACTCCATTCGATATCATACCGCACACCTCACCCCCCGGCTAAACAGTCAATCAATCCACAACTCGATAGCCCTCGCCTGTTTCTGCAGATAGCTCGACCCCGACCCATCTACGCAGACAAACCAATATTCTCTCGAAATTATCCTGTCTCGGCCCTCATATTGTAGCTTGTCAGAGCTTCGAGGATTGAGGGCCGTCTTTACAGAGTGGAAAGTGGAACAAAGAAAATTAACATCGTCAACATGGCATCTTCTAAAGTGATTACTTTCCCATCTCTCTGCCACATACCAATAAATTTATTTATAGAAACACTGCTGATCATTTCATCTTCTGTTAGGAAATTCAGCATTCCTCAAGACCCCTAAGCCAACACCGACTATCCGTCTCTACAAATTCCGGTTCTCTTCCACGATCAGCTCACTCAAGAAATCATTCCCACTCGGTCACTGGAGGTTCCCTTATACCAAGTAGCAGAGTGACTCGACGCAAAAGTGTATCTTCGAACTTTAACAATGTCGCAGCAATGGTAGCCGCAGTAAAGGAGGCCGGTGACAATTCTTCAGCAATACCGATTTCTGTGCGTAGAGGAACAATGTCAAAAAGTATTGGGAGGTCTGGACCGATGGGGAGCTTACCGTCTCCACCCTCGAGTCTGCCAAGCCACCGAATAAGAATGAGTTCGACTGCGAAATCGGAACGTAGCGAAAGTGCGATTGACGACGATAACAACGACGATGAAATGGAGGACGATGACGAGGAAGAGTTCGCGAAGGGCCGAATAAGACGAGGGAGCGAGAGCGGCCAGCAGACAAAAGACGGCAAGAAGGCCAATGCCAATGATCTCAAGTGTGACAAGTGTGGAAAGGGGTACAAGCACAGCAGTTGCTTGTCTAAGCATTTGTTCGTGCCCACCATCCTATCCTGCTTCCCCCACATGGGCTTCATCGCGGAAGCTTTCCGGTGGAGATCAATAATATGAACGATCGTTAACTTTTTGTTTGCAGATGGGAACACACACCAGAATGGTCGTATACCTCCAAGCTGTTGATTTCTAAGCACCAACAGGTGCAGCTGCTAGAAGCAGCTTCTGTTCTTGTTAACATGAACCAAAATGCCAATACTCCGCCTGACTCGGCGAAAGACTTCCATAGCGACGATCAAGATTCGGCATCTCCGACGGCTTCTGGATCAGAGGATCATGATATTGACGGTGCCAGCTCTGCAGACACCACACCACCGCCAGCAGACATTTTTCATGGATATGGTAGTAGCTCGTACACTCCCTCAAAGCGATACAGTAATGGCCAAGGATATGCTCGATCGTACCAATCTTCATCCAGCAACAACTATTTGTATAGCGGCAGCGTTTCACACGGTTTCGGTCACCATCGCCAACAAAGCCACGAGCGTCGTCCGCCTTCCTCAGGTACGAATGACGATCAAGAGGATGAAGGACTCAGCACCGCGATTGAATTGCTTTCTTGCAGCTTTGGTACCCCACGTAGCGGACTCTTGATTCCCGATGATGCTCCTCCAGTGCCCGATATTCCGGCCCAGTATTTGAACGATCTCTCGGGTACGCATTTCACACCGAGCCTTCACCCGCGCCAGACAGAAAGCTACACCCGACACCAAATCCATATCGATGGAGATGTGAAAATGGAAGAGAGCGAGGATAGTATCGTAGATGATGAAGATTATGACCGACGCTCCAGAGCTCGTTCCGATGAGGACGATGATGGCGTTTTTGGTCGCATGGAGGAATAAACCTCCAACAAGGACAAATAACTCCGCCGAGAAAACTCTCACTGGCCATGATGTTTCCTTTATTTCAGTGTAACATCGATATGTATATGCAGGGAGTATTGACTCCGCAACCGATTCTCAGCACCGTGAAGTGGCTTTCTGTTCACTCCGCAAGGTTAAAGTGAGGGTCGTTCTTCAGCGTTGAGTAAACGCACGGAAAAGGAAATTTTGAAGGGGAGCCGGCATGTCATATAGGACATATATGTATGAACTTATCAACGAATAATACATGCCTGATTTTTGGCATTTCGATGTGTTGTAACATGTAGCAATCGTGAAAGGTCGAAGAGAGGCCACTTGAAAAATGCATCTGAAATACCTCCTTCATTGTTGATAACCTCACTGCTTCCGGAATCGGGTTCATGCAAGCCGCCAGCTCGGTCTGGGAGCACCTTATGGGAGCTGTTTGCCTGTTTGAATAGATAGCACTTGCTTTCACGGCATATCGAGGTTGCGATGTTCAAAGCGTATGCACCACAAAAGGCAAAATTAAATTCAGTAGGGCAAAAGCTAATCGTAGATAGATGGCAGATAGATAGGTAGCAGAACATACAGAGGAGCAATCAAGATGCGTAGAGGCTTGTATTTGTAGAGAAAGAAAAGCAAGATCCCCACTCAAGGGTCTTTAATTGCATTCTAGTCTGCGAAGCTCAAGGTGGGTACAGGATGAAAAAGTGAAGTGAAAAAAAGAGGAAAAAAGGCGGGTTGCTGTGCTTAGGAAAACAAACTGACTGGGGTGTGTGTTTGTGCTTCTGGCCCTCGACGTCACTGGTGAAAGGACGAAAGCTCACTCGAGAAAGCTCCCCCAAGCTTGTATTGACACCCACAACATCCAACATCAGCGAAAATTCGCCCTGTGCGAGCGATAACTTCTTCACTCCATTTGACCTTTTCGGTGTTGTTTGACGGATACAGAAGAATTGATTGATTGATTGATTGATTACATTGAGGCAGTGAATTTATTGCTGGGATAGAAACGCGCCTTTCAGCTTCTTTTTTTTTCTTTTCTGTTGTTCCAGTCGTTTACTTCTGACTCGCGACGAAAACAAAAACAATTGGGAAAAACAACAACAAGGAAAAATGGCACCCGCGCTTCGCTCATCAGCTCGGCATCGCGAACCAGAACACGAAGATGGCCAGAGTCATGGTCTGACTAACGGCGTCGCGGATATGATCGCAGATGAACTGGAGATGGTGAAGGCGGCAATTCCGGCGAAAATGCGCGTCTCGAAGCTGCCGTCGGCGTTGAGGTTTCCGCTCGTGGTGCTGCTAAGCTTGACGAGCTCGTCGTTGGCGTATAGTTTGTGTGCGGGTTGGATGCCGGAGGGGAGGGAGGAGTTGGGGAGGGTTGCGAGGAGATTGGATGGGTGGGATGAGTTGGGGGGGTTGTTGGGGTGGAGGACGTGAGTTGGGCTTTTTTTTCTTGCTTTGTCTTCTGCGTAGGGATTGGGGAAGAATACTGACTATGATGATTAGATTCGAGCTTGCTTTGGGCTGGTTTGGAAATTATGATGGTTACGATCTTGCGGCTTTAACTTTGCTGTCCCATGGTCCTCCGGTGGGTTATACTCTGCGGTTCCAAAAAATTAATGATACTAACGATGGGCGAATCTAGCTCTACCTTCTAGGCACTTTCTACGATGTTGGCGCGAAAGCCATCCTCTCGTCTCTTGTCATTGATACCCTCACGACCTATATTCCCTTCCGACTTCTGCGACGCTTGTCGCCAGCGCACGCAGCAGCCCCATCAGTTCCCAATCGCGACATTGTCAATGATCTTCCGGTTCAGGTTATCACCACTCTTCTGGCCGCGTCCATTTACAGCGTTACTCTTTATAGCGCATACCTTTCCTATCTTCCTATCTATTTAGTGACTTACTTCAACAATATCCCAACCATCGTCCCTGCTCACAACTCTACACCCACCACTCTCTTCCCTATCACATTCCTTCTCGGGCTTGCAACTCGCTCATTCATCTTCACGCCAGTTACCACCACTAACCCCGCCGATTCCAAGCCAGTGCCGTTCGATCCCGAGAACGCAACACTTGCAGAGACTATCTGGTGGAACCTCTGGGGTTGGAGCAAGAAGACGAAGATTGTTATCAAGAGGACTGCGACTTTGATGTTGGTTACGGGCGTGAATACCTTCGTACAAACTTATGTCACTGTAGAAGGTGTGGAGGCTCTGGGCGCGTTGGCTTACTCTGCGGTCTGGGTTGTGGCGGCGGCGATTTGTGGAGGTGCCCTAGGGGTTGTGGGTGCGGTTTAAGAGCGTACGGGGATGTGGCTGATGAGGAGATTGGGGCTAGGTGCGGGGAAAGGGTTGCAGGGAAGTATAGAAGCGTGGAAGTGTATATGGGATGTGCAAACGGGGTGGAGAGAGGCAAAGGACATTCCGTTTTCTGACATGGATATATTGATTTTGTGGAGTAAGTGGGAATGGACGGGATCTTTTCGTTGCTTTATCATGCGCGCAGCAGCAGTTCAGAGGGCGACTTTCCATTTGATACGGCTAGGGTCAGTTATGGGTATTGTAGTTACCGATGCTTTGCTTGGGGCTTACAAAGTACGGTCTAGGTGAAGCTTGTGTTGCGAGGGGATTATTGCAGTCTTCTTTAACGGAGGCTAGTATTGTCTCGTGCAGTTCGGGATGGATTTTGTATAGAACAATAGGACATGTTTCTAAAAATAAATTTATGTTGATTCATCCAAATCATACAACAGCACCGTCGCATATTTATCGCGTCAAGGAGTACTGCATATAGTGGCAACAAGAAAACATTACCATCACTCCTTCACGATCACAGGTTCGAAAACGTGCGAGCATCAACGTAGATGGCGAGATATAGAGCGGGTAAATGTTACCCAACGGTACACGTAAATAATTAAGTTCATCCGTAATATATGAGACTCGGGATGTGTTGGTTTTGACTTACTAAATGTCTAGAGTAGCTTAGGACCTCCCAAAGGAACAAAATGCCTGCTTACTTCAGATCGGTCGTATTTACAGCCGTGTGACCACAATTGGCGTTCCATAGATGTGAGAGGGAGGCAAAAGCAAAGTTGAAAGGAGAATAGGACGAGAAGGGAAGGGAAGGGAAGTGGAAGGTGGAAATCACAAACAATAATAATGATAAATAATACAATAGTACAATAATACAAGTGCCCGAATGTGGTAGGAATAGCTGATATTATGCCTACCTTATGCTATTTGATCAGCTTCCTATTTCCCATCTCTCATTTCCCTTCATATTTTCTGGGCCTTCGCGTTTCAAGGTTCTCCTATTCACTGCTACCACTGCCAGCTGATAGCTGCCAACTACCAACTATCAACGACCAACGACCAACGACCAACTCCCTACCAACTACTACTACGCTTTGCACCTCGCTCCCTCCTACCTACTCTGTACACCGGCGCGCGCATCCCATATCTAATGA
Organism: Rutstroemia sp. NJR-2017a BVV2; assembly: GCA_002946415.1. Taxonomy (NCBI): domain Eukaryota; kingdom Fungi; phylum Ascomycota; class Leotiomycetes; order Helotiales; family Rutstroemiaceae; genus Rutstroemia; species Rutstroemia sp. NJR-2017a BVV2. The sequence goes on from NJPS01000068.1 coordinate 161,525, forward strand.
ATCTTCACCCTTTCGCATCCAACCACCCATGATCAACCACCCTTTTTGCATATTTTATAATAAAACATGTAACACCACCAACCACAATTTACTTTTTACCGTCTTCCATGACCATAAAATTCACCCATCACGACTTGAGAGTTGAGCGTTGCGTTGTTTCCACTGCCGCCTTTGATCATACCATATCCTCAAAGAAAGGGTCCTCCCTTTCTTTCTGACTTGCGCCTTACATACACCATCCATCATACCTACATCCACCTCCCTCGCCTCACACCAATCACACACGCAAAAATACCAACCAAAATAGTAGCGTAATGGCTTCAGATGCATCAAGAAGGTGAGTTTGTTTATCAACGACTTTTCTTTTCCACCCATTACTAGTTTTCCTCCTCGGATGGGTATTCTATTGTACGGCGCGAGTCTAAACATGCAGCTATCTATCGACCCCATTATCTATCGATCTATCTATCTCTTATTTGTTCCCCATTCTTATACCTTAGTGCTTCTCCTCTTTCTTCTTCCCAAGTTCCCAGTTTACGTTACGGATTGCCCGTTTCCCCTTCCCTCCTCCACAAAATTGCGAAAATGCACGTGCATACCGTATCGCGCTTTTTACGTTTTGCGTTCCTATTCACGCTGCTAGTCGATGACTGCGCACAGTAGTTGGTACTGGCAGTCGCAGGTAGCAGTAAGTTTCGGGGACGAAGAGACGAGAACGAGGGGTCTGGGTGCAAGAGCAATATCATTGGGTGCTTTTGTGGAGGACGAAGAAAGTTGACTTTCTTTGGCTGCCAATCCCCTTTCGCCCTAAGGGGAAAAAGTGCTCGATAGGTACCAGGACGCTAGGCAAGGATTGTGGATGATATCGCGCTTTCTTTTACCGACCGATTATTTTCGCGTCCACTGTGCACGACAGTTTGGTTTTCAATTTTTGAAGTCGCCTTTCTGATCCATTTTTTGATTTATTGTTATTCCGTCTCTTGTCTTGATTTCGAGCTCATTTCTCATTGCCACGCCTACCTTGAGGCCGACAAGAGAAATTCTTTTACTAATTTGTTTTTCTTCTTTTAAATAGGTGGCTTGATGACTCGGGCATCTGGAGTTGTCGTATCAAGGTCCCGCAGGCGCACAACGATACCTCACGACCGATCAATGATAACAATCCGAACTCTGAATCAACTACCATCATGATGGCGACAGCCAATGCGATCGATCCGAATCTGGATCCCTCCAGTCCCAGACGAAAGGGCAAGCTTGCAGAAGCTATACAATCTATGGCGAACCTCAACAGTAACATGGAAAATATGGAATTGCCGATGGATCCAGATGCGCAGGCTACAATCACGGACTTTCTCGATTTCACGGAATACCTACCCTCTGATATGGTCCGATCACTGGCTCTGATTGGGGATCTCGATACCAAGTATATCAACGCATCGACGAATGTAAATGACTTGACAAAGACGTACGGGCAGCTTCCCGACCTACCCGCCGACGTGAAACCAGATCCCATCATACTCCGGAGCGATATATCCACAAACTTAAACGATGCTATCGGGGCGCGGACTCTTGCTTTCGCGGAGGCTTCCCATATGGTTGAGAATGTAGAACGGCATTACAAAAGGGCGCAGAATATATTGTCGAAGCTCGAAGCCATGGCCGAATCATACCCAGATACTCGAGAACCAAGTCCAGTCCCGCAAAAACCCAAGTCGCCTGTCACATCTCGAGCCCAAGGAAAGATACTCTTACGTACGGGCAACTCTGCAGATCAAGGTCATGGACACATGCGCGTACGTAAACAGCGTGCACCCATCATCACTGTGCCTGGAGAAGTCATGCCTCCTTACGAGTTCGACTTTGATTCTTATGATTCGCCAACAGATTCGTCGGAATCTGCTGATGAACCTCTCACACCTCGTCGGCAGACCCCCGCACGGAGTGTTGCAGCTAATCCTAAGATCAAACTCAAGGTCAAGCCACCGAAAAAAGAGAAACCCCCCAAAGTCCCTCGCGCACCCAGACCCCCTGGAGTCATGGGTACCAACGTGCACAGCGCAGTCGCTGGCATATCGACAAGTAATGCGTTAGCGAAGCTGAATCCGCCCCCGCCAGATGCCGTACCGGGTACGGAAGATGCGCCATGGCTTCAGTTAACCGCATGGGAGCTTGCGAAGCTCAGAAAGAGAATGAAAAAGAATGCGGTATGGAGCCCGAGCGACACAATGATCGCACGTGAATTGAAACAATTGGGGCGAGGAATTGAAGCGTATCGTACTGCAAAGAGTAAGGCTGACGCTGCAGGACAGCCTTTCGACCAACCCGTTCCCCCCCAACTTACCGGCAAGACAGTGATGGCAGAAGGTGCAATTAGCGTAGACGCTCTAGGCTTGGAGGAAGTACAACTTAGTAATCGTGGGATGAAGCTCAACGAAGCTAAGAAATTGAAGAAAGAGAATGCCGCGAAGGAGCTTGCAAAACAAGCGGCACAGGAAGTGGAGGAATCAGGCCGTATAATGATGGAAGCTGCGAACACGGTTAAGAGCCTTTTCGCAAAACATCCAGATGAGGATAAGAAGACGCCTGCAAAGACACCAAAGAAAGCCCCATCTAGGAAACGAAAGCGGGCGTCTACGGTTGACAATGCGATTGGCGATGCTGCCCCGACGAATACTGATGCTAACACCGAAACGGCTGACAATCAAGGGGATAAGGTGAATGAAGCAGAGACGTCGAAGCTAGGTAAGCCACAATTCAAGAGAACGAAAACTGAAACTCCGGTCCCTGCTCCTCATCCTATCATTACCAATGCGACGCCTCGAGCCACTCCAGTACCCACCCTTGAATCTGCAGTCTCTACCACATCTTCTGCTGCTTTATCTGCGCCCATTGATACACCCTCTGTTTCTACTCCGATCATTCCTCCTTCGGCTGCAGCTGCATCACCACCAAAGTCATTGACGCCTATTCTTCCTCCAGGTGTGGAAAAGAAGGAAGCGAAGAAGGAGGCAAAGAAACCGACTATTAAGAAGGAAATCAAGAAGGAGCTTAAAGTAGACACCAAGAAGCCGGAGAAAGCTAATACTCGTGCCACACGAAAAGTGACTCCTGTGCCGCCCGCTCCACCATCTCCCGTCATTGAACAAGCTCTTCCTACCAGAAGACCCGCTTCTTCTCGTGGGAAACCGGCGACAGCTACACCCGAGGAGCTGGTTCCTGCTGCAAACACTATTCCATCGGTGGCTGAACGACCGAGAAGAACGTCTACTGCACGCAATACACCGGTACCGCAAGAACCGCGACAGCCGAGCAAGAGAGCTAAGAGGCCAGCGCCTGGGGTTGTCACAGCTGATGCGGAAGATGGCTCGGCAGCTGTAACTGTGGGCAAGAGACGCGCAGCACCGCGCAAGAAGGCGGGACAGAAGAAGGAAAAGAAAGATGGGCGGGAGGGCAGTGCGGTTCAGGAGGTTCTGGATGAGGTCGATGAGGATGGGAATGTGATTGATCCGAATGAGCCGAGGTATTGTCTTTGCAATCGGGTTAGTTTTGGTACGATGATTGCTTGTGAATATGATAATGTGAGTTTTCTTTTCCTTTGCCCGTTCTTGTTCTTGGGTGGTGGGGAGATTTGTTTGTTTGGGCAAGCGGGGATGAGAGTTGAGTGAAGCGGAAGCTAATAGCGAACGAACGAACAGTGCGAGAAAGAATGGTTTCATCTCGAGTGCGTCGGCTTGACGGATATTCCTCCGCGGACCACAAAGTGGTATTGTCCGGACTGCAGAGTCACGTTGGGGATCGGCGAGAAGGGGGAGGTTAATGCGAGGGGAAAGAAGAAGTGAGATGAGATGGGTATTTGATGAAATGGAATAGAGGGCGTCGGTGTCGGTCTGTCTGGGCTTGATTTGATACCATTGTCGTTTTTTTCTCAATGGAATGGGTAGGGTGGGTTGAGGGTCCAAGGGAACAAAGATCCGGAGTTTGTTTTTCAGGGGGGATTGGGTGTGGAATATATTATATGATTGCATTAGAAGTCTAGTTCTTTGGAATGAGACACGGGGAAAGCGG
>NJPS01000069.1:0-137060 GCA_002946415.1 Rutstroemia sp. NJR-2017a BVV2
CCCCACTTTTACTTGGAAATCCTGGAAAACCGGCGGATTTACGGATACCGGCCGGATTTCAGGAGCTACTGCGGATATCCGCGGATTATCCGCAGTAGTACCACTTAGAAATCGCCAAAATCCGCTCCGGTCCGGATTAATCCGCGGATCCCCTTGAACCTAAGTGGTAGTACCACGGAGCTCCGTTTGCGCAGCCTAAGCAGAGCGGACGGGATACCCAATTTTCCTTGATACGGAAAACTGTTTTTATTTGGCAAGGTTTAGCGCTTGTATAAGTGTGATGACCGTCGAATCCTGTGCTCGAAACCGTCTCTCATCATGTCAAGTTATGAGTTAGACACATAGATAATATTTACTTAGGTAGTACAAGATGAGAAGTAGAATGGACAGTAGTTGTAGAGCTATAAGTATGAATGAATACAGAAGCTAATAAGTTGGGTGAAGGTGTTGTACTGTATATATATATATATCACAAATTAACTATATGACCAGGAGACCTTAAGCTCAATGACTGGCTAGTCATAGTAGAACTCCTGGGAGGATACGAGTAGCCTGGTAGAATAAGGTTATATGACCTAAAGCGGTGAAGTTGGTAGGTCGAGAGCTCGAAGGGGAGCTCGTCGACGCAGCAACGAAGCGACTTAGGAAAATAGAAATAAAGGTCTATATATACAGCATATATTTCCTTAGTATATAGAGCTTCGTGCCCAACCTTAAATTACTACTTGTTTACCTACCATTGCCTAATTCGATTGATTCCCCGTGTGACTGTTATCAACAATAAACCTACGATGATACTTATAGTCCCGTGACTACTAGTATTCGCCGATCCTGCAAAGGTATTTCTAGATAGCTATTGTACAGTGTAGCTATCAGAGATTGCTGCAAATTTGGTAGACTTGAAGATGGAACTATAGGAGTCGGTCAGCGGAGTACTGGAGACTGGAGTACATGGCAGATAACTCACCATGTTGCTGGGAGTCTCCAAGACTTGACTGGCCAGGATCTGCGTTCTCAGGGGCAGAGCTCCATTCAGCATAGTAGTATCACGTGGAAGTGATACTAGGACGTTGGATTGATATTAGACTTTAAGGCAGGGACCCAAGTGTTCTGTCCAATACAATTGTACAATACGATTGTATTGCGATAATAACTGAGTATGAGAATACTATTTGAGTTGAGCACGAAGCTCCATATACTAAGGAAATGTATTCTACCTATATAGATCTTGGTGTTCCATTAACCCCATTGTCTCCCATTATCTCCCTTGGGAGATGGTGGGACCTAGTCACATGATAAACCGAGGTAGGGTTCCAGCAATCATATAATCGGAAAAGATGTGAAGCTTCCAGAATTTTCTAAGCCAGTCTACTTGTAAAGAAACCACTCTGTAAGAGTATCCTAAAGTAAAATATAAGTATTAGCTCCCCCAAGCCCCTCTTCATCAAAGCTATAATAATAAAAGACTATAAATCACTCGACTGTATTGGCGCCACGGTCGAGCAGCAACTGAACAATCTCGAGATGGCTGTTCTTAGAGGCTAAGTGCAGAGGTGTCGATCCATCCTTATCAGCTGCTTTGATATCGGTGCCATAGTCGAGCAGCAACTGAACAATCTCGAGATGGCCCTTCTGAGAGGCGAAGTGCAGAGGTATCTGTCCATCCTTATCAGCTACTTTAATGTCGGCGCTAAAATCGAGCAGCAACTCAACAATCTCGAGATGGCCCTTCTGAGAGGCTAAGTGCAGAGATGTCCATCCGTCCTTATCAGCTGCTTCGATATCGGCGCTACGGCCGAGCAGCAACAGAACAATCTCGAGATGGCCGCTCCCAGAGGCTAACTGCAGAGATGTCGATCTATTCTTATTAGCTGCTTCGATATTGGCGCCACGGTGGAGCAGCAACCGAACAATCTCGAGATAGCCGCTCCCAGAGGCTAACTGCAGAGATGTCGATCTATTCTCATTAGCTGCTTCGATATCGGCGCTACAGTCGAGCAGTAACTGAACAATCTCGAGATAGCCACTACAAGAGGCTGAGTACAGAGGTGTCGATCCATTCTCATCAGCTGCTTTGATATCGGTACTATGGTCGAGCAGCAACTGAACAGTCTCGAGATAGCCGCTCCCAGAGGCTAACTGCAGAGATGTCGATCTATTCTCATTAGCTGCTTCGATATCGGCGCCACGGTCGAGCAGCAGCTGAACAATCTCGAGATGGCCGCTACAAGAGGCTAAGTGCAGAGGTGTCGATCTATTCTCATTAGCTGCTTTGATATCGGTGCTATGGTCGAGCAGCAACTGAACAATCTCGAGATGGCCCTTCTGAGAGGCGAAGTACAGAGGTGTCTGTCTATTCTTATCAGCTGCTTTAATATCGGCGCTATAATCGAGGAGTAACTGAACAATCTCGAGATAGCCCTCCTGAGAGGCTAAGTGCAGAGATGTCCATCCGTCCTCATCAGATGCTTTAGTATCAGCGCCACGGTCGAGCAGCAACTGAACAATCTCGAGATGGCCGCTACTAGAGGCTATATACAGAGACATCCATCCGTCCTCACCAGTTGCGTTAATATCGGCGCCATAGTCGAGCAGCAACTGAATAATCTCGAGATGGCCGCCACAAGAGGCTGAGTGCAGAGGTGGCGATCTATTCTCATTAACTGCTTCGATATAGGCGCCACGGTCGAGCAGCAATTGAACAATCTCGAGATGGCTGCTACCAGAGGCTAAGTGCAGAGGTGTCGATCCATTCTCATCAGCTGCTTCGATATCGGCGCCACGGTCGAGCAGCAACTGAACAATCTCGAGATGGCCGCTCCTAGAGGCTAACTGCAGAGGTGTCGATCCGTACTTACTAGCTGCTTTGATATCGGCACTATGGTCGAGCAGCAACTGAACAATCTCGAGATGGCCGCTCTCAGAGGCTAAGTGTAACGGCGTCCGCCTATAGCTGTCTTTCGGATCAGGGCTATTGCTACTAAGTAGGAATTGTACAGCATAATCTACTCCGAAGTATGCACTTAAGTGCAGACCAGTCATTTGCTTTGGAAATTTTTGGATATTTGTTGCATCCAGCGACCATCGCTTGGTAGCCATAAGTGCTTGGCATGATGCTTCAACCCGGCCTTGTTTCTGAAGAAATTCTATAACAACTGGACACAAATTCGAAGCCTCCCGAGCATGATGTCCCCAGTTATGTGCTGCGTAGTTATATAGCATATTTGATTGAAGTCGTTGTTCAAACTCCTCGTTGTTTTGGCAAATTCCACTTTCGAATTCGTCGAATAAGAGGTACGAAACGCAAATTGCCGTGATATTAATCTGCGCATCGGGGAACCATTGTCTCTGCGTTCGCTCGAAGTACTCCTGTGTTGTGTAATGAACTAACCGAATAATCCCACTTTCCCCATCAATTGTAACTAACCCAGCACATACAGAGACTATATCTTCAATCTCTGGAAAGTTCTCCTCGTCGAGTTCAGATTCGCCAACTTCAACCCCAAGCGCATGCCGAAGTTCTATTGTAGTGATTTGCCTCTTTGCACAGGTAATCCATGACAGAACTTGGTTAGCAAGCTCTTCATGGCCTTTGATCTGGCCATGAATCCGTTTCATAGCATCGTCATATGCCTCGTCATATGCTCCAGATCCTGTGGCCAAGTTCTTCAAAGCAGCTCGCATAATCTTTGCCGATCTCTTCCCGGTCAAGGATTCGATATGAAGCTGTGCAAGTAGAAACCTAGTAAGATTAGCCTTGTTCAGTTAGTATACGGAATAATTCACATACATCCCATCTACAGCATTAGTAATATCCGTCTTGATTTCCTCTTGCAGTTCAGGGCTCCGAGCCACAAACCCTGGAAGCCGGAACATGTATCCTTCCAGGTATCTTCGCACATCTTCTTCGCTAGCGCGAATCTCTAGCTTTACACTTCCCTCAAACTCCTTTTCGATACTTGATATTGGCCGTGAAGTGGCAAAGAGATTTACTCTACATGTTGCCTGGAGTTTGAAGAGGTTTGACAGGAAGCTTTGTCGACAGCCATCGGAAATTTGGCATTCATCAAGTGCGTCAACGATGATAAAGACTTCCGAGTATATAGTCACTACGGTTTGGAGGATTCCTAAGATTTCGTCAAATGAAGGCCGCGTCCGTTTGTCTTTATGCCGATCATAGAGCGTTTTCACATTATCCGGTATAGAAGGCTGCTCTTGAACCAATTGCTTTAACAGGCTGGCAAATAAAGCCTCAAGATTTTGCTCATGCTGTTGCCGATAGTTGCAATATAGGTACGCCATACCAATGTTGCCGTCATTGTCAAACCGCGTAGATAGCTCCTCTACCACGATTGACGTGAGAATTGTCTTTCCTGCTCCGGGGATGCCTAGACAAAACAATGTCCGCTTATCGGTCTCTACCCACGCCTTGAACTCTGCTGAGTTAAGTAGCCATTGGCCAGTCCCTGCTTGTCGCCGACTTATGAAATCGCTCTGTTGTAGAGCATAGTCGATTGGGGTAATCCAGTCAAGAATAGTCTGACGACTTTGATCTTCTTGACTTTGCACTAACCTAACAATGTTATCCCGATTAAGTCCGCTTGTGAACGCGTTGAGTAAACCAATATTAGTGCTGATGCGGCTGCGAAGCTGTTTAATATCTTCCGGCTCCCATTTGAGTCTCTTCCATATCCTTTTGGTCCTTTTACTAACACCTCCGTGGTCAGACTTGAGTTCGTTGTATTCGTCCAATGTATGTTCCAGCTGATCAAGAACATCCCTGCAGCCACCTTCGATCTGCTTAAGCTGTGCCTCTTGTTCGTTGCGGAGTTTGCGATCGGAGAGGACGACTTCGACATCGAGGAGAATGATAGAGAGGCTTCTGACCCTGTTCCAATAACGGATTCAGCATTGCTCAAAATGTGGTCATGGCAGCATACTCGTCAGAAATAGCCTTGAATTGGCTTGGCGCATCGACGAACGCCTTGCGGACCTTGTTGGCAAGCTCGATTACCGCGATGAAGTCGCCCACGCTAAAACCGAAGCTCATCGTGATATAAGCACAGCTTTGTTATTAGCATACCAAAAAAATGTAAGATAGGGTATAATGAGAAAATTTAGATAATAGAAGAAGGTCTTTCGGCTTCACAGATAGGTTTGTCTGGTCAGCATCACGAGGCAGACTCCACCCTCTAGGCAGACAGGATTGATGCGCTGGCCCCTCGGCTTGTATAAGAGGCTGAGATTAGCCGTTTGGGCCTCATGAAGCCGAGCTAGGGAGTTTGGCGGTGCGCTCATGTCAGTCAAGGCTGTATGCATAGTGCAGTTTCAGCTACAAGCTTGGCAAATGATTACATAAGTGAAATTTCATCATAATTCTTATGGGAGGTAGGGTCGTTTGACTCTAACCAAAAATCGTTAGTCACTTTAATGAGAGACACTAACCAGCCCCGTGACTTAAGAAAGCTGATGACGATTGCTAGCATAGTACGAAGCCCTAAAGCTGGGGTAAGACCCTTTTAAAGTATCAGGAGTGATAAGAGCTTGACGATGGAGCTGTAATGGAGCTGTAGTGGAGCTGTGGTGAAGGAACTCTATTGCGTGTTTCTGCAAATCAGGCGCTGTTGCAAGCTGCAAACCTGCGTCTATGAAGATTAGAAGAACCAGTGCTGCAATGACGCTAGCGTAACTATCCAAACATGTCAGACTTGAGATAGCGTACTGTCCGATGATCTCTACACTTGTCGTCTCTGTGTTTGTACCCGCTATTGTAATATCGTTGGTCGTAGCAGCCGCTGCCGCGGGAGCTCGTTGACGCTGCCAGCTATTCCTCTTACTAAACCTCCAATTCCCAATGGGGACAAAGGACGCCAGGGGCAGGAAGGCCCCTGGATTTTTAACTAGGGTGATCGAAATCTACTAGCTTTACAGGTGTGTTTGCCCTTCCAAAAACAAAGCGCAGAAAGCGCCCCCAAAAAAGGGAAGGGAGCTTCAGCAGGGTTTACATGATTGCTGTCGCTGTTGGTAGACTCCTCAGAGAAGAAATGTTGCTGCCCTCCCCAATGCAGTAGATCCCCATGATCTCTTATCTGAACAAAGGAAATGCTTTTGCCGACGCTATCCAATCCAGTACTCGTATTCCGCCAGCAGCCCCCTCCTCCTGCCTCGTGCTGGCCTCTTCCAACCAACCTCCACCCTTTCCAAACATATACTCCTGCTGTATGTCCCTTCGTGCCTGTAACCGCCAGTCTAAGGCCCAAGACTTACACCTCTGCTACTGCCGCAGCAGACGCTCGTCGATAAGAGGGCGGTTTCCTTTGGAAGAAAGCACTATAGTAAAACCGTATGCTCGGCCAAGGTAGAGAGTTGCTGTCGTTGAGGCGAAGGAAAAAATTATGGGGCAATGGTGAAAAGTTTTCTTCGAAGGGATCTCGTTGACTTGTGCGGGCATCAAAAGATGGAGTGCGATTCCTGTTGGCTCTGAATATAATCAAAAGATCAGTGTAGGATCGTAGCCAATACCACGTACAGGTAGGAATTCGACTTTGCTGGCCACACTGAATTGTGATGTTGTTGTGTTGTCGCTTTTCGGCGGCGCAAATTTTCTTACTTCACGTGATCCCCTTTTTGGCAACTCAACTTAGTTAGGAGAATTCACAGGCACAGCAGCGGTTACTCAGTCATCTCTAGAAGAATATTGAAGATGCATTAACAGTTCAATTCTAAATTCCTTCCCTTTCGATCTCTCTTTCTTGCGCAGAATGGTTTTAGAACTTTCGCTCCAAAAACACCATGACTTCAGACTTTCCATGTCATTACAACGCCTGAACGTGTAGGGTGAAGAAAAAGACTTCGAGACATCCTCATACATTCTTGCAATGTCGGTGGTTAAGTAAGCATAACAGTATGCTCTATGCCGATTCCAGAGGCTTGATAATCTCGCATTTCCCATTCAAGGAAACGATCCCAATCAATGCAAGTACTTTTGATACCACGAGAGAAAGTCTCTCTGACAAATTCCAATTGGGCTAAATCGAACTTCCTGATCGACGGGCGGCTGACTAGGTATCGCAATTGGGAAAATACTATGAAGTACTAAAGTAGCTACTTTTCTTTCCTTGATACAACCGATGCATTGATCCCACGACCTATCTCCCCGCCCAATACCCATCTTCCTTATGTTAATATTAATGGAGCATAGGAAGGCTTTCGCGCACTCGCAAGAACAGCGTGGCTTGAAAAGTCTAGGTAGCCGTGACAACGTCTTGCGACAACTTGCTCGACTTTGATCTGGAGGCGGAAACTTAGCGAAAATAGTTTGCCCTGGGCAGAAGCATACAAAAGGTCCATCACTAGGTACACGTTTCATCATCCAACACTCTGTGTGGTGAGGTCTCCTCCATTCATGAGGCCATCAAAGCTTCTTCCCCAAGCCATTCGCACTGAAACTTGTCTGCATCTCACTGACAGACGACAGCAGTCTCTCAAACTTGGCAGTTAATAACCCGTCGTCGCTAGCATGGTGGTATTCTTGGCGTATGCCACATCACACGATGCCTTTATGGCAACAGATTTGTAATAAGAAATGTACTGCAAGGTTTCAAAAGTGACCAGCACTAACGGATATCAGATGATCATGAGCGAGCTTGCAATTTCTCCTGCGTATAAGTAGATAGCGATGGCTTCAATGTGCATTAACAGATTCGATAATCACAATAGAACTTCGGGTATATGGAGAAATGTGATAGATTTGGTAGATAGGAGAAGAACTAAGAGTCAAGTGTCGAAAAAGCCCGGTTGGCACTGGGAATAGATTACCTTCTACGTAAAGAATCGTAAGACCGGGGTCTCTAGATAGACGTCCATTCTCCGAAGTAACATATCTCCATCTCATAATGAGTGCTCAAGGTTGCCGTCAATATTTCCACCACGTATTGCCGTCCCAGAGAGAGATTTGATTCCAAAACCCTTCCTAAACCATATCCTGCCAGCCGCATAGAAAAACAGATTCAAGCAATAATTAAAACAATGGGACTGATGGCTTCAGAATGTGTCATGTTGAGATCAAGCTTCATTGAAGCATTCATTCTCTTCCTATATGTGTGATACTTTGTATCGTTCATCACTAGCCATGAAAATATAAAAACATTTTTGAAAAGAAGAAAGTTCGAAATTTCATAACGGTTCTTCAAAATTTTAGCGCGGAGCTAATATTACTGTCCAATGATATTGATTCCTACTGCTGACTGATCCACTTCCGCATCTAGAATCAAATTTCAGCCTCACCCATTGATTAGCTCTGATCTTCTACCCTTTAGCTGACCACTTTCAATATTCCATTGTATTCAGAGAGGTATTAAGCATTGTGTGAGGATCTCGACAGACTCGGTTCACCATTTCTCATAACTCTACAACCTATAACAAGAACTTTATCCTTCCGTTTATCGAATCAGTCAACGCGAACCACGCGACAATGAGCGACTTCCATTACGGGGGCACGGATGAGGAGTCTGCTGAGATCAAAAAGCTCAATGCCGAAGTTGTAGGTGGAGATCCGCTGCGACTCTTACCGGAAAATTGTTCATTTGCTGATCCTGAGTTTGTATGTAGCTTGAAGACACGGATAACTTCGAAAACTGGGAGAAGCTTGTTCGCGCGGCGGAAGCACTCGAAGGGGGGTTAAATCGAAATTCCAGCCCACAAGCAATTGCCACAACTCGAGATGCTTACGATCGATTCCTTGCGAAATTTCCCCTCCTGTTCGGATACTGGAAAAAATATGCCGATCTTGAATTCTCGATAGCTGGGACAGAAGCCGCTGAAATGGTATGTTTGGTTGCATGGCAGTCCAAAGTCTCATGCTGACAGTATTAGGTCTTCGAAAGAGGAGTAGCCAGCATAGCGACATCGGTGGATTTATGGACGGATTATTGTTCATTTAAAGTCGAGACGAGTCATGATCCTGATGTGATCAGAGAGTAAGTATACGAGATGCTTTCCTTCCCTTAACACAGCATCTGCAGCCGGTCAAATTAGTCGTCAGGGCTACGTTTCTATAACATTCTTATGGCTCACATACGGTGAGAGATGCCAACAAAAGCTGCTTATGTTTGACTATTCTCACCCACCTGACCAGGATCTCTCTTTCTGCTATCATACGTTCGCTTTTACCTCGTATCACTCTGCACACATGTTCGGCACGATGGGGATATTGAGATCATTACATTGAGCACACCGTCCTTCCCGTATTTGCACTCCTCACCACTTTCCATCCCTCTCCCTTGCTTGTGTGGAGGTGTTGTGACTAACATACTGCTCTAGGCTTTTTGAACGAGGAGCTGTCGCAGTCGGTTTAGACTTCCTGGCCCATCCATTTTGGGACAAATATCTCGAATTTGAAGATCGAGTCGAGGCCCAGGACAAGATTTTCGGTATTCTGACTCGGGTAGTCAAGATTCCTATGCATCAATATGCTCGATACTTCGAACGTTTCCGCCAACTAGCGCATAATCGTCCTCTGCCAGAGCTTCTTCCAGCTGAAACCTTGGCACAATTCCGTAATGAGGTTATGAATGAAAGCGCAGGGTTCCAAGCTGGACCCAAGGGCGAAATGGAGATTGAACGAGATATCCGAGCAAAGATTGACAACTTCAACCTAGAAATCTTCGCCCGTACACAAGCAGAAACTACGAAGCGTTGGACCTACGAGTCCGAGATTAAGCGCCCCTACTTCCACGTTACAGAACTGGACCATCAACAATTAGCCAACTGGCGCAAGTACCTTGATTTCGAAGAAGCCGAGGGTGATTATACCCGAGTTGTGTTCTTGTACGAAAGGTGTCTAGTCACTTGTGCATTCTACGATGAATTTTGGTTCCGATATGCTCGATGGATGTCGTCAAAGGAGCGCAAAGAAGAAGAGGTTAGAAACATCTATCAAAGGGCAAGCACAATTTATGTTCCAATCAGCAGGCCGGGCATTCGCTTGCAATATGCCTACTTCGAGGAAATGTCTGAGCGTGTGGATCTTGCTCGAGATATCCACCAAGCCATCTTGGACTGTATGCCCGGTCACGTTGAAACAATCATATCTTGGGCCAACCTCGAGCGTCGCCAGAACGGCCTCGAAGCTGCAATCGAAGTTTATAAAGCGCAAATTGATTCACCAGCCGTAGACATCTACTCAAAAGCAGCATTTGTTGTAGAATGGGCCATATTGCTATGGAAGATCCAAGGCTCGGCTGAAGAAGCTCGTCAAGTCTTCCAAAAGAACAAGCAATGGTACCCAGAAAGCCGTCACTTCTGGGCCAAGTACATGGAATTCGAACTTGCTCAACCAACCAGTTCGGCAACAGAATCCGAGCACTACGAAAGGCTTAAGCAAGTTCACGATGATATGATCAAGAGTTCCATGACTTTGGATACCAAGAAAGCTATCAGCAATGTTTACTTGACTTATCTACAAGAGCGTGGCACGAAGGAGGCTATGAAGGAATTTTTACAGATTGATCGTGAATTAAACGGGTATGTTGATATTCTCAGTCACACTCGCACGAATTCCTTACAGCCCCTCCCCCATCCGTCCACGCCCATCTCTTATTAAGACCTTCATACTAACCTTATCTCACAGGCCCATATCCGTCCAGCCCTCCCACATCAAATCCGACCCCAGCACCAAAGCCCTTGAAAATGGCACCGTAGTCCCCGGCCTCGTCGACCCAGCTTCTCTCCGCAAGGGCGAGGTGCACTATAGTACTTATTTCCAACAACGTAGAGATGTCCCCGTGAATGCGCAGGGTCTGGCCTCTTTCCATTAAACACTTCGATTTTTCGCTGCTCTGCTCTTCTTGTTGTTGCTGCTGGGTGATGATCGGGTCTATAAGGCGCTTCGAACGGAATTCTTATCATCTCTCTCTGTTGTTGGTTGCTTGGTTGTGTAATTGGGAAGTTCGGACACTGGACACTGGACAGTCGCATAGTAGGATGTCTACGCCCTGTTTGCGGTGTAAAATAGTTAGTTATGGAGGAGGGAAAATGGATGAGAATTGAATTTGGTATTTATCAACTATATATGTGTGTGAGAGTTTGCTTTACTGGACGGATGTTGGGTTATGGTGATGTGTTGGGTTCGTGATGCGTGGATTTGTTGACTGTGTAGTGCAATATCATGTACCTACCTGCCTACCTGCCTACCTGCCTACCTGCCTACCTGCCTACCTGCCTACCTGCCTACCTGCCTACCTGCCTACCTGCCTACCTGCCTACCTGCCTACCTGCCTACCTGCCTACCTGCCTACCTGCCTACCTGCCTACATATCTATCTACTTATATACTCTACACATTCCTTCCTCTACAAAGCGTAAAAGCGAATATTCCCAACAGAGAGAAGACAGCTTAGCTTCGAGAAGGAATGTGAAAAGTGAGATCATACTCTACTACTCGCTGTCGGGAAGGGGAACTTCTAGTTGATTGTTTCTGCTTTTTTCTTTCTTTTCTTCCATTGCTTTGGTTGGCTTGGGAGAGAGCTCCTTTGCATGCATGCAAGGTGTTTGTACTGTAAAAAGCAAGTGCAGTGCAGTGTAGGAAAGCACAGGACGGGATAGGATGATTATGTCTAATGAGATAGTGCGGATAGGGTGAGATGGTGGGTGGTTAGTGGCGAACATGCGGAGAGAAGAAGAAGAAGAAAGGCGAGGTGAGATGGAGGGGATTGGAGGGGATGGGAGATAAAAGCCTATCTATCCATCATTTGAGATGGCCAAAGTATAAGGTAGACTGCGGTGTCATGCATTCCAAGAGGAATACAAATAAGGAGGTTGGGTTGGATACGAAACGATACAGGGAATGGAAAGAAACGGAAGATATCAGGGTAATGAAATCATTCATTTATTACCTTCTTTTCTTTATAGAACTCTAATTCTGACTTGAAGAACGAAGAAAAAAGGAAAGTGACTGATTAAACTCTATATCCACATGGATGGGAAAAGCCCGTCCCCGTCCCCGTCCCCATTCTCTCTCTCATCACCCTTGTATATATGTATCTATATCCAAGCAAGAATGCGGACAAATCCCGTTCGAGGGAAAGTGAGGTGCAAGAATATAGTACTTACTTGATCGAAGATACGAATGAAGAAGGTTGGTTTTCTTTTCTTTTTCCTTAGGAAGAGCCGCATGCTGGGCTGAACACACGGCAAGCTAAGGTATCTGCCAGCCACGACATTCGAGGTGCTTATTTGTGATTATATCATACAGAATGTGCTCTCTGCGGGTAATGTATGATCTGCGATGTATAGTCATTGCAATGTACTGAAGTACGGGTTGCGTGATGATACATATAGAGTAGTATTCGACAGTTATACTACCTTTTATGAAGTAGCTCCAGAACGTAACTATCTGAGTAGTCCTACCGCTTCCCCCGATTCATACGATCAGTAGAACCCATACGATATTTCAGCTTACCGATTAAGAGGAAGCTCCCGTTGCAGAAAGGTACTGCAGAATCGCCGGAAAGCTAATCTTCTTCTCACACTCAGAAAGCGAGGCCTTTTCTGCATTATAACTAGAAGTCAACCATAATCCTAATCTCATACCAACAAACAAACAAACAAACAAGCAAAAAGAGAAGACAAACCTGAAACTGAATCGATAAGAGACTCCTCGAGTAGTGCCTCAAACTTCTCGATCGACAAGAAACCAAGAATACTCTGAGGAGGAAGCCATCCTAAGACCAGAACATGATGCTTAGTAGCGTACTGTGTCCCAGTCCCGTTTGTTTTGTTATGGAGCCCGAATTCTAAATCTTCGGTGATGCTGCCGTATGCGATTCCGAGACGGTGAAGGACTCGGAGGTCGATGACAGCGATTTTTGGATCGATTATTTTCTGCCTCCCGATAATTAGATTCCAGATCCGTCGAGGCGATGTACTGATAGAGATATAGTTCGTTGGCTCCAGTAAAGACCCAGTGATATGTCTTTCCGCATTGACTCTCTCTAGGGGTTGAGTGAGGTCGAATTGCTGCCAGTTACCGCATCGGATATCCCCCCGATTCGGGAAGAAAGCTGCGTGGCTATTTTCGCCGAAGAGTCGGAAAGCTATATCGACGTCTTCAACGGGGCCTTGTTATGTTAGAGTGTTTTGTAGAAGTAGAACAGATCTAGATTACCTGCCGTTAATCCAAGAGCTAAAGTGTTCAGAGCCGCCCAGCTAGCTTCCTGTCCGATGAGAGCATCTCTTCTACGTTGTTCCAGGACTTCGATATGTTGTTCTGGGGATTTTTATACATGAAAGACTGTGGAACACTACTTTCAGGTTCGTGGTCGTTTAGGGATAGACCCGCAAGAGACAGCACATCTGAGAAGTGTATCCCCACTCTATCTTTTTCAATGATTCACTTCGCAAGATGTTGCAAATACATCAGTGCCCAGCGCCGTTCATTAAGCTGTTTAAGAACATCTTCACTGATCTCATTAAGCTGTGTATTCACTCTGGTCTCATTCTGGAGCTGTTGTGTTTCATGCAAAGACTGGTTGGTTTCGTCACTGCCGCCGCGATTCATGATTGTTATAGTCATGCCACGATCAACCCGTAGGCCGAACTGATTTCGGGAATTCATTTGTTGCAGTTTGAGAGGGTTGGATGGATAGTAAATGGTCGAAGTGCCTTTATGTTGCTGAAAGTCAGCTACCTCTACCTGTTTCTATATGAATTCAGGCATAGGAGGCAGTGCAGCGCAGGATATCTGTTACCTGCCAATCCAGGGCGAAAATAGGCCGGTTGGGACAACACATTGTAGCTGATTATTATTATGAGGCATTGTTGGTCTGGTATATCTGCACCGGAGTGGCAAAGCTAACCGTTATATGTTGATATGATTTTGATTGGAGAGGTTTCGTGTCTCGGTGAGCACGAACTTGGATATGCACGTAGCAGAGAGAATATTCTGGGTGGGGTAGGATCGCGATGAGGGGTGGAAATATGAGGGGTGGTGTTTGCGGCCAGAGCAGACGTTGTCTGCTGATATCGGGGAGAAGGTCTGGCTGGACTGGAGTGGTGAAATCGTGAGGATGTGAGGTGAGAGGGCACAAGTACATACAGTACCGTACCAGCTGACGATACCAACCCTCATGTATCTCCGTGCTTTGATTGCTGTATTGATATCATATTACTGCTATACAGTGCTACATACAAGAAACCGTTTAACGAACCTTTATTTCAGCAAATATAATAATTTTCCACGCCACCCCCATCCATACATACCATACTATACAGTCTGCATACCTCGCCCACTCACCCACTACCTACCAAAACCCCCTTCTTCTCCATCAACCATCCATCTCATATCTTCGAAACCCACTGCACCTCTCAGGGGCAGGTAAACGTTTCTTTCTCTCGCAGGATACTTTCCCAATTAAGTTCACCTCACCCTCCCCTCCCTCTCTCACCCTCCCCCCCTCTTAACTTACAATCAACCCAATCACCCTCCCCCCTCCATCCCATCCCATCACACCGCCCCGCTCTTCCACTCATCACAGCGCGTCTGGCAGCAATATGATATGCTTTGGCCCACCTTTTTTTTTTTTCGCTGCCAGAACTACTGTATGCTATGCTATGCTATGCTATGCAGGTGATGGTGATATGCATGATTTCCATGTGCGATTGGGGGGCCGAGTACGGTAGTGTGGTGGAGGTGTAATTTACAGTGGATAAGTTATATACTATGGTAGTACAGTGGATGGCGGTACCAAGTTCGGAGGATTCCGAGTTTGAGCCCGAGTTAGGTTTTGGTGGGTTTGCGCCTTGACGATGATTACAGTGGAAGTTGTGTTGTGTGAGAGGAGAGGAGAGAAAGTTTCTTAGAGGGAAGAAAATTTACGTGAGATGGCTTTGCACGACTTCTGGTTGTTGTTTGGATCTACCGTCCGAATTGAAGATAGATACTCTGTGGCTGCTGACATGCTTGTTTCGGGCTTGTTTCTTCAAGCGCTCTCGCTCATTATTAACATGCCACTTTCTCGGTACAGGTACAGACAGGTGCAGAGGTGCAGAGGTGCAGTGCAGATACATCCGTCCATCGCATCCGTATTCCGATAACAGCATGATACTCCTGAATCCTCTATCCGTCTGTTTTACCCCAGGCTCTGCTCACGGCTCCAGGCAAATCCGGAGAAACAATGTCAGCTGTTCGTTTTATGGTTCAGGTCAGATGAGATGGGACGAAGAGCAAGGCATTTGTGAAGGTAGTTAACTTTATGCATTGATTGACTTTTTGGGCGCTCGGAAGGCAAGTCAAGTAAAAGACGGACTGTGTTTCATGGGATGGTGGGAGTTGAGTCATGGAGATGGTAATCTCGGGAAGGGAAGAAAGACTGCCTTTTGTTCATATTCACGTCCATGCTCATTGTGCTACTTACTCATTCCCCCAAGCTTTTTTCGTCTGCATTGCATGCTCGCTCGGGATTTCGCTGAAGCGGGGATCGGATGGGATGGATGGGATGGGATGGGGATATTTTGGGCCAGGGGAGGAGGGCCTGTGCGCGGTGCGTCTGTTGTCTGAGGGGCCTTTTTGTGGCGTGATTTCTTCAGTACCATGTTTGAAGAAGGGAAGGGGTGGAGTGGAGGGAGAGCATTTGGCTGGAGAAGGATTGGGATTTATATTTGATTAGATAAGTTGACCGGGTAGAGATCTGGTTGATTGATTGAATGTGAGTTGGGATGGAAGGGAAGGGTGATGGAATTCTCCTTACCTATCACACATTGCATCATGGCTATTTCTTGGTTTCTGCATTCTCGTGTCGTCGAGGATAAGGTTCGAACGTGGAAGAATAGACTGCGAAGTATTACGGAAGAATTCATTCCCTTGGCTCGTAGCTTTCCGAGAGTTCGAGAGACAGAAATGAAAGTCTGTGTTGGTTGATGCTTAACTTCCTTAGTCTGCATGTATGTACTTTCGGTAAGAGAGGTAGGTTCGCGTACCTGCACAAGTCGATTACAAAAAGGATCCATGCCATGAACAGGTACTGGCTTAAGGTTGCTTTGCAGGTTAGGTACCTTTTCGTCAGGTACCGCTCGAACGTGCAAAGAGACGCTGGCTAATGAAAGGGTTGGCCGAGGGCGTCACTTATCTTCACGCTGCTGGCTGCAATACTTGTGATGAAGCATGGGAAGGGGGCGTCCGAATGAAGATATCCAACACACCCAATGGCGAGGACTATTGACCCCCGACCGAGGTGCTCGTACGAATTGGGCCGAATCCGTACGCTGGAAGCCACAAGCGGGAATGCACCCCGGTAGAAGGACAGGATTGAGGGGCATGCCGTGAGTGGTCGGTGGTCGGTGGTCGGTAGCCAGCCGTAGCACTTGGGCGACATGAGACCGTTAGGTGTACTTGGTAAGTTATGTGCACAAAGATATATACAGGTATTATTTTAGTACCCACGTACATTTGGACTATAGCTCGAGGCAAATTACTATAGTCGGGGCTGCGCAAAAGTGCTCGTTCTCTTCCTTTATACTCACAAGCAATGACTCTGTCCGCTTGACTCTCTCCGTCGAAGCCACCGAAATAATGGCCCATTAATGATCCTGATTCATTCACCACCAAGAACAAGAATTTCACCTGACTGTACCGCCGTGTGTGTACTCGCAAAACCGTGTCAGAAAAAGCTTTTCCCGGAATGGCAAGGATCTTACTGGGCGAAATTATCCATCTGCGAGGGCGAACACAATTCCCAATTCTGACCATCCACATCCCCATCTCACACTTTGCTTGCCAGGGATTTGATTTGACGACCGCTGCAGTTCTAAAACTCCTAGCAACCAAACAATCGTCCACTGACCACTGGCCATCGTCCGCCGTCTACCGTCATCACTCCAATGATCAATCCCGCATTCGATCAACCACTGCCAGCTCTCTCCTTCAGTCACTTCCATCCAGTCCTGTCTTAGAAGAGCAAGAAATTTTCGTGTGCTTGCTTGATGCTTGCTTGATTGCTTGCTTGCCTGCTTCCAAGTCACACCTATCATTTTGTTTCTCTCGTTTCTTCCCATTCTCATCCTTCCTTACTGTGCCCTATAATCTATTGTCATTGTCTTATTGTCTATTCATATTCTCCATATTCATAATTCAATACCTTCTTTCGTGCGCAATATCCTAATCCGGCCGTCATCTCGTCCCTGGATTACATCCTACCCAACGATCCATCTGCCGCTGCTCTACTAATCCTGCCCCCTCCCCCCCCGTCCTGTGCATACGAAAGGAAAGCCTTTATACCTACCTATCTACCGTACCATACCTCAGATCTGCAGAGCGTCTGTACCATACATATTACTTGATTCCAAAAGCACATAGCACCCCATTGCACATTCACCAATACACCACCCATATATACAATTTAATACTTCGCGCCCGGACCTGGGTCACCCAACACGATACAATTCTCACCCTGGCTCGTCTGGTTCCGAGTTTCCCATTTGCAGACTATTCCATGTTCGCCAACAGTGCCTGGACGGCCTCTAGTAAAACGTGCGACGTCAATCGAGGCATTTCGAAACTCCGAACCCAGTAACAACTACAAGCGCCACCAACAACCCTCCTACTGGCGAGAGCCTTCTTCCTTGCCTCGACCAATAGGCCCTCAGATTCTTCTGGCGGTCCCCAATACGGATACTTACACTGCATACTCGCTGTGCATAGCGAGCCTGAGGAGCAGTATCAGCAACCGATGAGCGTGCCCGGCGATGTCGCAGCTTTCCCAGCTTTCGCAACAGAGCGAAAGACCTTTTGATACTCAGCTTCCATACCTGCCACAGGGAAGCCCCACAACTGGTCGCACTCAACCCACCACTCACTACACGAATAGTCCTTCGCCCGTCGTGGACACGCGCAATAGGTACGCTACCTCCTCTTGACTCTATATTGAGCCTCTCGTCAATTACGGCAACTTACATAGAGTTTTTGTCCTAGGTCATTTCGTAAGGCTGCTCCAAGTCCCCTACAAACAAGCACCACACCTACTTCACCCCAAAGTAGTGCTACTCCAACCAGGAGCACATTTGCTAGAAATGGTTCTGAAGATCTTAATATCTTTACGACTACGAAATTAACCCAAAGCCCTCTGGAAGAGGACCGTTCGCCCCAAGAGCGTCTTGATGGTCTTTTGGCCTCCGAAAAGAGTCTCTACAAGTCTAACCAGTCTGCGAACCCATTGACGACAGAAAATCATTCCAGGTAGTTTATACTTTTGGGCGTACAACCAATCAGCCTGCTGACTTTCAATTAGATACGGCCGACCCTTACAAGACACGAATGCTACCCCTCGAAGCGTCTCTGACCCCGTCCTAAACATTGGAGGTTCCTCTACTTCACCTACCACCAGATCACCAACTATGGCTGCCACAGCACCTGCACATCGCGTCGAAATGGGGCGGCCACCTCCGCGGACGTCTTCAATCGACTCTGCGATCTCTTCCATATCGAGTGGTGGGCATTCGTACAAAGCCTCCCAAGATTCAAAAGCTTCGAACGGTCCGCCAGATATCGGTCTACTGATCCAAGCAGCAGGATCTGCGGAAGCAGTTATACAGCATTTGTTGAAGGAAAAGCAATCGCAAGCAGGGCAGAATGCGCAATTATGGCGATTGGTCGACAAACAGCGAGCTATGATTCTAGGCTTGAATAAGGATCTGGAGAGGGCTCTGAAGGATAAAGAGAGATACAGGAAAAAGTTGAAGGAGGGTCTGTCACACGTTACGAATCCATCGCCTGTAGATTCCACACAAGGCCCACCTTCAGAAGTTGGATCGGCAAACTCAGAGGTGAAAACCGGCGACTCACCTACCAAGGAAGCTGGTGGTCGCCATCATGCTTCTGATGGAGTAACGGAATCTAACCATGCAGCACCTTCTTCACCCAACGATTTTGCTTTAGCGCCCTATCCCACTACCCCTCCTGTGGGGGGTACACCAGGTCTCGCAAACATGGTGGAAGCCGAACACAAAATGCCGTCGCCAACAAAGCACGCATTTCAACAATTCAATCCTGACTCACCACCTCTCGGCTTTGAGGCAAGCCAAAAACAACGCCAAAACCAGATGCTGTCTTCAGACATGCCTTACAACGCATCTGTTCCACCTTCTAGAAGTTTGCCCTCAGAAGCCCCACGCGGCCCACCACCGAACTCACCCCCTCCTCCACCCACGTCAGCGTCAGGACCTTCTGTGACTGTTATAGAAGCTTCACCGAAAGTTGATCGTGGATCGCCCAAATTTCCACCACCTAGAAAGGCTCCTCCGGCACCTCTCAACCTGGCTAAGAAGATCGAAGCTAGTTCTCATTTGCGCCAAGCATCGGGAGCAGGAGACGAATCTGATACGGACTATGATGATATTCTGGAAGTTGACGAGATTCCATCATTCCCAGAGCGCGGTAGGCGAAAAACAAGAGAAGAAGACGACAGGGTACGAGAAATTGCAGCTGCCAAGGAGGCAGAAGCGAGGAGCTTATCCAAGAAAAGCTCGAAAGGCAGTATGAAGGGAAAGCCAAAGTCCAAATCGAACACGCCGAAGGAAACAACCCCAATGCCTTTGAGCCCACGACCCACTATACCCATCTCACCCCCCGACGCGCATATGAGAGCTCTTTCACCGCCGGATGAAAATGCCGGTTCTCTGGCGGGGATATTGAATGCCTCAAGATCACCGCCACCAAAGGCAGGTGTTACTTCACCTCCATTGTTAAGTCCTGGCTTGCCCATGAGCCCAAGGCCTATGGGCATGTCTTCCCGAACAAATTCTGCGCATTCATCCTTGGCTTCACCTCCTATGTCTCCCCGTGGCATGGCGGCATTCCCTGGTGCGATTCCTTTGTCACCTCGTGCACCACGAACCCCAATCCCGCTACCACCAGGAACGCCAATGTCTATAGCTTCACCTAGCACCATGCCGGTGCAGCCCGCGAAAGTTACGTCTCCGCAGTCAATAGTCACTGCGACTAAAACTGAAGCACTACCCCGCGTTGAAGAAAGACATACTAGCGATTCCCCGTCTCCGGACCGAAATGGAAACGTGATCTACAAGGGTCTTGTTACTGATGAATATCCAGACCTTTTGCTTCCGCCGAATGCCCTACCCTCAATAGATGTCAAGGTAGCTTCATCCAGATTAAAGCCATCTAGAGCAAGTTTGATGTTCCCTGTCAATTATGAAATCGACCCCGTGTTTACTCTTGCGGTATTCGCTAGGTCAGACGGTAAAGAACTGTGGAGAGTTGAGAAAGATTCTGCATCGCTAGCCCAGCTGGACCAGATCTTGAGGCAACACCCGACATATACTGCCAAAGCTCCGGACAGGTCTCTATTCAGTGGACATGCTCCTGCTAAGGTAGATGCTAGGCGGCTAGCGCTAGATCAGTATCTTGACGAAGTTCTTAATACAGAATTAGATACCGCTTCTGCGTTGGAAATCTGCCGATATCTGTCAACGAATACTATGGAGCCGCACGCGGAGGACATGACTCCCAGCAGTGATACAGGTTCTCAGAGCCCTGTTAGGACTGGTCCGGGTGGTAGGCCTCTCAAGAATGGTTATCTGACGAAGAGAGGCAAGAACTTCGGCGGATGGAAAGCTCGATTCTTTGTCTTGGATGGCCCCGTTTTCAAATACTATGAATCGCCTGGTGGACCACATCTTGGCGCAATTAAGCTTCAAAATGCACAGATCGGAAAGCAACAGCATCACGCTGAGGGGTCACCTTCGAGGACAGATGGTGATGATGCTGATAATCAATATCGCCATGCTTTCCTCATCCTTGAACCCAAGAGAAAGGATTCTTCGAGCCTGGTACGGCACGTTCTCTGTGCTGAGAGTGACCAAGAGCGCGACGAGTGGGTCGAGGCTCTACTTCGGTATGTTGATTACAAGGATGATGAGGATGAAAGTTCTCCAGGCCATGGCCGCAAGAGCTCTAGTGGTCCGCATTCACATGGGCGAAGAAAGGGAAGTCAAGGGAAATCTAGTGACTATGATATGGATTTGAGAGGTGTTAGCTACGAGGCAACGAAGCCAGGAAATATCCCTCATGGTGCCAGGTCGAAGAACTCGGATACGCCATCGCCTCCATCACATGGTTACGACAGAGATCCCATGTCCATGCCACATTCTCAATCGATGAAGTCTATCTCCGGCCCGAAGAATGCCCAAGTCATTCAAGATCCGGCTCCTTGGGGCAATAAGCAGCTCATGGTGGCACCTGATGAGAAGATCAAGCAGAAGAAGCGGAGTTTCTTTGGATTTGGCTCTAAACCAAGACCATCGACTGATTTGCACGAAATGGCAGCCGCACAGGAATCGACAACTAACCTGACTCAGATGTCCTACGATCAACATGGACCTATCAGGCCTGTGTTTGGCACACCACTTGCAGAGGCTGTCAAGTTCAATCATCCAGCGAATGTCAACGTCGAGCTTCCAGCGGTCATCTACCGATGCATTGAGTATCTGGATTCACATAATGCTGCTAGCGAAGAAGGAATCTTTAGGTTAAGTGGATCTAACATAGTGATCAGACAGCTTCGGGAACGATTCAACACCGAGGGTGATATCAACCTGGTCACCGATGATCAGTACTATGACATTCACGCCGTGGCATCCCTCCTTAAACTCTATTTGCGAGAGCTACCAACCACGATCTTGACTCGGGAATTACATCTCGAATTCATCGCTGTTACCGAGCTACACGATCTCAACGAGAAAATCAGTGCGCTGAACGGACTGGTGCACAGGTTACCTCGAGCAAACAACATACTTCTCAAATACCTCTCGGGCTTCCTCATCAATATCATCAACCACTCTGATACAAACAAAATGACCGTTCGCAATGTTGGCATTGTCTTCTCGCCCACTCTCAACATCCCGGCTCCTGTATTTGCTCTTTTCCTTCAGCAATATGATAGCATTTTCGGAGACCCCATCGAAAACAACCAGTCACCCGTTGAGGTCACCGTCAGTGCTCCGCCTCTATCTGCAGAAGATATTCGTTCACCTCGTCGACAGAAGTTTGCGCAAGATCTTCCCACACCAGCCTACAATCAACAATCCTTTGCCCAACAAGCACATGGCTTCGCTGGATTCAATACAATGGCTGGATCGGAATATGGTAGTCGTGGTGATAGCTTTGCTGGAACTATGCACAATGAGCAGCAACCTACACCAAAATCGAAGAGGAGAGAGAGCAGCATGTTCGGCATGAATATGGGGCTTGGTCAGAAGAAACCAAGTGTTAATAGGATACAAGAGGATTCTCGTACGACACAAACATCTACTTTCGAATGATATCAACTGACATAGATCTATTGCAGGTCTAGTAAACGAGGAGTCTTTCTTTGAATGAACATCGAGAAAAAATTAATCAACTACATACACGACTTTGGACAGGAGCCTTAGACGTATCACCAACTATCATCACCATGATATATACGGCACGATTGTAATACATAATAACGAACTTTACCAACAACTATCACCATGTGTTCCTACACTATACCAACATTCCAACCCCCCGACTTTTGTATATTACACAATTTTTTGAATTCTTGCGGCTACGAACACGAAATTACATCACATCATCACAGCAATTGGCATAGCAAAGAGCGTTGAGAGGAGGGTATACCCAGAGACGGTTTTTTTTTTTTCGTTTCGGCTTTTTATGTCTTTGTGTTATTCATCGAAGGTTTTTCTATATTTTTTGGGGCAGGGGAGGGGGTTATATGTCACTCGAACTTCTTGAATTTGCAACATATTTTATGATTGAACTTTTATGCGTTGGAAGCGAAGGAGCGGGTGCGGGAGCAAATTTAATTGCTAGATGAGGGTTACTCCTCGAGCGATAGGATAGGGATTATCTCGTGGGAAGCGCAACTCTCTGGTTAGGCTGGGACATGGAAAATTCATTACTTGGTGTTGTTCATACACAAGTAGAATGATCGGTTTCTGTTCATAAGCTGAGTTGAGCAATCGTTGAACGTTGGTATCATTAGAGAGAACGAGAAATGCTGATATCCAAATTCGTTGTTTCTGTAACTGGTCTGTCTTGTGTCTAGGTGAGAGTGAGAGCTGCGTGTAGTGATGGCCTCGAGGTTCATGAGTGTGCATATTGACTTGTGATGTAGGATTTGTATGTGTCACTGACTATGATGGCGTCGGGAGAACGTGCATAGGATAGGTAGGTTCGTGGAGAGACGGACTACAGGGCCGACCTCATCAATGGAGGGACCATGGCGCTCGTGGGTCTTTCTTGAGAGATATTGTGACAGCAACGTGAGATGAAACTTGCAGACGGGATAATTGCTTGTGAGATGCTGGTGTTTCGGCGGACAAACTTCCCCTGAAAGCGCCTACAACTATTGTTATCTGTGCGGAATGGATATGGCGATGAAATAAAGGAATGCAAACCAGGTATTGACCATTGAGCTCCTGCACGTTTTCATCATTACTGCAATACAAAACAAAACTCATCGATATCACCCTCTTGGCGCCTAGACCAACTTATCCGACATATTCCAGAAACTGGCGATATTTCACTACTTCGGACTTCTTAGTGTCGCGGAGCCCGCGCGGATCCACAGCGGACTTTTACATACTGATCCTTCGAAGAAACAGTACGTTTTCAACACCGAAGGATTCATGCTAACTTACTTAGACTTTATATAATTACATAAGTAGTTCCCCTTCCTCCCCAGATTTTCATTTTTAGTCCGCCACTACTTCCACCTCAATTTCAACGTCACAACTCGCAAGCACCAATCCAATCCCGTGACCATGTCAACCACCAAATCCCACACCACCTCCCGCTCCCTTACCTACTCCTACATCCACCACCCCCCCACCTCCCCCTCCAAACCCACCCTCCTCTTCCTCCACGGCTTCCCCTCCGGCCCCCACGACTTCTTCGCTCAAATCACCTACTTCACCTCCCTGGGGTACGGCGCACTAGCGCCCCATCTCCTGGGGTATGGCCCGAGTTCCCACCCCCTCGATGTGCGTGCATACGCATATAAACCCATGGTCCTCGACCTAATTGAGATTCTGGACCGAGAAGATATTAGGGAGGTAATAGGAGTAGGACATGATTGGGGCTCGGCGATACTGTCGCGATTGGTGAATTACTTTCCGGAGAGGGTGACGAAGTTGGTGTTTTTGGATATTGGGTATAGTCCCCCGGGGTGGGGGTTTAGCAGGGAGGTGGTGAGGCAGACGAATAGCGGGATGAGGGAGGGGGTGGGGTGGGAGGGGTTTGGGTATTTTTTGGGGATGGAGGGGGAGGGGGTGGGGGGGAGGATGGGGGGCGTGGTGAGTTTTTTTTTTGGGTTTTGGTTCTGGGATAGGAGAAGATACAGTACTGATGAATATGTGCTGTCTAGCCGCTCTCCGTCATGTCCCTATTCTACTCGAACGATGCGCAGGTGATCAAGGATAACATGGGAGCAACAGGCGGCTTCGAGAAATGGCTTGAGGAGGGAAAAGTCGCGGGTTTCGAGGACTGGGTTACGGAGGATGTAAGTCTTTAGTCCCGAACTGTGGAGGGGATGGGACTGATTTACTCGTTTGCGCTAGATGATTGCGAAATTCAAAGACTACTTCTCCCCTGCCAACGGCGGGTTTGATGCAGCGAGGAATTGGTATTGTAGTCAGTTGGAGGGGGTTAATGAGGGGGATGAGAAAGGTACGTCATGTCATGTCATGTCGGCTCCCATATGCTAATGGAATATGAAATGTATAGAATTACCCCCCGATGCGGCGATGGTTAAACAACCGACGCTGCTGATTACCACGGATAATATCATCAGCGCAATGGCGGATTTTCCGGCGCAGATGAAGCAATTGGTAACGGATTTGAGGGTGGAGAAGGTGGGGGGTGGGCATTGGGTTATGTTGGAGAGGAAGGAGGAGACGAATGAGGTTTTGAGAGGGTTTTTGGAGGGGTAGGTGGGGGGTTTGCTGTTATGGATGGTTTGGTTCTATTGTGCTGGGTATGAATTGAGAATTCAGGAAGGATGCTGGCATTGAGGAGTTCGAAGGTGGTTTGGGGATTGGACTGGAGAAGTTAGAGATCCAGAATGAAAGAGAATGAATATCGGTAACCACCAGGGTTACGTTGATCTATGAATCTGTATACGAGTATATTTACAAAGTCTGGTTGATTTACTGCGTAAGCATAACCGAATTCATAACAGCATCGATACTTCAATACTATATCCCCTAATCATTCACACCTATCTATCATGAGAATACCAACCCCCTGCCTCCAACAGTTGTGGTTCGCCTAATTTGGTTTAGCCGATTGGGGAGATGACCAGATCTTTACTGTATCTCTTCTCTCTCACTCTCCAGAGTCCGAGTACGATTGTTCACCAAAATTCACAGCGGATGGCAAAATATGGGAATTTACAGCTAATCATCCAAGATCACCGGAATCTAGTATCTAGTTGAGGAAAAGCTCCATTGAAGTACTTAGCACTGAACTTACTGCTCTCTTCCTGGCCGACCCTTATCTCAGGAGGAGACGTTTGGGTGAGTATTGATTGATCTGTTGAGTGAGGAGTTTGAGTGAGCATCGACCGATCAATTAAGAAATTCCTGTCAAGTATCGACCTGTCAATTGAGTAGGTATCTCGCAAATCGATCATGGACCGGTCTCCCAACGAAGACACAGCTTCCCGCATCCTCAGTTCGGGAATTCTGAAACATGCAAATATCATCAAAATCATGTCTACAGCATGTGCCGCAGCGTTTCTTCTCTACCTGCCCATCAGGATTCGTCAACTGAGTGGCTCTCGCACAAAACATGCCCTGAATTGGAAAGGACGCTTGAAAGTGGTTAGTTTTCATCATTGTGATTTTCCATATCTTGCTGCCTACATAAAATAACGCCAATAACGACTGCAGGCACTTGGAATTTTGTTGTCATTTCTTCTGCTTATATATGTTGTCTTTATACCTGTGCAGCATGAGATCATATTTATCGCATCTCTGCTGCTGTCGTCAGGTGCTGCGTTAGGTCTGAGTCTGCTTTTAGTGCTGGAGCAGCGGCGGTCTGCTAGGGCGTCAGATGGAACTGTTCTGTACCTTGCTGTGGAAATAATATGCGATGTGCTCCTTCTTACGATGCCGCCTGGATCCTCGACACTATCTAGAATCTCTCATCCTGCAGTTGCGAGATGCTTCGTACACTTGCTTATCCTAGTGCTCCAGTGTTGCAACATAGGTTATTCAATTGACATCTCCAGCGAGCTCCAATGTCCCGAGGAATCAGCTAGCTTGCTTGGTAGGTTGTTTTACACCTGGATCAATCCTATCTTGCTACAAGGTTCCAAAAATATTCTTGTAAACCAAGACATGCCGCCGCTTGGTCGAAATATGGGCCCGGAATTTACAAGAAATGCGATTATTCAAACTTGGTCAACGCGAGGTAAGTCAGAGGCTTGGCCATTGATTGCTCTGTATCTAACAAGACTAGCTAGACCTGAGACGATGAAGACTTTACCTCTGGCATTGTTGAGATGTGAGAAGAAAGCCTTCTTTGCTGCTGTCATACCGAGATTATTTTTGATCTTCTTTCGGTATTCCCAGCCTGTGTTGATCAAAAAATCAATCCGATACGTGGTAGCATACCCTACAGGTACGGAAAGTAGTCGTGGGTATTGGCTTGTTGTATCAGCCGTGGGTATATATGTCGGCCTTGCTGTAAGACGAGCTTTTTCTGTTCTGCATGGTGAGATGCTGACTTTCAGCTGCAGTTATCGACGACTGTGTACCAACAGTGCCTCAATAGACTGAAACTTGTTACGAGAAGTGCCTTGATAGGGATGATTCACAACAAGGCCATGGAGTCGCCCAGCATCGCGTATGACGATGGGGAGGCCACCACACTCATGAGTACGGATGCGGATAGTCTAGATGGAATTGCCGGCATGGTTCACGAAACTTGGGCCCAAGTCATCGAGGTTCTCATAGGTATAAGACTTCTGGCTATCGAAGTTGGTTGGGTTTGGCCTCTGCCACTCTTTCTGATTTATCGTCGGTATTTCCCTCCAGTCTCCTGGCTAGACGCTAAGTCGTGGATGTAGTATGTTCGCACATGAGCAGGTTCGTTGCGAAGCATTTACAACCTCGCCAAAAGGCTTGGAATGCCGCGACGCAGAGTCGTATTGCGGCTACCAGCTCCTTTATAAGTGCCATGAAAGTCGTTAAAATGATCGGATTGCAACACAGCCTAACTAATCGGGTGCAAGAACTACGGGAAGAAGAGCTCTTGGTAGCTTCGAAACTTAGATGGGTTATGGTGTATTATAATGCCTCCGGTCTGCAAACCACAATTCGTGATTTTGGTGACTGGATACTTAAGCTGACAGTGATATAACATAGCTAATGCACTCGGAATATTCTCTCCTGCCATTACACTAGCTATTTTTGCTATGGTATCTCAGGCCCACGGTATCAACCTTGATACAGAGACTGCGTTTACCACCGTCGCTATCTTAAGCATGGTCACCCATCCAGCAAATATGGTCATGACGATTGTACCACGTGCAGTGGCAGCCCTTGCCGGATTCGAAAGAATCCAATCATTCCTACTTCGTCCATCTCTACAAGACAACCGTGGAGCACTCCCCAAGCCTGGCGTGGTCTCGGGTCTCCCATCGAGTCATCTCACGAAACCTAACCTCGCTGCTCAAATCCGCCAGCTGAGAGTCGGTGATAAGCAGACAATTTTGGACAATGTAAATATCGACATCGTCCTCAACTCGCTCACCATAATATCAGGCCCTACAGGCAGCGGCAAGTCTACTCTTTTGCGTGCTATACTTGGAGAAGTGATTCCTGCCAGCGGATCGATTTCTCTCTCAACGAAACGGATAGCATACTGTGCTCAGAGACCCTGGCTACCCAGCGGTACCATCAGGGATGTCATTTATGGTGCTAAGGATGTCGAAGGTGCTCTTTTCCAAGATCATGAGGAATGGTATAATACTGTCACGAGTTCATGCTGTCTTACTCATGATTTCAACTCCCTCTCGGATGGAGATCAGACACAGATTGGTAGTAGAGGTCTCAACTTGTCGGGAGGTCAGAGACAGCGCGTGGTACGTACCATCAAATCGAACGTAGAGACTTCTTTAACATGGACAGACACTGGCACGTGCGTTGTTCGCAAGATGCGATATACTCCTGCTGGACGACACTTTCAGCGGATTGGATGGTGAAACGGAGCGGACTGTCTTCGATAACTTATTCGGAGAGACTGGTCTACTGCGGCGATTGAAGACTACTGTTCTTCTTGTTTCGAATTCTTGTGAGTTCTCCTTGCGTACCTTTGAACGCGGTATTGACTTTGAGCAGCTCAGTACTTCGAATCAGCAGATCACGTCGTGGTTCTAGGCAACCATGGAATCGTAGACCAGGGTCACTGGAAAGATATTGAACTCAAGGCTGCAGCCATAGCGAAGTTCACTTCCGGGAATCCCTCAAATACCAACGCTGCAGTGTCATCAAACTTTGATAAACTCAGTGCTCAGGTCCGAGCAAAAGATGAGGCTGAAATAGATCTTGCTAGACAGAGTGGTGACTCGGCTCTATATGGTAATTTTCCTCATTTTCTTCTCCAAACTTGAGGATCCAATTGATGTAAATGCAGGCTATTATTTAAGATTTGTCGGCTGGAGGAACTTTTCGCTCCTGGTCGTTGATACTGCGTTGTATGCTTTCTTCATCACCATACCCCAATACTGGCTGCAATTGTGGACCGACTCGCGCGGTGAAAGCACTTGGTTTTATGTCTGTGGATATCTGTTTCTATCATTCATGTCGTGGAGCTTGACGAGTGCTCAGATGTGGTAGGTTCCTTGGAGACATTCTTAGATGCTTCTAGTTGTTGACTACTACTAGGATTGTCATTATACGATTAGCTCAGCAGTCCGGGTTGCGGCTACATGAGCGTCTTCTAGGTATCATCACTAGGTTAGTCCGATCTATCGCGGAAAAGATAGTATAAAGATTTCAAGAGAGAGATTAACGTGGGCTAGCGCACCTTTGTCTTATTTCTCCCAAACCGACAATGGATCTATCTTGAATAGGTAAGATTCCATACTCGGAATGCGGACTAGTTAACAGCTCTAATGATCTCTAGATTCAGTCAGGATATCCAATTAATGGACAAACAATTGCCTTCAGCCCTTCAAACCATCGTAACTCGTAAGCATCCAAATCCACATTCCAAAGCATCTCACAAATTCTAATATCCGTAGAAATCTGCAAGCTCTCCGTGCAAATAATACTACTTTTCATCGCTCAGAAATGGCTCGCCTCGTCCCTCCCAGCCTGTATGCTTATAGTCTACGTCGTTCAGAAAGTCTACCTCCGCACATCTAGACAGCTGCGGTTTTTGGAGCTCGAAGCTCGCGCGGGGGTTTTTTCGAGCTTTTTAGAATCGGTACGTATTGTATCATATCACACAAGTCGGTGATTCTTCCGCGGCTAATATCTCCCAGATCGAAGGTCTCGAGACCATCCGCACGTTCGGCTGGTCAGACACCGTAATACAGGATAACATCACCAGTTTGGACAGCGCCCAACGTCCAGAATATCTTCTCTTGTGTCTGCAAAGATGGCTTAACATTGTCCTCGATCTATTAGCAGCGGCTGTCGCAACAAGTGTTGTTGCTATCGCGGTAGTATATCGAGACCGTGTCAGTGGTGCGCAGGTGGGAATTGCGCTCAATATTATGCTGGTGGCAAACACAACGTTGCTGAAACTCGTGGAGAACTGGACGACGTTGGAGATTTCTCTCGGGGCGATTGCCCGCTTGAAATCGCTGGAGGAAATGACGTCTACGGAGGGTGGTGAGGTGGGCGGCTTGGAGCCGGAGGAGTCGTGGCCCGAGAGGGGTGAGGTTGAGTTTAAGGATGTTACTGCTTCGTATGGGTAGGTAGACTCAACGAGGTGGTCAGGATGCCAACTAGCTAACAGTATCATTCCTCAGATCCGATTCAGTTGCTCTTCGGAACCTAAGTCTAACCATCAAGTCCGGCCAAAAGGTCATCATATGCGGCCGTACAGGCAGGTGTGTATTCTCTTCCCTCCTGCGTGTTTCCTTCAACAAAAAACTCACCTTCATCACAGCGGAAAAAGCACCCTCTTACTAACGCTCCTCCGCCTTCTCGAGCTGCAATCCGGCTCCATCGAACTCGACGGCGTCGACATCAAAAAGATCAACCTCGACATCCTACGCGAACGCTACTTCATCACCGTCCCGCAAGACCCTCTCCTACTCTCCAACGAATCTCTACGCTTCAACCTCGATCCCTCCTGCACTCTCCCCAACGTAATCCTAATCGCCTCCTTAGAAAAAACCGAACTCTGGCCACACTTCCTGCAGGGAGCAACCACAACTGCAACAAACACATACCTAGAATCCAACCCCCAACCCCACCTCCACCCCATCCTCGATCAGAAACTCTCCCTCCTCCCCTCCCTCTCCGCCGGCCAAACCCAACTCCTCGCGCTTTGTCGCGCGCTGGTCAAATCTCAGTCTGCGCAGTGCGTGGGGAGGAAATCGGTAATTCTGCTAGATGAAGTCACGGCTTCGCTGGATCCAAGGACGGAGGAGCTGGTGAGTGGGGTTGTGGAGGAGGTGTTTGTTGAAAAGGGGTATACGGTTATTTGTGTGGCGCATCGGAGGGAGGCGTGGTTGAAGGGGGCGAGGAGAGGGAGGGATGTGTTGGTTGTGGTGGGGGAGGGAGGGGTGAGGGTGAGGGAGTGGGGGAAGGGGGAGGGGGCATTGAGTGAGTGAGGGGTAGGGGAGAGAGGGTGTTTATATAAGGGTTTAGGCAAAGATGTATCGTGTCGTGTGTAAGAAGTTGCGACTAGGATTAATCGATTGATTAGATGGATGTTAGACTTGGAGAAGTGAGATTTTAGCGTAGCTTAGTATTCAACCTGCATTTATTGAAAGTTTACATTCCATCGAATTCCCACAGATGATCGTGTTGGGAATCTGGCTTTTGGAAACATCGAGTTTGCTCGATGTCGCAGTTAATTCCACCAGAGATTCATCGAGCAGCTTGGCGCTTTCACTACCCCGCCGCCCATGTGATCGAACGCTTGTTTCTCGGCGAAGTGCTGGTGATGGAACAGGTTTGGAGCAGAAGTAGAGAGCGAGAGCTGGCTAGAGTAGCCGTGAATGGAGTTTATTATCTATGGATTCCTGACTTATGAGATGAAGTCTGATCATGTGATTGTATAACGTGCTTTGACGGTGAAAGATTACGATATGATTTTTTCTTCGCAAGGAAATTGATGGAGAGTAACACTTGCAATTCGCTTAATGCCGTCGTTCTTTTTTTGCATAGAAGAGGTCACGAAATCCTGTGCCCGCAGCGTACCAGTGTGCGCAAGTGGGATTTGATTTGTCGGCGGTCGATACTGTCGCGTGCATACACGAGTCGTTGGCACTATTCCCATTCTTGAGGTGTCATCTTCGTCAGCGGAATGTCTCGTATCAGCCTTGACCCTGAAGCAAGGGATTCGGCTCTGGTTAAGGAAAGGCAAAAAGCAAATAATATTTCTCAAATTTTTTGGACATTTATTGGATAGAGTCTGAGGAGATACCTCTGCCCTTGATTTCCACATCGGAAGCCTCAAAAAGTAACTGAGGGGTTGGTTGTGATTTTTTCGTATTTTCCTTTGTGTTTCGTTTGGTCGAATTCAATTTTCGCGAAAAGAATCCATTCGAGTGCCGGGTGTTTAGATATCAACGAAGGATTGAGAGATTTCCTTTACTTACAAAGTGCCCATTCAATACCTCTATCATCGGTCGTGCTCAATTGCTCAATTCAATCCATCATGCGACTCAGTAAACCCACCCAGTTCTTCATCCTGGCCTTCCTCACTCTCATTGCCGGCTTCCTTGTCCATCGCTCCAACTCTACTTCCTCTTTCCTTCCGAAATTCCACTTCACATCCATATCACGTCCAAATCTTTCCGAATTCATGCAACAATCAGAACTTCTCTTTCAACGCGCAGTCGCCAAACGACGCGAAATCCGTCATCTGTTTGGTGATCGGGGTTTCTTCCCCGCAAAGGATGAAAATAGTTTCAAAGAGACTCCATGGAGCATATGGGACTTGGTTACCCCGAGTTATGGATGTCCATGGGAAATGGAAAGAATTGGAAGGGTGGGCGAAGGGGGTTGGTGGGTTTGTGGATTGAGTAGGCTAGCATCCTCGAAAGGGAAGAAGCAGAGTTGTGTGGTTTATAGTTTTGGTGAGTGTTACTACGATTCAACCAACTTTCTCGGCGAGGCATTTCGTTTGCTCGTTGCATAAAATTACGTCTGACACGGAGACGATACTCGAACTAGGCATTGGAAACGATTCCTCATTCGAGGCCGAATTACTCGCTCGAACAGATTGTGAGATCTGGGGTTACGATCCACATGTACCAGGATTCAACTTCGGACCGGAAGTTACGGCTGAAATGAGGGGGAGAACACACTTCGAGCGGGTTGGGGTGAGTGGTGGGACGAATGAGGCGGGGAAACTGTATACGATCCAGGAGTTGATGAAGAGGAACGGTCATTTATATATGTATGGCTTCAATTTTCTTTTTACATCATGGGTATGGTTTGCTGATATGCATGATCTCTAATAGTGATCTTCTCAAAACAGACGTAGAGTATTCCGAATACAACACTCTGTCTTCGCTCAACGGACACACTCTCCCCGGTGCTCCTGGAGCATTCTCTTCTCCGGATCCGCTCAAACCAGAGTTTCCGATCGGTCAGATAGTCGTCGAGATGCATATATTCGAGTGGCAGGGCATCACTGCGTCGGTATTTCTAGATTGGTGGGAAAGTATGGAATATAGAGGGTTGAGGGCTGTCTGGAGAGAAGTCGATACGGTGGCTGTGGGGATGGGGGTGGAGGATGGGCTAGAGAGGTTGTGTGTGGTAAGTTTTTGTTTATTCAGACGATGGAGTTCAAGGTGCTAGACGGGGACTGAGAGACGAATACTGATCATTATGGTTCATAGTATACGCTGCTGAATGTGCAGGATTCGAAGAACAAACTCTATCATTAGAGGTCGCCCAGAGATCTAAGAAGTTAATCTAGGAAAGCAATATATTTTCTTCTTCTTTGTTTTCTGCCGCTATATGACAGAAGGTAAGAGATCTAGTCACCTGTAAGCAGAGAGATTAAGAGATACATTGTCCTCTACTTGTTGACATTAGGTACACGTCTCTTGTTTTCACAATCAACGATGGACAATTGGTAGTCCACCGCATGTTTCCGGATGCGCCACATGATGCCCACGTCTCCCTAATGAAGTATTCTAAAAGGCCTACTTTTACTCCAACCTGAGTATTCGTGTAAGTTGTCCTGCTCCGATACGGTTCCCTGGAGAAAACTCCAACCAAGCAGTCTATGTTCCTTGAACAAAAACTATCTAAGACGCGGGCTTAATTCGTTCCATTTCTGTCGCGCACCCCTGCATGTCTTAACATGCTCGAGGAAGGTTTCAATTGTCCAAGCTCTTCTTACATCAGAGTTCCATTTAACCAGATATATAGAGGTGTTTTTATCACGCTTTGGTTTGCATCCGCTGCACAATATTCCGTGCTCAACTTTGCGGTGCTCATTATCGAGAACGGGCATTCGCACAGTTCCTTTAAGAAAGCAAACCGATTCATAGTCGAATGGCAGGTCTTCAGGAAAAAGCTCTTCAGGAAAAAGCTCTTCAAACACATCAGACGAGAACATCCTAGCCCCATCTTCACGCGGTTCTCGTCCGCTGTGCGTGTCGCAATTGAAGCAAATATTTGGGGAAACCATGCTACGGGTCTTCCGCACAATCTCTGCCTCCAGTGTCAATCTTGTGTTGGGACAGTAAGGTTCTGGTGTTATAGCAACGAGACCTAAGTATCGGTTGCCCCAGAAGACAGTCACGGCAATAACGCTCCAAGCTAAAGAGCCAAACGAAAGGACCGAATTTTCCACACACTTCACAGGCACCTCTAGTTAAAACTTGGTACACTGTCTTCAGGGGATAATGAGTAATTGTCGTGGTATCACGCATCGCTCTCGTGGCATCATAAGCGTACTTCCTCACACGTCTGTACTCAGGAATACCGTTAACGACATATCTGAGATGCGAATTAGCAAGCCGAATACGCCCCAATGTTTGAATGTCCAAGTGCAACATTATATTCAGGTGAATCTCCATTGGTAGTCCAGCTAAACCGTGCTTGATGCCGGAGTCAGCTCTTTCTTTCAATGGCTTTATGTCGATAGGGTTATGATTAACTTTGGACTCGTTGCAGGTGTAATGTATCATGGAGCAATTAAATGCCTTACTCTGCCATGCGAAACACTTCATGAGATCAAGATCTGTAAGTTCTTCAAACTTCTTCTTGCCGTCCATGTTTGCGTGTGAGTGTGATATAGATTGCTTTGTCTTGGAGGTTGATCGGGATGGTACTAATAATGTAGTGCCTGTAGGCTCAAATGGATTTAAAAGTAGGGATAACTTGTACTTGATTCAACTGTTCTTCAGGCCTATCTACAGTAGGAAGGACTTCTTTATATAGGTAGGCAACTTAGGGTAACTCTTAACGCCTACAGGCCCCGCATTTAGCGCCGAACGCCGATATGCACCTAAAAGCCGAAAACCTACAGGCTTTATAAGCCTGATGCTACAGGCTTTATAAGCCCAGTACTACGGGCTTACCAACCCTATTTTGCCACCTTACTCAACACTTTGCTATTCAGATGGTTATCTAGATCTGTGTCTAGCGAGGATACGAGCAGATCGAGCAGAAAATCAGAATTTGCTGTGGAGCTGGAGTTGGGAAGTAATACGATACAATAGAATCTCTGGAAGTTTAGTTCAATCATTGTAACGGTCTATTCGAGTCATCTTAAGTTGTGCACACGTTCATTGTGTTGCACCGCTATAGAACCCTCCTTTGTGACTTGGAAAACCTTCTTTCAATCACAGTCCTATCAGATGTGCGAGTTCTGAGAGATGTTCTACTCAAGACAAAGAACTAGGCATTCCTGCGACGAGATACTACAAAAGAAAAAGCTACCAACTGGACTTCACTAACCTAAACAGCCTGGCCCTATTATAATCGACACAGATACCTGATTATTCGTAGTCTCATTGAAACTACAGCATAACCCATCTAGCACACCCGAGCAGTTTTGACCGAACGAACTTCAACTACCGTCTGGGTCCCCATTCGCAATTGCTACACCAATAGCAAACTGCTTTCCTCAAATGGAGATCCCACCCGTGGACATAGTCTATCGGGCTCAAGTTACTTCTTGGTTGGGGACATGCTCCCTCAGCACTGCGGGAAATAAGTCGCATTCTGCACCGAAATTGCTGACCTTATTTGTGTGTATGTGAAACCAGCTACCATACCATCTCTCACATGATTATAGAAATTATCTTCTTCCCAGCAATAGCTGCCGGGGCTTATATACATATGTGATCTTAGAATATCCCGTCCTCCTGGTCCCTATGAGCTTTTAAAAATTCTAACAAAATCACCATATGAGCGTGGATACTGCTAGCTGACGATACCATAAACGATAGCAGTGTCAGCAAGGAGGTTCTCCGTCCCATTATCCACGTTGGGGGTCAGTTCTGGTAACAACAGGCACGCCTGTTGTCCCGTGGATGTGTCATTCGTATTCCTGTCGATCACAGCGATAAGACAGTTGCCATTAGGTGAATAGTTATAATCTATACAAGCCCTCATACAACTTTCAAAATCGGGCGTCCAAAGCTTCACTTCCCACACCTGAGGATTAAAACTCGACGTGCTCCAGTTACAGCGCAAGAGAAATTGCCATCGAGTCGCGCCGCTAGAAAGGCCACCTACTTCAACAATAGTGTTGTTAGCCCCAGTTGAATTGCCTTGGCAGGGTGAGCTTATGACCGTATTCGAAATACTGGTTGGTATGGCGGTGGCCGTATTTGAAGACGTAGGGGAGGAGGATGTTTTGCCGGTCGGAGTAGCCGCTATAGTTATGGACTTCGTCATCATCGGTGCTTGACTACATGTTTGTCAGCTAGCCAAAAGACATTTCCAAGAGCACATACCTCGATCCTTGATCAACAGATGACTTTACTTTCGCCATCCCACCAGCAATTCCACCACCAAGTCCTCCCGCCAGCAGTATCACAAGCACCACAATCACCGCCCAAAACCATGCCACACGCAATCCCAATATTGTTTCTCGCTGACACCTTCTAGACGGCTTTCCCTTCCCACCGAGCTCCGCTTCGACATCGCCCGCGATTCCAGCACCGTATAACCCGGATTTATTCGCCTCCCAGTTGACTTCCAGCCCATCGTGCGGGGGTATCGCCTTCGGTGTGCCCACTTCAAGACCAGCTTCAGGCGGAACAGGAATGGGGCAATCCATTATGTAAACATTGATCCTTAAAACGTATGTATATATATCGTCACGGGTGAACGGCTTTCCAGAGAAACAAGAAAGGAAGACATATCAGTAAGAAAAGAAAGCACCGAAGCGGGCCTAGACACATTATGTGTACCTCGCCACGCAGCCTGCTACAGCAACATGGCCTGGCAAATTGTGACACACCCCAAGTGAATTTATGCTACAATAACGGTCTAGGCAGAAGGTAAAAAGACATACCAGGAAAGACAACACCCATCCATGTAAATCACTTCATTCCTTTCCGTCTTTTCTTCACTTACTAATATTGTTCATCCGAAGCGGGCTTTCTAACATTCCACCAACTTCGAAGGAATATGAACATCCATTCATCAATGAATTAGGCAAACTACGCCTCATATTCATTCCGAGAAGATTTCAGATTGTGCAGGTTTGTTGCAGTTGAGCGAATCGAAATGGGTGGTAGTGCTGAGCCCCAGTCCTGCAGGT
Source organism: Rutstroemia sp. NJR-2017a BVV2 (assembly GCA_002946415.1). Taxonomy (NCBI): domain Eukaryota; kingdom Fungi; phylum Ascomycota; class Leotiomycetes; order Helotiales; family Rutstroemiaceae; genus Rutstroemia; species Rutstroemia sp. NJR-2017a BVV2. The sequence goes on from NJPS01000069.1 coordinate 36,976, forward strand.
TTGGGGATTGGTTGGGGGAAGGACTACGCATTATGTCAATCACTGGATAGAGATCTTTCGCAAACAGAAAAGTGGTTCTTGGGGAGGTAATACTTTTGGAATATAAATTCATTGAAACCGGCACGATACTTCACTTGATAGTAGAAATGCTGTTGAGCTCTTCTCACATGGAGCGGTTGTGGTTAACTTTCGCACGACTGTGCAATATTTCACACCATCGATCCTCAAACACCAACATATAGGATGAACCCCTGCATACCAACATCACCTGCATAAACGTATATTCCAACCAAGTGGTTGGGTAGTGACAACCAGTAGATGATCTTACCGTTTACTATAAGATTGCTGCTATTTTGACGTCTTCTTCCTGTTTCAGTGCCAATGCAACGGATTAGTAGGTGCACGAATTTACCCACCAGCTTCAGATATGCCGGACAGTCCAAATGAATAGGCAGACTTCTGACAGCTATCATAAAACACCCGAAGCTGTGCCACTGATCGAGAAAGTTCCAAGGTAGAGGTCTGACTAGCATTCCACTTGGAAAGCTAATCAACGACACTATTGCATTCAGGAGAAACCCCCAGCGCACTCAGCTACTCCTACAACCACTCCCACAATCTCAAGAGACAAATATCTCAAAACATCACCCCAAACATAACGATTGATGGCTGCACACCCGTAGAAAACCCGCACAGCAAACCAACCTCCCACGCACCTCTCTCCGTTCACAACGTCGAGGCTAACTAGACTAACGACACCAATTCACTAAAGTAGCACCTCGGTTCACCACCGCACCATAACACAACGTCTTCCTATTGGAGCAGGAGTTCGCAGTCCTGATCCTAGATGTGCAACAAAAGCAGTAACCCGCAAAGGCAGCCAGCCAACCGGAATCTAGCCTCAACATGGCAGGAATTTATTGGTCTCCCAAGTAAATATAAGGTGAGGGTAGAAACACTTTTTCATATACATTTCCATGCACTGTCGCCATTGAAAGTAGCGAAATCCTCATCTATCTGTCTTAGTATCTATCTGCTCGTGATCGGTTCTCATCCCATCTGACCTGCCTCCCTTACAGAGGGGATAATCAACTCGTTCTTCCACTAATTCATTCAGTTATTTTCCTTTCTACATCCTCTCTCTACTCCCTCTCATTCTCTCACAGAAAAAACTCTTATTTAATAAAATATAAAAAATATAAATAAGGTCTAAGTAAGATAAAAAAAAGACCATGGGTATCATCCAACATTACATCTCATCTCCACTTATCTCATCCATCTCATCTTATCCATCTCATGCTCAACTCCACTCCACTCCTCCAAATCTACATCTACATCTCTTTCCATCTTGCCCAGCCGATAACCATATCTATACAGCTAAGTCCAGTACCGTCCGCTCCGAAGAGAATAAGCCTCTATCTATCTACGCTCGCTCTAAACACACAAGTTATCTTTTCCCTCCCAAACTCCTGCCATTCCCGTATATATATCCCCTTGTCCATCCCAACCCACCCCTCCCTCATTTACTCATCCTCCCCCTCCCCAGTCCCATTTCCACCCTTCCCAAAATACGCCATATCAATCTTAAAAATCCACTCCACCTTCTCCCTCTCATTCCTCGCCCGAAACAACCAAGTATTACTACTCCCATAAACCGCAAAAACCCCATCCAACGCGGAATTCCCATTCCCATTCTTCCCACCTCCACCCCCTCTCAACAACAACTTAATCTCCGGCTGATGATCGACCCTACAATTCCTCAACCCCACCACATTAACCTCTTCCCCATCCGGCACCGAATGCACATGCAGATACGGTCTGCGCAGCTCGACAAACCTGCGCACCCATTTCGTCGAGTCGGCTGACGGCACAAGCAGATACCCGCCGCGGAGGAGGGTGGGGTTTTTGGTAATTTTCGTGACGGACGCGAGGAGGTGTGGGGTGGGCGGGGTTTCGAGGATAGAGGGGGTGCTGGATGAAGTAGGGGCGCCGGACACAGGGGGCTCGACGTTGGTGTGCGAGAGGATGGAGTTGGTGGGGTTGCGGCAGAGTTGAAAGAGGCGGATGTATTTTTCCAGGAGGGTTTTTTGGGCTGGGGTGTATTGGCTTGCGGATTCGGGTTCGTCGTTTGTTTCGGAGTCACCGTTGATGGAAGAAGCTGATCCGTTTGTGCTTCTGGTGGGTGGTAGAGTGATACGGTTTAGGAGAGGTTGTGCAGCGTCTAGTTCAGCTAATCTTTGTTTCCGGCGTTTAGCTGCGATGAAATCGCGTATAAGTGATACACCCCTCGGTGTCCAATTCGTTAACGACTCCTCGCCTTTCACAAAATCATTCTGGGTATTTGTGCGCCATAGATCACCTGCCTTCTTCACGGGTGTAGGGCGTACGGTTACTGAAAAGATGCCAGACATTGATTTGACGATTCTTACACTTTGGAATAACGAAGCGAACATAGAGGTTGAACGGACGTAATTGCGAGACATGATCTGGGAACAAACATCCATAGTAAAAGTCATGGGCCTGGCAAGTTTTTCTGATCGAACCTCCCATGCTAGAGTCATTTGCACTCTGTATTTGTCGGCGGTGACGCGGTCGAGAAGTAGGGATTCATGAGCACTTGAATCCCATTGCCCAACGATGGTGACGTTGGTAGTGCCGTTTGCGTTGGACTTCACAATGGGCTTGGACAGTAGTTTGAGAGGAAGCGGAGGAGTCGAGGAAGAACTGAGGTCAGGGCTTTTCCCAATGTGGTCAATCAGTCGGATATGCCCAACACGTAAACCAGTGACATCCTGCCAAGGCAGAGCATCACCAGAATTATGGGTCAAATTAACCACAATCCTTCGCTGCAGACCTTGATGAAGCTGAAATGTTCCACTGTCAAGATCACTCGTTTGAATAACTTCAACCGGAGGATAATCACCACTCTCTGCAAGCTCAAGAATTTGGATCTTGGCGAACACGTCATGTTTCTCCTCGGAGAAGAATTGAGACTCTGAGATGCGAGCACCCTTTCGCTTTTGTTTTGGTTGTGGGACGTTGTCCCGCATATCATCCCAACTCAACAATTTGTCCAAGTGCATAGATGAGACTTTGGCAAAGATAGCCACGCGGAGAGAGACGTTTGTTGGACCAAACATCGGCACACTCATACTATGCACACTTTCAAATCGAATAGGGCCTTCATCGAAGTCTTTGATCATCTGCGTTGTGGTTACACCACTTTCATTAGATGCTGGAGGGATGAAAAGTTGGCCATGCACTTCTGTTCCTTCTCGTTCAGCGAATCCGATCATATCATGCATTACAACATTAAACTTCAAAGTGCTCGATGGCGCTTTCGCTGATGAAGGTTCAAGTGAAAGTTTGATGATACCAATAGCATGTGAAGTGTAAGGTGAAAGGACGTCTAGCGTGAAATCCTGTACTCGACTCTCAAAAACGGCTGAAAGTGGAACGTCAACATCGCCGATGTGCGTGTATTGTGGCATGCAGGCTTCCATGAAGGGATTGTCTAGCCTGAAATGCTGTAGGTATTCTGGTCGATCAATGTATTGATGCATCTGTCTCATGACTCGGACTCGATCATGGAGTTTATCCAAACTCCAAAGATGGATAACACTGTTTCTGTAATCAATTACGCGAACACCAACGCATGGTTTGGTCGCGTCTTCGAGTACAATATCATCACCCTCCCAACCATTAAGAACCATATCGTAAGAGGAACACAAAGCGTGCCCAATATCAACAATAGTAAACTGGAAAACGACATTTTCATCCATTTCATGGCTCATTATTTGTGCTTCCTTCAGGATTGCCGCATTCTGAAATACAGCTTCGGCCATGCGGACGTATCTTCGTCTCTTCCAGTGCTCTTTCACTTTCTCTGCGATAGCAGTTTCTCTTTCTGATAATGAAGGAGCGCCATCTGCTCCAGGTTTCGTTGGACTCAATTCTTGTATCCTTTCCTCAAACTGTTTACGCTGAACTTCCAACTGCTTGAGCATTTCTTCTTTGACCTCTCGCAAGGTCTCCTCCATTCTAGCTTTCTCTTTCTTGATTTCCTCAACCTCTACATTAGCCGCTTCAGCGGTCTTCAACTGTTCCTGATATTCTTCTTTCTGCTTCTCCAGTTGCACTTGCATTTCTTCTCGAACTTCTCGCATCCTATCTTCGACTTCGCCTTGCTTAGGTGTTGATGGCATCGTGAGTGCAGTATCCAGAGAAAAGTTGTCCAGGGTGCCATTAGACAGATATTTTTCTCTCATAGGATATGAAGTATCCGAATCCATATCGTCGTCCGCGTTCGCAACTGCTCGTTCAGCCCTGGCCCTCTGAACATCTTCAAACAAAAGGTTGAGTTCTTCATCAGATAGACCGGCTATTTTCTGATCAGTACCAAGTATAGCACCAGCTGCTTCACGCCTTGCAAAAGACCAGTCTGATTCCCGCCCACGCAGGCCAGGAATAGGAGAGTCTGCTCGACTGCTCCCATCGAAGTCCAAATCAGATATTGCTCTGCTCAGGTTTCTATCGTGCACGGGTCGAGGAGTAGGGGACGGCGAAACTTTCTCCCAAGTATTGAGGTTCTCTAGTTGATTGACAGTGACAGAGTGTCGAAGGAGGCTTTGTTCCGCACGCTCTGCTCTGGCTTCCATCGGATGGTTAAACCGGAAAATGTGGAAATCGCCAAGAATGACTCTATAGCCGCTTCGTAGTCGAGTGGGTTTGTCGACCCTCTGCCCATTAACCATGATTGCAGCGCCCTCTTTAGGTATGATGTTAACTACATTGTCAATATTCTCGATAGTGCAGTGCTCATGTAGAATGCGAGTCCCATTCAGCCGGATTTCCGCAGCGTGGGCGGCATTGCTGTCCACGTTACCGACTGTGGTTGTACCTGGCTTTAGATTGTAGACCAGGCACTCTGCAAGTAGTGGATCATCAGAAAGATTGACAAGATGGGGCATTTTCTTTGGAGTATGCAGCCCAACAAATCCCTTTTCGATGCTGATGCCCAGTTCTTCGAGAGCAGCCTCTCTTTCTTTGTGAATCTCTTCCGTCTTCTGCAACTTCTCCTCCCAGGTTTGATTGAGATCTGAATAGAGCTTTTCACTTTGATTAAGTTGCTCCGTAATTTCCGCTTTCGAGACCTTCTTCACAACACCATCCGCTGAAACAATTGTGACCATCTGCTTCTCTAATGGTGTACCCTCCGCATAAACCTCGTCCGCGGGACCACCTGCACCGCCGCCGGTTAGTTTACCACGAAGTTGGGCCAACTCCTCCTTCAGCTCGCGAATCATTCGAGCATTGGCGTCTTCGTTCACGACGGCATGATTCTTAATCCTCTTCGCGCTGTCGGCATATCTCAATGTGCTCAATGTTTCATCGAAATTGATATCTGCAGGACTGATGGCTGCAATCATGGCAGTCATAGAGTTTCCTCCTAAAGAGTCCTTCAGAAGCCAAGTCAAAACACTGTCTCTGTATGGAACTTGATTTCCCTTTCCGACTTTCTTCTTCTTCCCATCAGACAAGTCGGCCAATGCAGCAATAACTCGTCCAAGCGTCGAAAGAGACCTATTAATTTCCGCACCTTCTTTCAATCGTGCTCCCGTCGCTCCGGTAGAGTTCGCTCTCTCAGAACCAGCCAAATCGACCAAACTAATCTTTGCGACCTTTTCCATGGCCATCTTAGTTTCGACATCCAGGCGTTTCTGAGTCAAGGTCAAGGTGAAAACCGCATGACTTCTACTACTCGTTTCGTTCATATTCGTAGCCGCAACCGTACGGGCTTTATTTCCCTCATCCATCAGATTCTCAATCTCATTGAAGCTGCCCACTACCAATTTCGCCAGATCTTCCACATATGGTCCGGTTGAAGGATGTTCACGAACTTTCAGGTTGCCTTTGGTCGTGGGGTTGAGTAGATCTCGGACTCGCTCATTATAAATTTCCAGATATGACACCTCGACCGTACATTTCAGGTTCTTGTCTTGTTGTAGCTCTCCTATCCTTTCGAACATATCCTGGCAGATCTTTGGAATGACACCGGCATCCTTTCCGTATCCCATCATGGAGTAAGATTTTCCCGAACCTGTCTGTCCATATGCGAAAATGCAGTTGTTATAACCCTGGAAAGCATTATCCAAGAGTGGCTTACCCAGATCCTCATGAAGATTGTCTTGCCCGGCATATGAAGGGTCGTTTTTGTCGAAGGACCAGTATGAACGATCGAATGCGAAAACTTTCTGCCCGGCATCCTTTCCTGCCTTTCCGCCGCGAGCCTTTTCTTCTAATTCGGGTGGTGGGATGATAATCGTTTGCGCATCTTTCATTTGTACAATACATTTTGCTCCGCGATCGATTTCTATTAGGAGGTGTCAATATTGACTTGTGAGGGGCGGTAAGTACTTCGTGCTCAACCTACCTCTGCTGTTGAAAGGCCTACACCTGACAACCACCTTGATATTTCCCCCTCCGCCAGGAGCCATTTTCGCAGATGTTTAACGTCCAGCGAGTTCTTTTGCACCACCTCTTTCGCAGCCGCAGCCTCCGAGGTTTACCTTCAGAAAATGTGTATTTGTAATAAAGCAGACAAGTGTCCAACGAAGCAGTGAAATGTGATCAGAGTCATCGAAAGGGAAATTCGTTATGTCGTTCAGCGTGCAGAGGTAGAGTTAAACATCGTTGTCTTCGTCTGACGTCGCTGATAAGGATCGTGATATTGTTGCTTCGTTTTTAAGTTTCGTTGTGTCGTTGAATAGCAGTAACAACAGGCGCTTAATGTGTGCGCCTTGTACAGTCCGATTTGAATAATGATACTTCTGAGAAAAGAAACTAATGAAATATAATCGTAGGGATCGTGAGTAGCGAATAATAGTCAGATGAAGTGAGGGTTTAGGTAAATGAGAATTATTTTCAGATGAGGTGGCACGAGGTCTCAAGGAACTATAACGGTAACAATTTAATGTTGACAGCACTGGAGTGTTGACAGTCGCGTCGCCGGGGCAAACTCGCGTTCCAATTCCCTCGTAAATTGATCTCTCAAATTTCGAAGAGGGAGTAACCTTAGGGATGGATGAAGGATGATGAATGGACGGGAGTGGAGAGATGAACCTTGGAAAACAGGTCATCCTAGTAAATGATCTTGGTATGCATCAACGCTCCATCAATCAATCTCAGTCATTTGGATCTGGGAGCCCAGAAGAGGGGGTGAACTGAGTGGGGTACATGGTGATTGTAGTGTTCCTGGATGGAAAACATGGCGTTTATTGGTTGGGAAGATCGGATGATTCCCTTCTCATGTAAGAAATGGGAGACGGCAAAGGTGGAATAACGCCAGCACGGCCAGTTGAAGTGTTGAGCGATGAGGTTCAAGATATGGACAGGAAGGGTGGATGGGATGGATAATCAACAGCAGTGAATAACGAGATGTAGTAGACTCTTCATAGTTATTGTACTACCTACGGAACTACCTAGGGAGCTATCAATCTAGCACCCAAATGCTTCCTAAGGAGTATAGGTAAATCATCGCCCATCGTTCCACAGAATTATTTCGGTATAGCGACAGATTGACACCCGGCATACCATACATAGTAGAACGAGTGACACTTTTTTGATTCGTGAGCCGATGCCGATAGAAGGTTGATCTTGTCACCAGCCGTTGCATTATAGCATTTTAGCACTGATCAGTGATCAGCAGTCTCGGATGCAACGCAGCAGAGCGCACAACATGCCTCTATTCAACGGCTGTCCGTAATAGATAATATCGAATGTTTGATATAGCTCGGACAAGCCGAGAGCACATTGCAGAGTTCATCTGTGTGTACGTGCACTGATCGTTCACGCCAGGTCACCGCCAGGTCACCGCCAGCAGTGGTCAGTCAACAGCCCTATCATTATCGCTGTCATCCACAAGTTATCGTTATCAGCAAGCGACGAGAAGGTATAATGGGAATTCTCGTCGCGGGGAAGCGGCTCACTCATCCGCTTGAATGAAGCCTTTTCCTGCGACCTGATCCGCGGCCAATTTGGTCCAATGCAAGCAGCCGCCCATCACGATGATCAAGGGTCCATCTCCATTCTCCATTCGATATCAAGGTCCGAAACGGCTTTTGATAAGAAGCGCAACAACCGCACACAGATCTCTCCCTCTCAGGCATCCGTATGCAACAATGAATCTATGCATTCGCAGGGAAAAGGCACGGACGCATACATGATCACGTTATACAGCATTGGTCGCGCTTTGAAACGGGCTGGCGATTCCGACGGTACCAACAGGATACGTAGTTGAGCAGTCCCCTCTATCAACAGATACTGGACCCTCGGTGTAAACTGGGACTCACCAGGGTACATGTGAGACGACCGGTACCGTCGACAACATCAGAATTGCAGTGTTTGCCGTGCATGTAATTTGGTGCTACATAGGTAGTAACTCGAAATACAAACTCATTGCATCTTGAATCTTTGCTATCTCACTGCACGCAGGACGAGGACTTGTAGGCGATATGCGATATCGTCGGCCTGTTCGCCTGTTCCTGACGCTTGACCGCCATTTGCGTGAATTTAATTGGTAGCCCTAGGAATTCCAAGGTTTCTCCATATGATACAGAGGTTGCTGAGCAATACGTACCCTCGCCTCTCGCCCCTCGCTCCTCGCCCCTCGCCCCCTCGTTCTCGCCCCTCGCACCATCCAACGCTTCAACCGGTACTCATTCACTCGCCGCCGCCGTGATCCTTACTTGTCTGATGCTGATATGTCCGCAGACAGGCTACGGGGGTTTGGTGCGCAGCGCAGAAAAAGAAAGGGATCTTCCTCCTGGTACTTACCGGCAACCTAGCCCCCTGGTAGATGAGCTGCTGCTCCAATGCCGTACATCTCGTTCCACAAATCTCGAGCGCCACTAAAACCTGGCCTTTCCGCACATACATCTCCCACATACGCACACGCACACACATTTTTACATTCGGAATTTCCAAAGTTTAGGGAAAGTGTGTCAAGCGAGGAAAGAAAAAAATTCCGAGCGTCAAGTTCTTTCCATATTTTACTAGCCTCGGATTCATTCCAATTCAATCACAGAGACTTTTACTCCCCTTCGTACTCCTGAAATCTTCTTTCAAAATCCTCAACTACTGTGAAATTTCTACAAACAAACTCTTCGAACTCGAATACCTACCTACCTTACATTAGACCCTTCACTAAAGAACTCAATCGTAAGTTCGACCGTTCTACTATCCCTTCAATAATGATAGAACTATTGGTGTGCTTGTCGCATTGATTTGGCTCTGTTGACTTTTTCGACCCCACTTCGACCTCTAACCTCCAACCTTCAACTCACCTCACAATCCCCTCACGCCCCCCTCAAACAACATTTCAAAATCTCGAATACTACCTCAATTCCTACTTCTTGAGCCTGCAAAACTAACCAACACCTTGCCCTTCAATAGGTCTCATATCCCCCAGAAAAATGGATTCCTTCGGTGCTCAACAACAGCAACAAGCTGGTGGCCGTGCATGCTTCAACTGTGAGTTTTATTTCCAACTTTTTTTTTCACACATCCATTCTACGACGACAAGATCACCACTTCGATGCACACCCATATATATATATGCAAAACTCCCTTATTTCGTCGACTTCCGATTTACCTGCGCCTTTGATTTTCTCGACAATCAATCTCGAAGTCTACCCGACGTCTCGAAACCGTTGAAAATGCCGTCGCCTTCGCCTTGCAGAATTTTGCACATACGGCTTCACCACCGAACGATATGACGGGAAATATATATGATACGGATATGCCAGTTCCCTTTGGACTTGGAAAACTCAAAAACTGCCATTCGATAATTGAATTCAAGCTGACAAAAATCTGTAGGCGGCGACAATTCTCATCAAGTATGCGAACTACTTCCATTGGTTCATTCACGACTGTCCATTTTTAAAGACTAACAATTTGCAGGCTCGTGACTGCCCAACGCGTACTGCCCAAACTTGGTATGCTTCAATCTTTGCCATGTCAAAAGATGTTCGATCATGCTAACCGTGAAATAGCTACAACTGTTCCAGTAAGCCTTCTGTGCAACATGGGGGGAATTGATCATCTTGCTAACCTTAGTCCCACTCTTCAGAGCCCGGCCATTTGAGTAAGTCTCTCCTGCACACTTTTCTTGTTCAATTATTGACATGAATTAGGCCGCGACTGCCCAGACCCGCAAGAGCCCAAGACCTGTTACAGAGTACGTTAAACCCTTTCTCGAAAACAACGACCGGAAACTCATATATCTTCCTAGTGTGGTATTCAAGGACATCTTTCCAGAGACTGCACCAACCCCCCTACTGAGGGTGCTGGACGTGGTGCTGGAGGATACGGTGGATCGTTCGGTGGAGGTGGAGGTGGACAACAATGCTACAAGGTATGTTTCATGGTTTCCATCCTTTGAAATGATACTGAATTATTTGCTTCTTTAGTGCTCCGGACACGGCCACATTGCCCGTAACTGCACCCAAGGCGGTGCTGGCGGATATGGAGGAAACCAGGGAGGCTATGGAGGTGGATATGGTGCCCGTCAAAACGGCCCACGACAGACCTGCTACTCATGTGGCGGTATGGGACACATGTCCCGTGATTGTACACAAGGCCAAAAGTGCTACAACTGTGGTGAAGTAAGTCCCCTTGACACAGGGTTCTGGCTACATGGCCATAATTCTCACTTTTCTTTTATTGCTTTTACTAATATTGATAAATAGGTTGGTCACTTGTCCCGCGATTGTGGTCAAGAGCCTAGCCAGGAGCGTACTTGCTACAAGTGCAAGCAGCCAGGTCACGGTTCGTTTTCCCACCATGATTTCCTGTCGTGGTTTTGTGCTAATATGGATTTTCTACTATAGAACAGGCTCAATGCCCCAACTAAGTTCTCAATATGAGGTGCATGGTACGCGGAACATGATCTACATTGAGGACGGCAAATTCTACATTTCCGAGAAGACACTAAGATGACGAAATACACAACCCCGGGCAGTGAGAAAGGGTGAAGGTTGATTTGAGGATTGCGGGACGGAAACTTCTTTGTATAATTGTTACCCTGGCAAGCGACTATTCGGATGTCGTCTTTCTTTTACTTGTTTTTGTTCTTTCTTTTCCAAAAAAAACATCCGGCTCTTTGGAGTTTGGTTTGCGTTGCTTTCATCTGAGTTTCTAGAATTTGGTATCCACTACCAAAATCTGTTACTTCATGGGGAATGGATGTCACGACACCAAAAAACAAAAAGTCTCTACTTTTTATGATGGGCATTATTACTACGATCTTATGAACGAAGGAAAATCGTCGATTTTGTGAATCATAAAGGAGTTTCACTTTTGCTGCGAGCAAAACAAAAAGTCATATCAAAGCACATTACGGTTTTCATCTCAAAAAAGGGTCATTTTGCGAGTTACGAAGGGAAGAAGTTTCGAGAATGATTGATGTCGAGCTACTCTTGGGGCAGGCAGGCATATGATTCATACGGCTACGGACTGGGGCTGGTTATTGAAATGACGTTGACTAGATGTAGTCAAAGCAGATAGAGATGAATTGATTTTAGGTGATGTGATGATAATTTCGTTGTTTGAGATGAGATGTTCGAGATGTATGAGATGTATGAGATGAGATGAGGCTTTTGTGTGTTGTGTATTGTGTGTTGTGATGAGGGTGTATGATGAGGGTGTATGATGAGGGTGTATGATGAGGGTGTATGATGAGGGTGTATGATGAGGGTGTATGATGAGGGTGTATGATGAGGGTGATGTGGAGGTATTATCTGTTTTTGAGATAATGTTTATAAGACTGGATCAGTCCACATCAGAGGTGAGGTGGTTGAAAGAACAGGCAAGACAAGGGCAGATGATATAGAGTACGATTGGGGTGTTCTGAGGAGGTTGAATTGGATGGGATAGGATAGGATAGGATGAGAAGCAGATATATACAACTTATCGACACCAACCAACGATGATAATATAACTCGGAAGCAACGAAAACGAGATCTATGTGCGTGGGAGCCGTCTGGGGTTCACTGGGAGGGGAGGGGGTGGTTTTCCCCTAATGAACAAAATCTATGTTGATTTGATGAGTTACGGGATAGGTGGCATTGGATTGGATTGGATTGGATTGTTTGAAATCTGCGTGTGTGTGCCTGCTATATACATCCTATCTTACTATATAACTATCTTCGCTGCCCTGCGCTGCTCTGCTTTACATCCCATCCCATCCCATCCCCTCTTATCCCCTCTCACCTCACCACCGCATACAAATTTCATTGTATAAAGGATAAAGGATAAAAATATAGAATAACTAATATCGTAGGTAAAGATATCTATGTACACATGGTGGGTATCAATCATACTCCAGACTCCAAAAAAATAATGAACTGGTGGCCCCCATCATGAACGAATGAATGATACATGAGAAGGAAAAAGATAAATCCATCCATCGAGCGTTCGGAGAAAGAGTAAAGATAGAATAGCCAAATCGAAGTCGTAATCGTAGTCGTAGAGAGGAGGCGCACACATCTTCCTTCATCTTTCTCATCTCATATCCCGCATCACACAGTCGGCGACCTCCTCACCACTCTACTCGCTCTTATCGTCCGCCCTATACTCTCCACTTCACCTTCACCTTCACCATGCATACTCGTACCACTTTCAATTTGCTCCTCACCACTCGCACTCGCAGCCAACACCCTCCGCTCCAATAAACACTGCCCACACATTTCTCCATTGTCTTGTGAGCCGCACATACTTCCACTCCCATTCCCACAGCCCACGAACCCCTTTCTTAGAATCCGTCCCCGGGGTTTATCTTCCCAGCTCCAGCGCGGAAGGGAGATTTTTCGCTCATTACCGTCGGCCGTTCCGACGCGCGTTTCGGCCGTGTCCCAGCCAGAGCCAGCGTCGTCTTTTTCTTGGGGTTGGGTTTTCATCTGCTTATTGTTGTCTTCCCGTCCCATCTCCCCCGCATTTCTGCTCTCGCTCTCTCCTTCCTCCACCGCAACTATCCCGCCTACACCCTCCCCCTCCCTCGTCCCCACCCGCATAAACGGCACAAACAAACATCCCACAATAGCGAACCCAAGCGAGCAGAAATAGACGTTCCGAAACGGCGCGTCGGGGTCGAGGATCAGGGTTTCGTGGCTGGGCGTGGCGTAGATGGCGGAGGTGATGGCCAGGCCGATGGAGATGGAGAGGCGGTAGGCGGTTTGGATTATGCCGGCGCCGAGGGAGGATTGCGTGGGGAGGTGGGAGGTTATGTAGAGCTGTGGTGGGGAGGGGGGTTAGTTGGGGTTTTGAGGTGCGGGGAAGGAGAGGAGAGGGAGGAGGAGGAGGGGAGAGGGAGAGATGTGGATGAAGGATGGAAAACCAAAAACCAAACTCACATTCGAAACAATAAACTGAAAATCCGCCCCCACAACCGTAACACACAACGCAGGAAACAAAAACCACCAATATGACACGCCCACCCTCACCCCCAGCAACAACCCCGCCCCGACCACATACGCCACAGCCCCAATCCCCATCAACACCGTCCCACTAACCCAGCGGACCAGACTCTGGCCCCAGAAACTCCACACCACCCCGGCGAGCGCCTGCGGCATCATGCGCACGGCGATTTCCAGCGCCGTCAGCCGCTGCACGTCTTGCATGTACAGCGCGATCCAGAACTCGTTGGTGATGAACGACATGTATCCGAAGGCGGTGCACAGCACACACAGGGAGAAATTGCGGTTGCGGAAGACGCTGAGAGGGAGGAGCGGGTACGCGTAGAAGTATTCCCAGGTGAGGAAGAGGAGGAGGAGGATGAGGGAGGAGATGAGGGTGAGGAGGGTGCGGGGGGTGAGCCAGCCGCGTTGGGGAGCTTCGCTGGGAGGGGGGTTAGTTGAGACATTGGATCAGGGGAGCGGAGAAAAGCGTGTAGGGGGAGGGATAGGAAATTGTGTGTTTGTGGGAAAGGAAAGGAGGAAGAGAGATAGAAAAACAACATACGTCAACCCCGCCGTCAACAACGCCATCCCCAAAACCGTCAGCCCCGCCCCCACATAATCAAACCTCCTAACCGCCCTCTTCACATTCCCCTTCCTCCCCAAACTCGGCACCGCCCACACGGCCGCGACAGCCATCACAAAAAAGAATCCCGCCACAACCATAAACGACGCGCGCCAGCCGTAATACTTGGTCGCCAGCCCGCTCGACACACTGCCGAGGATGAAGCCGACCGGGTTTCCGCAGCCCAGGGCGCCAGTCACCAGGTTCCGGCGTCGGCCTTCGGGGTACGTGGCGAAGAGGGTGCCGATGGCGGGGGGAGATACGCACGCGGTTCCGAGACCGAGGAGCCCGCAGAGGAGGAGAAGAGGGATCGTGGAGGGGGAGAAGGCGCAGAGGAGGGAGAAGATGCTGAGGGAGAAGAGGCCGGTTAGGAGTTGCATTTTGCGGCCGAGGAGGTCGGCGGTGGAGCCGAAGAGGAGCATGAAGGAGCCGCTTGCTAGGCTGGGTTGTGTGTTAGCTGCTTTATGTTTTTGGGGAAGTTGGTGTAGGTGATGAGGGAGCTGGGAGGGATGTGATAAGAAGGGAAATGAAAGAGTAGTTTGATAAGAAAGGCAAAAAAAAGTTGAAATGAGGGTTAACTCACCCAATCGCAGCAGCAATCCAAGTCACTTGCGCCGCCGTCATATCCAAACTCCTCCCAATCGTCGCCGTATTAATCAGAATAACACCCTGCAGAAACGTTGTCGAGCACGAAGCAAGCATGACCGTAAACACGAAAACCCATTCTTCGAAAATAGACGAGAAACACTTGGGACGAGCGTTAGGATCATCGTTCAGCTGGTCTGAGGGACTCATGGCGGCTTCGAGATCAAAGTCTTCTTCTTTGCGTTTGATCGAGATGGAGCTGCGTGCCGATGGGGCCGTTGCCGTGGTCGGTGAGATGTCATCGTCCCAGGATTTCGGGGAGTTGAAGGTGTGGACCGGGGGAGGAGGGCAGGGTAGATGGGATACGGGAAGTGGAGGGGGGAAGAATGAGGGCGTGGTGGGAAGGATGCACCGGTCTACGGTTCTTTCCATCGTAGGACGTGAAGGATGCTTGATCTTAAGTAAGCACTTTATTTTGAGTTGTAAGTAAGTATAACGCTGGCCGTATATTGACCGTCAAATATAGATGGAGATAGAATGAGCTCGGAGAGAGCAACTGTGTTTATAGGTTGTGAATAAGAATGGAAAAGTCTTCAAAACATGAGATCTGTGATATTGGGAGCGAACCTCGGAGGATTCCAACTCTGACCCACTGAATCAGAGATTCACTGACAGCTATCTCCGGTTCGGAGACGTTAGGGAGCCAGCAACCGTGGAGAAAAGTTTGTCTCGACTCCTGACGTCCCGGTGGCAGTCCGAAGTAGATTTCATATGCAAAAAAGGAGCTGAAATCGGATAATAGTACAGACAAGTTTCCTGCGTCACCCGAAAAAAAGTCACTAGTGTTCGTGAGTTCCCCCGAGCTCTTTTCACCCCGACTTAAAGAAATTGTTGAATGGACAGAGCAATAGAATATATCGATTACGCATTCAGTCCGCTGTTGCACGGGATTATTATTCCCAACCAAGTGGTGATTGTGTAGGAAGCGGGGTCTCTGAGTGGTCATTCGTCTTGACTTGATGCAATTCACTATGCCATTCAGTCGACTCGGTCATATCAAGATTGGCTAGTTCCACCGAACACGTTTTTTGAAAGTTTTTTAGATCTAGATTTTCGGATTGATAAGAATGAAGTGAGGTCATATGATCTGGTGAACTTCCAAGTTGCAGAAGGAAGGAACCGATTATCGCTGTCACTAGACAGCGCAAAAGCGAGGATCATGTCTTGATGTGAGGAAGGTACGATTCTAGATACGTGGTTGAGAATGCTTAATCCCTTTGCAAGATATCCAGAAGCTTTTACAGCACATAAGGAGACGGCAATGCTATTTTTGCCTTTAAGCTTACTTCGTGCAACGAAAGGTTATTGTGCATTCCGAGTTATCTGCGCATTGGGAGCAAATCCATTCCAAGAGCCTGTAGCTCTACGTAGAAAATGGGACATGATTCGCTCGAATCAAACGAAGATCGACAAGATGCCATGTCATT
Organism: Rutstroemia sp. NJR-2017a BVV2; assembly: GCA_002946415.1. NCBI lineage: Eukaryota > Fungi > Ascomycota > Leotiomycetes > Helotiales > Rutstroemiaceae > Rutstroemia > Rutstroemia sp. NJR-2017a BVV2. The sequence continues at coordinate 53,124 of NJPS01000069.1, forward strand.
GATAGTTAGAGGAAGGAACTATCGATCTTCTCGAGTGCATGCGCAGTGAATAAGAATTGCACGACAGTAGTGGGCGATGACAACAGAAACCGTACGGCGCGGACCGTACCTGCAGGCCGTTACAGGCCGTTGATGCAGGCACGGTGTTAAATTTTTCCTTCGAGCTTCTCGAGGCGCCGCCAAAATATCTCGTTCTTCCTAATTGCGGATCCTCCAGTAACATAAATCAAATTGCGAATTTTCTTTGCGGACACAAGGAGATTGAGAACGATGACGAAAAGAAAGGGGCAGATTCCTCCCCACGGCAGAGCGACATGATCTCCACCTATCGACAAAACTACCTACTGTTGTCAGCGTCGCAACTCGCAAGCTTGGAAATGCTTGGAAGCGATGAGCGCGCAAAGAAATCGAGGAAGAAAAGACGCCATCTTCGCCTTTTAAGCCAGAATTTAGCCAGTGGAGATTAATGCCACACGTGGGCGGGGTGCGGAAGTGAATGGCTCTGGAGTGGCTGCGACGTTTTCGGGGGGGAAGGATCGCTTTCCCGAGCCGTTGGAGACTCGATCGAAGTATTTATTGATTTTGGCACCCGGCGCCGCGCACCACGTAAGATTACCACGCACCAGGCACCAGGGGCGTATGCCAATTTATTTACCATATAGAAATTGATTTCTCCCGTTACTATTTATGCGGTCCAGCAGCATTGTCGCAGCCCAGATATATTTGTGGAAGGTGTGAGGAGAGGGCTTGCATTATTGCAGCTTGTGCGACATGCAATGATTTAGCCGGATGGTGTATTCAGTACGCCAGCTGGAGAATGCGTAAGTCGACAAGCTACTTGGCAGATGTGGCTCGTATAAACCGTATGGCCAGAAGCGGACATCTAAGATGAACGAATGAGGAGTGTGTTTTTTGATGAAAGTCTCTTTTATTTCTTTTCCATTAATACGTGGATTCCCTGGATGCGGTTTCTGTTAATTGTTGACGGTTGTCATGGTATCAATTCAGCACAGTGCTGATCTTCATAATGGTTCTTCCAGCTTTCGTTTTTCTGCCTCTCTACCTCTATCCATATAACACTACCTCATGGAGTACACTCACTAGTTCCGTGGCCAAAAATCCAGATCTCTCTTTCAATGTGGTTGTGGCCCCTAATCTCGCGGCTGCAGTGCCTGACGCCAACTACATTTCAGCGCTCTCGGATCTCAATACCTACAGTAATGTACGCACACTCGGATACGTTTATACCTCATACGGTGCAAGAAATGTAACCGAGATCGAAGCAGAAATCAGTGTATATGCAGGATGGGCGAAGTCAACGCCAAAAATCGCCGTGGATGGCGTATTCTTCGATGAAGCACCATCGAACACTGCGTACTTACCATACTTAACAACAATCTCAAACTATGCGAAGTCAACATTGGCAACTGGAAGCAGATATGTCTTTCTCAACCCAGGTGTGCCAGTTGATGCATCGGTCTACGCTCTCGCTGATGCTGTCAACATATTCGAGGAATCATGGGCGAACTATAATGAAACCGCACTACGGTCCGTTGGTGCGAACCTCTTGGCCAAATCAACATATGCTATCCACGACTTCACTGGTACAGCGGACCAGCAAGCTGCTCTTGTCAAAACCCTTGCAGATTCGAATTTGGCTGGCATGCTCATCACTACGAGCAGTGGGTATACCTCGTGGTCCTCATTGTGGGAAAATTTCTGCGAAGAAGTGAATGATGTGAACCAAGGAGGGGATGGGGGCGGCGATGGGGGCGGCAATGGCGATGGGGGCGGAGATGGAGATGGAGGTGGGGATGGAGGTGGGGATGGAGATGGGGATGGGGATGGAGATGGAGACGGGGATGGCGACGGCGACGGCGATGGGGATGGGGACGGAGATGGCGACGGCGACGGGGACGGCGATGGCGATGGCGATGGCGATGGCGATGGGGATGGGGATGGGGACGGAGATGGAGATAGCTGCGATGATGATGGAGATCACGAAGATCATCATCATCACCATCATCACAACTATACAAAGCCGCGTGGTGTCCCGAACTGAAAGCTTAACCTTAGATAGTCGCCGGCGATTGAGACATTCGATAGCGTTGAGGGTTTGTTTGGCCCGTGCGTCCATCGCGTTGTGTGGAATCGAGCAATGCCGCAACCTTAAGAAATCGAATTCTCTCTCCATAGAATTAAAGACATACCTGTCAATGAGTCTTACATGACGGAGCAGCTGATGACTATGCAATTGATACGGTGTAGCAAGTACAAACAAACGTCGAGAGTGACGAATCGCGAGGATTGAAAGTTCTTCCAGCAGTTCATTTTTTTTCGTGTTCATGTGGGAATCAGCGAGTACTTCGATAATTGAGTCCACCGAACCGGCGGAACAACTCCTCTAATCATTTATGTTTGTATACCCCCCGGAACAATTTCTGGCTCCGCGCACAGCACGAACAGGCATACGTTTCGCAGAGCACGCTCACACGTTGCAGCATGCAAATCTAATCACCCCACTCAACTCTATATCTCTTGCCGGATCCTCTTAAGTCTCTTTGGCATTCACGGACTTAAGGCACTCGACCCACAAATGGTTCACTTCGGATTTCAACTTTTGTCCGTGGGCTGTGATCTTTTCTCTCTCTTTATACCGCTAACTGAATTAACTTTTCTTCGTTGATCAATAGACTTCTCGCAAGGACGGGCTCTGGGCGTGGCAGCCGTATACGAGCCGGATAAGCCTGCCAATCGGGACCTGTGGACGATGCTGACGTCTTGTGTTTCCATCAAACAGCACAAATTATGACGAGCTGTTACTCATAATGAGTGTGAAATGGATGCAGAGGTTTGAATTAAGGCCACTTTTATTGCGGTTCCCTCTTGGCCAGTTCGCAACCTTACTGTAACAGCTCGCCGTCTTGGCGAGAGTGGATTAGGAGTCCTATCAAATCTTTCAGCGGCTGATTTCTAAGCTGAGATCTTTACCCCGTACACGGACTTTTAACTTTGTACACTGGCTTTTCGTCTCTAGAGTAAACTCACCGTGGAACTTAAGGACGGTACCGCTTCGGATACTATCTTCTTTAGGCAAAATTACAGTGCGGTGTAGGCAAGGGGATCAAGCTCAGGGGCTGATAGCTCGGCTTCTGGTTGATTACTTATTCGAGTTAACGTTGTGGAGCTCAACCAATGGGAATGCGATTAGCTGTACGACTCGGTAAAGAATACCGGCATGGCAGACTCAGAATCATTAGTCATTGCGTAATCTGGCAGACGCCGACGCCTCCTTCATCATCGTCAACTGTTATCAACGCCATATTTCATCAGCGTGAGAGAACAATATAGCTTGGCATCGGATGACTCTTTAGTACAATCCTTTCAACCTTCCCCAATTTTCCAATACCCCAATCTTCCTCTAGATACAAACTTTTCGAGTCTATTCAACTGTATCCGCCAGGTTTGTGGGTCATGAAATTCATCAAGCCCACCCCCCACCAACCTTTTGTCCCAATAAGTTGTGACTGCAAGGGTGAGTCAGGCCGCCTCTTTGGGCGCATGGAACCTTACTCATGGATATTGGCCGGTTCTCCATCATTCATCTGCTCAGGGGACAAGACGGCGAGAAGAAGATTTTAAGCTTGCTTTTTATCATTTGTGGACCTTTGTCAAACGAACTCTTCAACAGAGATTTAGTCCCCGCCACCCGATTGTGAAACATCTAGAACTAATCGAACACCTCGAAAGCAGCGGTGGACGACAAACTTCCTCAAGTTGAGCTCCAAGCCTCCATCATGTCTTGGAAGGCTGCTTTACATCTACGGCGTCCCATTGTGCGCTTTGCTCTTCTTTGTTTGGCCTTCTTCTTTTCCGGGAGTGACTAATATCCAAATCGAGTAATAACCTTGCGTTGCCTGCAATTTGGAACGCCTGTGACAATTTGGCAGCACCCAATCGGCCGAAGCGCGGGTGGAGATCGATTCTTCGAATTGGTACGGGTCAATGGATCCTGAATCCATACAGTAGCACTGTAGCACCAGCCTACAAGGAGATCGACCAACAATGGAGCTCAAAATGGGTCTTCTGCATAGGGTCGTAGCTCCCTTGATGCCCCACCTTTTGGTGGAATCTGATCTTAAATCCGAGCGGTAATCTTTTTTATCTATATGAAGGCTTCCTATCGTCTGAAGAAGTTTCTTGTGAATTGGTTTAATCCTTTGTTTTTTGACATTGTGTACACTCCTTATTTAATATATTGGTAATTTCTTCTCTTTCCAACCTTCCCGTCCATCTACGGACATCTACGATCACTGTTAGGCTCAGTGATTGTTCCATCAAATCATAAACATTACTTGTACACCACCACAGCCTACCTTCGAGTCTACCTTCGCCACCATGGAGAAAGATCTCCACGATCCCCCCAGATCTCGGGATGAGACGTCATCAATTGGCGCAACTACAAACACTGCTTGCGGCTCAGTCGCTGACGACTCAGAAATTCAACGCGAAAATGCACGACACGCGAACCCTAGCGGCTTCGTGAGCACCAATAGAGGTATCGATGTAAAGGCTGCCGAAGCGGAGTTCGCGGAACTCCAAAGAGAATTGTCTGGTATTAGCACCAAGAGCAAAGCACTTTCAAAATCCCAATCGAGGAAGAGCGCCAAACTTACGGAAAAGGATGTCGAAAAGGGTGGGGAAGCTTCCAGTGTCTCGGAAGCCACAAAACAATTCGACCTAGAAGGCACCCTGCGCGGTAACAGAGCAGCGGAGGAGGATTCCGGTATTCGATCCAAAAGCATTGGTGTTGTCTGGGATGGATTGACTGTTCGAGGAACTGGAGGTGTCACCAACTTTGTACAGACATTCCCTGACGCTTTCGTCAGCTTCTTCAATGTTATTGAGACGGCTGGTATGATTTTGGGTCTTGGCAAAAAGGGACGCGAGGTTAATATCCTCAAAGACTTCCGTGGTGTTGTCCAACCAGGAGAGATGGTGTTAGTCCTTGGCCGACCAGGATCTGGTTGTACAACATTCCTTAAGACAATTACGAACCAGAGATTTGGATATACCGGTGTTGATGGAGAGGTCCTATATGGGCCTTTCACTGCAGAGGAGTTCGGCAAGAAGTACAGAGGAGAAGCTGTCTACAACCAGGAAGACGACATCCACCACCCAACTCTTACTGTAGGACAAACTCTTGGATTCGCACTAGACACCAAAACTCCAGGAAAGCGCCCAGACGGCATGTCCAAGGCGGATTTCAAGGAGAAGGTTATTACTACCCTTCTACGAATGTTCAACATTGAACATACTCGAAACACCATTGTCGGTAACGCGTTCGTCAGAGGTGTGTCTGGAGGTGAAAGAAAGCGTGTCTCGATCGCAGAAATGATGGTTTCATCCAGCACCGTCTGCGCATGGGACAACTCCACTCGTGGTCTTGACGCCTCCACCGCTCTCGATTACGCCAAGTCTCTTCGTGTCATGACCAACATCTACAAATGTACCACTTTCGTTAGTTTGTACCAAGCAAGTGAAAGTATCTACAAGCAATTCGACAAGGTCTTGGTCATTGATGCCGGAAGGCAGGTTTACTTTGGACCGGCTGGCGAGGCACGTGGCTACTTCGAAGGTCTTGGATTCAAGGAGAAGCCTCGTCAAACCACTCCTGATTTCTTGACTGGATGTACCGACGAGTTTGAGCGCGAGTACGCCGAAGGCCGCTCCGCTGACAATGCGCCACACAGCCCAGAGACCTTGGCACAAGCCTTCATAGAGTCCAAGTTCTCTACCCGCCTGACTGAAGAGATGGCTGCGTATAAGCAGGTTGTTGCAGAGGACAAACAAAGACATGATGATTTCCAAGTCGCTGTTCTCGACAGCAAGCGCAAGGGCGCATCCAAAAACTCGGTCTACTCTATTCCTTACTATCTGCAAATCTGGGCACTCATGCAAAGACAATATCTTATCAAATGGCAAGATAAATTCTCCTTGGTTGTCAGCTGGATCACCAGTATTGTTGTTGCTATCGTCCTTGGTACCGTTTGGTTGAATCTACCTAAGACTTCTGCTGGTGCTTTCACTCGAGGTGGTTTACTCTTCATCAGTTTATTGTTCAACGCATTCCAAGCATTTGCCGAATTGGCTAGTACCATGTTGGGTCGTCCAATCGTCAACAAGCACAAGGCATATACGTTCCATCGCCCATCTGCTCTATGGATTGCTCAAATCATTGTCGACACCGCTTTCTCCGCCGCTCAGATTTTGATCTTCTCCATCATTGTGTACTTCATGTGCGGTTTGGTGCGAGACGCAGGAGCATTCTTCACGTTCTATTTGATCATTGTCAGTGGTTATCTTGCTATGACATTGTTCTTCAGAACAGTCGGATGTCTTTGCCCAGATTTCGATTATGCTATCAAGTTCGCTGCCACGATCATTACATTCTTCGTCATCACTTCTGGTTATCTCATTCAATACCAATCCGAGAAGGTCTGGATTCGATGGATTTACTGGATTAATGCTCTTGGTCTTGGATTCTCTGCTCTCATGGAGAACGAATTCAGTCGTCTTGACTTGACCTGTACAGACTCATACCTCGTTCCTTCGGGCCCTGGATATACCGATATCCAACACCAAGTTTGTACTTTGGCCGGTAGTGTTGCTGGTACCAATAAGGTCAGCGGAAGCGCATATATCACTCAAGGGTATGACTACAAGCCTTCTGACCTCTGGAGAAACTTTGGTATCATCGTTGTCTTGATCGTTGCTTTCCTTTTCACCAATGCTACTCTCGGAGAATGGATGAGTTTCGGAGCTGGTGGTGCAGGTGCCAAGGTCTTCCAAAAGCCCAACAAGGAACGTGATGAACTCAACAAAGCACTTGTCGCCAAGCGAGACCAACGTCGTTCCACCAAGACCGAAGGTGAAAGCTCCGAGCTCAAGATCGAGTCCAAGGCTATCTTGACCTGGGAAGGCCTGAACTACGATGTCCCTACACCATCTGGAGAACTTCGCCTTTTGAACAACATCTACGGATATGTTAGACCTGGTGAGTTGACCGCCTTGATGGGAGCTTCCGGAGCAGGTAAGACAACTCTTTTGGATGTGTTGGCGTCGCGAAAGAACATTGGTGTTATCTCTGGTGATGTCCTGGTCGATGGTATCAAGCCTGGAAACTCCTTCCAAAGAGGAACCTCGTACGCCGAACAACTCGATGTCCACGAAGCTACTCAAACTGTCCGTGAAGCTCTTCGATTCTCTGCCGATCTCCGTCAACCCATCTCGGTCCCACAAGCCGAAAAATACGCCTATGTTGAAGAAATCTTGTCCCTACTCGAGATGGAGGATATGGCCGATGCTATCATTGGTGAACCCGAAAGCGGTCTTGCCGTCGAACAACGAAAGCGTGTCACTATCGGTGTCGAACTTGCCGCCAAGCCCGAACTTCTTCTCTTCTTGGATGAACCCACCTCTGGTCTCGACTCTCAATCCGCTTTCAACATCGTTCGTTTCCTGAAGAAACTAGCCAATGCCGGTCAAGCTATTCTCTGCACAATCCATCAACCTAACGCCGCTTTGTTCGAGAACTTCGACAGACTTCTTATGCTTCAACGTGGTGGTCGCTGCGTGTATTTTGGAGACATTGGAAAAGACGCCAACGTACTTCTTGAATACTTCCGCAAACACGGTGCTCACTGTCCCCCCGATGCCAACCCCGCAGAATGGATGCTCGACGCTATTGGAGCCGGTCAAGCCCCCCGAATCGGTGATCGCGACTGGGCCGATATCTTCGCCGACTCTCCTGAACTCGCCAATATCAAAGACCGCATCACTCAAATGAAGGCTCAACGTCTGCAAGAAGTCGGCGAGAATATCCAGGTCGATGAACGTGAATTCGCTACTCCTCTGATGCATCAATTGAAGATCGTGCAAAAGCGTACCAACCTCGCGTTCTGGAGATCTCCTAACTATGGTTTCACTCGTCTGTTCAACCACGTTATCATTGCCATCATCACCGGTCTCGCATATCTCAACCTGGACGACTCGCGCGCTTCCCTCCAATACCGTGTCTTCGTCATTTTCCAAGTCACTGTCCTGCCTGCTCTCATTCTCGCCCAAGTCGAACCTAAATATGCCATCTCCCGTATGATCTACTACCGCGAAGCCTCCTCCAAAATGTACAACCAATTCGCCTTCGCCTCGTCCCTCGTCGTCGCCGAAATCCCCTACTCGATCCTCTGCGCCGTCGGCTTCTTCCTCCCTCTGTACTACATGCCCGGTTTCCAATCCGCCTCCTCCCGCGCCGGCTACCAATTCTTCATGATCCTGGTCACCGAGCTCTTCTCCGTCACCCTCGGCCAAATGGTCGCAGCCATCACTCCCTCGCCCTTCATCTCCGCGCTCATCAACCCCTTCATCATCATTACCTTCGCTCTCTTCTGCGGCGTTACTATCCCCAAGCCACAGATCCCCAAGTTCTGGCGCGCATGGCTCTACCAACTCGACCCCTTCACCCGTCTCATCGGCGGCATGGTCGTCACCGAACTCAACGGCCGCACAGTCAAATGCGCCGACGCAGAACTCAACCGCTTCTCGGCGCCCAGCGGCCAGACCTGCGGCGAGTATATGGAGAAGTTCTTCGCGTCGGGTGGACCCGGGTATATTGTTAATAACGCGACCAGTGCGTGCGAGTACTGCGCGTATAAATTCGGCGAGCAGTTCTATGAGCCGTTGGGCTTTGAGTTTAGTAATCGGTGGAGGGATCTGGGTATCTTGATTGCGTTTATTGGGAGCAATTTGGTTATTTTGTTTTTGGGGGTAAGTTTTTTCTTCTTCTTCACTGTCTTGATGAATACGATGCTAATATATCAATAGTCGAGATACTTGAACTTTAACCGTCGTTAAACTAAATACCCACCTACTTTACTTACTTGCTGCATATTCTTTTTCGATTCGATATTACATATACCACCATCGCATTAATAGTACATACGCAAACACGTCCGGGAATGAAAAGAGGAGGGATGGATTTTTGTTGCATTTTTGAAGCGTTGATTTTACAGGGTTAGCATATTAGGGGGGGAGCAATGCATGAACCGCGTGGCGGGGCATGGATGGGTTGAATGATGGGTATTTTATGTATGATTTTTATGTTATGTGAGATGAGATGAAAGACATTGAGAAAAGAAGAGGTCGAACGTGAATATGGATGGAGACGATTAGATATGTTGGGTTGGGATTACATATATAGAAGTTTTAATATTAGAGAAAAGTATCTGTCTTCAAGCAAACAATTTCCAGCCCAGCGTCTGTAGTGTGTGTGCAGTAGTGTGGAACTGAGTGAGGGATATCATTCATATCTATCCAGCAAAAAGGGTAAAGATTACCAGGAGAAAGGCACAGTACAGAGGAAGTGGTTAAGGTAGAACGGGGAGCGAAGACAGTACGCATATATCACACACGTTAAGAAATCACCTACTAGACTATCGATCCAAACTGGTAAGATAAAAGCATGTAAACAGTAATCTATATTCTCCTTGATATTCCGAAGATATAATGTCTGGTTCCGGACCGTACTTTGAGCTCGAACTACATACCTGAACTCTGAAAGAGAGATATACATACATACATCAATCAATACCAGATATAGTCACGCCATATCCAGAGAAAAGCACTTCATTATCTATACTTAAAAAACAACTACAACCATATCCCAATCTTCTCTCCCGCCAAATCACTCCATTCCAACTCAACTCACCACCTCCGTCGTATCCCCATCTACCAGTATCCCAAAACCCCCCTCTCAACCACACAGCCTCACTCCACACTGTACACCCACCTTTCCGAGCCCAGTATCTGCAGCTTCGCACATCTCAGACATACACATGCAAACACAACATACGCCAGCCAATCCACCTCACCGACCGCAGCGACACGTGCAGCTTATATAGATTAATCTAAGCTCGACGTCCCACTTGCCGATTGTTGCCTATGTATACTCGGTCTTGATGCGGTGGTTGATCGGATCGGATCTGTGGGTGTAGTGGTTGGGGGTTGTGGAACTTGGGGGGAGGGGAGCTGAAAGGGATGGGGATTAGAGGGGAAGGGGTGGAGGAGATGGCTTGGTGCAGAGGAAGGATAGGTAAGGAAAAAGAAAGGAAAGGGAATGCAACGGAACGAGTCAGGATATATGTAGATGGCGGACTGTCTTGCATGATAGGTGCATGGAGATGTGTACTTCACATGTACTTCACATGTCTGTCTGTCTATCACCTGTCTTTCACATGTACATCCCCATTCCATCTCCATCCCAATCCATTCCAGCGTCGTACCCCGCATACAGCGCAACCAAGAGAACAAAAAAGTGCCCATACCACAAAACCACATGAAGAGCAACTACCCTCCCTCCTGTCCCTCCCTTCTCTCCCAACCCCATTCCTGTCCACTGATGATCCCATCATGCAGTGCTCCACTACCAGCATCGACAAAATCTAAACAAATAACTCACAAACGCAAATATATTGCGCCAACATGTCGTGCATAGATGTTGTGCTGCGCTGGCTGCATTGCATAGTGCAGATGCAGATGCAGAGAGAGAGAGAGACGGGAATTACTCGGGAGATGGAGGATGGATGCTGTGTAGGACAGGATATGAGATGAAATGAGATGAGATAATTGATGAGTAGGTAGCCAGCCTAGCTGGATGAGATGTTGTTCTGTTGTGGTGGTGATGGTGGTGGAGGTGGGACAGTGTGGAAGGTGAGTTTGGAGGGAGGGATGGGCTGATGGATGGGAGAGGAATGAATTGGTCTGTTAATTGAGGTGTTGATTCATCGTTTGTTCACTTCTCTCATCGCAGAATATACTATTCCACCCAAAACCAAAAAGACAAGACCCAGTAAATAACTCGTCCTGTACCATCCCCATCCACCATCATCGTCATCGCCATACCTACCCGCCTATAAACCCTATATATCGCATACCACACTCAATCTACCTACCTATACAGAAGAGAAGTCTCTCAACCTCAACCTCATTATCTCGCCCCTCTAACCTCGTCAGTCAGTCCCCCTCGTTCCCCTCGCAACGCACCGACCCCCACCCATCGCCAAAGTACCTGTCTTCCCTTCGTACAAGAAACCACACAAAATACAGTACTCGCAGCAACCACCTACCCTGCCCAGGCAACCTCTTTCTCTTTCTTCCCTTGCTCTTTTCTCTCCACTCCCCTCCACAGCCCTCCACAGCCCTCCCACCCCACCCGGCCGGGTCCTCCGAATCGCATCCTACACGACAGCACAGCAATCCACAGCACAGACATATCGCAGAGCGTCGTCCATCTTCACCCCACAATCCGATATTAAAGGATCAATAACGTTTAATAAGACACTCAAACATCGTCATTTGATTGCTCGACAAACGCACCTACCTACCTTTCTCCCCAATGGTATAAAAGTAGAAGGAAAAGTATGGGTTTTTAGGCGCCGGCGCTAAGGTTTTTTGCTCCCCTACCATGCTATGTATACCATGTGGAATGGAAAAGGATGCCGGGGAGATCGTTCGGTCCAGGCTTGTGTGTGGGTATGGAAGGAAGTCTGGTACAGTATAGTGGACGACTGGAGATGTTGAAGTTTACGGAGGACTGTACACGTCAAGCGAGATGTAATTTCGTTTCTACAGGCATAGTATTTTTTTCTTGGTTTGTATATTCAGACTGGGAAATAAAGAGAGAGTTTTTCTTCAAGTATTAACTTGTATAGATATCATACGAGGATTAATATATAATATAATAGAGATATAGTACGAAAGTATACCATCCCAATTTCCCAATCCATCCAAACAGCGTTTTGCCTACTTGCTGAAATGCACGTACCATTGGACGAAGTAAGTGGAATTGCGTTGTTTGACTTTCTGTTCTATATTTGGAGGAAAGGAAAGTGTATGCATGCGGAGGGAGCTGCATATGCATGTTATGGTAAGTCTCTCTCTCCCTTGCGGTGGGATTGCATTCACTACGTTAGGAGATCCGGAGATGGAAATGGGGATTGGGTGGGAGGAAGTCGATATGAGATGAGGAGAATATTGGTTGGGGAGGAAGTTCGGATGAGATGTTTGGTTGGAGGAAAAGAGGTTGTAGGTGTTGGAACTTGGCTGTGAGGACGGCGATATGGTTCGGGATGGGATGGGATTGGATGGGAGAGAGAAAGATGAGATGAATAAGGTCCGTCGTATAGATATCTTGCCCCTAGCAACGAAGTGGTATGAGTAGAATAGACACGCTCTGCGTAAAATACCTTGCTTGACTTACAAGCTGACAAGTAAGTGAGTAAGTATCTTTCGTACATTGCAATCTCAACCGACCAAGACCGTGATTCTCATCTCATCAACTACCCAGTCCTTAGTCCCCGGAATATCATTATCCCTCAACCCGTCTTCCGCCTCAATAAAGTATGAGTATGGCTAAATGCGATTCGCATCTCTGCAGTTCACATCGGATGAATCCAATACGTACGAAGTGCATATCGCCGATATACTCAAATATTCTTCCCATCCATCCCATCTCATCTCATCTAATCGACCCGCTCAAAACGCGAATCCAACGCGTCTCTCCATCCATCTCGTCCAGTCTCCACCCAGCCAGTAACTTCTTGGTCGTCCCGTCCGTTCGCGCAAACGCCATACATAGCCAGCCACAGTTCAAAACCGAGTATCCCCATCCCCATGCCGGCTCGATGTTTACCCATCCCATCCACTCATTCACTCGACCGACGGACCGACCGAGAAAAATGACGTGAACTGGGAAACTAACTTAGTGCGTGGAGTGGAGAGCAGACTAGACTAGACTAAGTGATCTGAGATGCAAGGCACGGGCGAGGTAAGTTAGTTAAGGCAAGGCGATTGATTCGACGAACCAACAATTGAATAACCACAGTGAATTGATTGAAGCTCGGTTCCGAGTATATTTTTTTCTTTTTATTGTCCCTTTGTAGATCTATCACAACATGTCACACACGGGGACCAGCTATCGGGAGGGATAAGCTACAAAAGAAGGATATGATCTTATAGGATTCCAGCCCAGAAAGATCGAGATTCCCCCATCCAGACATCTTCCCTTCCTGGCAAAAAAGTATGAGTTGTCAAATATTTAATTCCGGATCCGAGGACTGGAGATTGCCATATACCCAGCTCGGCGGCAAAACGAGGTAGGGGTAGGGCTGGGCTGGGTTGATCTACGACCGACTGTATTCCAAGGAAGAAGGATCGTTTAACTATCCATAGACCGAGTAGAGCAGATGTCCAGATACAGCAGGTCGTAAGGCAAAACGCATGAAAGCGGGATGCGCAATTAAGTATCGAAATGTCTTGCTCTCCGACTGTGCAAGTATCGGAACAGCGCGAGCTTTACGTCACGGATTCTAAATGTAAAGTAGCTACTGTAAAGGTTATGGATGTGAATGCAAATATGGATCTCCCAGACGCAAGTGGAGATGCGGCGGAGAATTTCTTCTGCGCTGCGGCGTGCGCTGCTTTTCTAACAACCCCATCCATCCCACATGTCAAAGCGTCCCCGCCGTTGGAAATAGCAAACGAATGATGGGAAAAAAATGGTCTGAGCTGCGATGATGATGATCGATAGTTCCACGATGGATTTTTTCTCTGGTGGTGTAATTGACGGATGCTTTTCTTTTCGAATAGTTTGTCCAGTGGCCATCTTAGTGAAGTTAGTGAACTACCCTTCTTGCAGCTGAAAAGGAAACTTATTCAGTGAAAAGAAAGAAGCAGAGATAACTGGATACCTTAACTTACCTGGATGCCTCGATACATGGATATGCGATTCTATGCAACAGCCCTGTAATGGACAGGGAACAGGTGAATGTAGGCCGTCTGCTGGGCGGACTCATTGGATAGAAAGTTACACGAGTTCTGCAAACAATGACGGGGAAAGGCTTCCTTGGAGAAATGACTACTTGGTTGAAAAAGGAAATAAGAGAAAGTGTAAACAATCAATTGTAGGAGGCCGGCTGTGTCTGAATTCCCGCTCTGAATGGAATGGGATCCTCCGATACGACTCTCTTTCGTATAGCATGTTCACCCAAGTCAACTGAAGGCCTTTCTTTGGGACGTAGAAGTTGCCCCGCGCTATTACGACCAAGCTCAAGCTCGACTCAAGCTGATGATGCTGGTGCTGATGCTGATCCTCGCTGCGAGGGGAAAGAGGGGTTGGAACTTGGCTGCCTCTTGGGTGTCCTGTGCGTACTACTGTGGAAGTAAGTAATTCTGATGCAGCTAAACAATGCTTTAGTTCGTACTGCAAACCATACGATTGACAGAGATTGTCCAGAGGTGGCGGGCTCCGTTTTGCTGCTACTCCACTTATTACATATTCGGTCGGCCGGTTACTTGCTCATATCTGCTAGGTAGCGTTGTTTGAAGCCATACCCGTCGGATCAACAAACAGATATATCAGAAATCATTATTCAAACACAGGGCGGATTCACTCGAGGATCCAATACTGGTTGGTAGGGGGATCTGAAATAGCGAGGACAATGGCATTATCGTGCCGTCGAATGTTGCTGTAAGAGTCAGGATCTTCTCGATATAACTTTCTCTGGCTGGTTATTTGTAACTTGTTGCACATACTTTGGCTCAATTATCCCAAAAGAGCTTTATCGGGTTGAAATCACGCAAGCCTGTGGCGGAGGATCTACCTATGCAAGTCGACATCTGAAACAGTAGTATTAGCAATCACGAAGGCAAACATTGAGCCAGCCAATACAAAGGAAAGTGTCGGCTTCCGAATGCAACATCTGGGCAAGCAAGCAATCATGCGTAAAGCATCGACACTGCGCGAATTGGAGCTTGAAGATGTTATATACATCAAGTAGTAAGACGGCGAGGTTGGCCGACTGGCGGATTCCTACATGCGGCAAAAGCAGAGGCAATACAATGCCAATGCCTCTTTTCCTGACCTATTACGGTCGATGGCGGAAACGTACCGGGGATTGGTGAATGAGGGGCGGATCAATATTGAGTAAGTAACACGACGGTTTTCACGTCAAGAGAGGATGTCTGTCAGCTACCAGGTGGGGAGGAGGAGAAAGAGGAAATAAATGGGGCAACTTTGTAATCGGCATGGATCACGTTATTTATCCATGACCTTGTACCTCTACTTAACCTTACTTCGCACACAATGAATTGCTGTTGACTCGTGAACCGTACCCATGATGCTTGTGCTCTCGTCCGTTTCATAATGTAAACATTGCACGCTTTGTGCTAATCGAGAAAAGCGTCTACTATCGGATAGCGAATGAAACTAGACCTTGGGAGATCTAACTGCATGCATGTTGTCGGCTGTGCAGATATCTCCAAGCAATAGAATTCTGTACCCGGAAAAGAAACGGAAAAGAATTACACACAGTGCGTAGTATACAGTAGCTTGTTCAGCGTCAGCCTGTAATCGGATCCGCTATCTCGTTCAATACAGGTACCGGAAACAGCGCAGGCTGGATCTCGTAGATGGGTACTTCGTACAACAGCTTCTTCTGTTGGTAATATGCCGTCTCACCTCAGAGGACTTCGGCGAATGTCCAATTAGAGTCGGGACATGGAGAGAGGTACAGCTACGGACGGGATACTTCGTACAGTACAAACCATCCAGACGGCATCCTCACCCTCCCTACAGAGAAATACGGCGCCTACTCTTTGTTATTCGGGACCTCGGAGTCTCTGTACATTGTCGTAACTACCGATCTGCTGGGGAAGATGATTGCTTGCCTGGTCGACTAGTCCTGCAATTGGGAACTAGCTGCAGGTAGCAAAACAAGTTCACGGGTAGGTAGCTGGGGCTTTTGCCTATGTCGGCCTTAGGGGCAGGTAGCTGACGGCCAGGAAGTAGACGAATTTAGACATGACAGGACGGAACGTTTTGGCTAGAGAACTAGCAGCTGCGCAGCTGCAGCATTTCCAAGATAAACAGCTGGAAGAGCACGGTTCTGCTAGTAGATAGGACAGATACATATTAATCAATTGCGCGCTCGCTCGCTCTATTCCCGCTCCACTCGCACTTCGCATCCAGGGACCCAGGATCCAAATTTCTTGCAGGTTTGCAGATTCGCAGCTAAAAGCAACCAAAACATTGAGGCGTGTTCCATTCATCTGGGTGGGCGAAAATGGTACTATACGCGACAACACGCGATGATACCTCAACTTGCAGTCCGGCCATGGAAGCAGGTAAGAAGAACCTTGAACACGATCCAAGAAGATCCATGGATAGATGAGACCACACAGGATGATCCTAAAACTTAAATAAACGCGGGTCGCTAAGCTAAGCTGCGCTCGACCAATAGAACTCAACTATTTTGATTCCTCTGCCCATAATGTTACCCTAGCGTCCAGCATCTGCATTGCCTACAAGTTGATTGTATCCAATTGTGTCCGATTGTGTCCGATTGTGTCCACCGACAGCCATTCACAGCCTCTCTTTTCCTCTCTCCTACCAATTCCCTATACAATCTCAGCGCATTTTCACCACCAGCACGAGGGAAAGCAGAACGCGGGGAATCTATCCTTCGACTGCGACTTTTTGTTTGTGTGAGAACAGCGCGGGAGGCATAGGCATAGTGAGAGGGAGCGTTGCTGCTGGTGCCCTTTTTCTGCACATTCATTTGACTCTCGTTTTCATCCGCCCAAAGTCAATTCATTCATCCCTTCCCTTCCCATCCCGTCATTGAAGTTCTCAGGAGCCTCTCCCATACGATTCATTCTCCCGCCATTAGTTACTCGTTACTGTACGCCGACTCGACTACACCACACTGCACTACACCACCTGCCATACAATCGGTTTGTACGTACGCCTTCGACCACGGCGCAAAAAGAACCATCTAGCGCCTGAGGTCTTAAACTTCTATGCTTCTGCTTCCATCTATCTCGAACCAAAAAAAGAACAAAAGAAAAGAAGATACGATAGTTACTGTACTGTTTTGTATACTGTGCTGTTTTGTACGGTAAGTACCCTTAGACATCTTTTCTTCTTCTTCTTTTCCTCTTTCTCTCCCCTCTCCTCGCCCTCTTCCTCTTTTGTCTCTCGTCTGAACTCACCTCCAGACCGACACAGTCCTGTACGTCTGTTTGTTTACCTTATCATCCCCGTCTTAAGCTTGTTTCGAGAAAGGCCGCGCCCATCGACAAAAGAATCCACCTCCACCTCCACTCCCGTCCCAGTCGGTCTACCGGTCAGTCTACCACCAGAAATTCAAAATCGGCCGTCCATCCACCCATCCACCCATCCACCCATTGACAAAAGAATCCACCACCCATTTCCACCACCCATTCCTTCCCTTCTTATCCCCGACCACCGACTTCCCAGTTACTTGTCAGAAGGAATTCCTACCCTACACCCACCCCCAGCTTGCTCACTCGCTTTCTTTGGCATGGATTTCTTAAGATGTTCATGAGATACTTAAAACTATTACGATAACGTCTTCCCGACCACCTTCTTTTTCTTGCTTCTTGGAAGTGGAGTTGAGTGAGAGTTTAGCTGAAGATGAAGACTATTCCGAGCGTAAGTTTTCCTCCGCCGTTACCTTGTCCCTTCCTTACCTTACTTGACTTTCCTTTGATCTGAAGTATGCTCCCTCCGCACGGCACTGCACTGCACGTTCTTACCGTACCCATCATCTCGCATTGATCCTCCGCCGGAGACATTCCATTGGTCTCCCTTCACCAATTCTCTAAACCACGCCGAATATTTTATTTTTGTCTCTTTTTTGTCTCTCTCCTCTCTTTTGGGGCTTCGAATGGAAAGTCGAAAAGAAAGGGAATACTAATTGTATTTCTTCCAGCTTGTTGCTTCGAGTACGGTCGGCGTCGCAGCTGCGGGTCTAGCATTGGGGAAACCAGACCATTCATCTCCGAAACGGCGCCCTTCGTCGAAGAAGAGAAAATCGGGAGACGTTGCTGCCGATGGCGATAATTTTAATTTAGGTACTCCCTCTCTCGTTTCACGACCCGCGACAAGTTCTACCATGGTTACGCCTGAAAGTCGCAATACCCCAAGTGCGATGGGATCTTCGTCCACCACCCAATCCTCCTCCCTACCCTTCCTTCGACGACCTTCGCATCTCAGAATTGATTCCCCGACACAAAACGGTGCTGCGCGACGGTGGTCTCTTATTCGCGCGGGTGATGCACAAAGCGACAACTTCTCGGATGAGAGTGGTGTTAGAGATTCCGTCTCGTCTCGTGGTTCCTGGATTCGGAGATTATCTATACCAATATCGGGGAATAGCAGTCCTAGATCAAGTATAGCACCAGAGTCGCCTTCCATTACATTCTCTCATACTTCGGCGGCACCAATTCTTTCCTCCCCACGCGACAGTCCGACGCAGTTACCTCCGAACAAACTGGTGAAGAGACAAACATCGGAAAGAATTCGCAGTGGGACAGTTTCAAGCGAATCCAAAGCGCAAGCACGAACATTAAGAAGGCCGGCAACTAGTCACCAGCGTACGATTACGCTGCAGCAACGATTTATAGAAGATTCGCCAGGCACGAAAACACAGTCTCGTCCAACCCCTCCGAGGCGGTCAACGGTATCCACTCAAAGGACGCCGGTCAGGAAACATAGTGAATCACCTCGCAGCTCGTGGCGTATGTACTTCGACTCGCGCCCAACCAAATTTTCTAAAGAACGATCCTCCGGCAGATCGACAGATGGAAATATGCATAACTTTTTTTGGACCTCGAAAAGAGTCATGCCCGACCATACTGTTAGACCGACTTTAGTGAAGCCTTCTTTCATTACTGTATCGACTTCGGAAATTGAAGGCTATTACGACGAAGAGGGTCTTCCTTGCGACGGATCTATAGATTTTGACGAGGACGATCTGGAAGAATCGAGTTCGCCGTTAGTGGAGGAAAATACTAAGCGCCCGCGAAGGTCCCTGTCTATGCACTTTAGTTCCCCAGGAACGTGGATCACTAGATCAGGAAGTTTGCGAAATAAAAAACGAAATATGGATACTGTGCAAGGCAGAAAAAGCAATGTACCCGATCCAATTTCTTCGGCTCCAAGAAGGGTATCGATCTCTGCCCATGGACCTACTCCCAACCACAATCGCCCTATGATGGACCAGACAGTCTTCCAACGACCGGCCAGTTCTTGGGTGGAATCTTCCTCGCCAATTGATCCTTTCTCTCCCGTTAATTACAATCCTAGAAATCGCAATACATCTTCTCCCTTACCACCGCTCACCCGACTATCGACATTCAATGTGGATATCTCCCGATTAGGACTATCCTCTTCCTCATCCTCCGGACCTATGCGAAGCCCCAGCTCGCCCTTCCCGATGTCAACCACTGCTGCGACCTCATTTTCCACAAACGCAGCGTCTACCAGTTCATCCTCACCTTACTACGGGTCTCTAAGTTCGAAACCAAAGTCTTCAGAAGTTGGGGACCGAGCCTCGACATTAATCGGCTCTGATAATGAGATGCGAAGCTTTGCATCAGGCGACGATGATGACCTGGACTTCCAAAGTGAAACAGTGTATGATTCTATACGATCTGGTGCTACCAGCAGTCTACGATCGCAGGGCACACCATTAGACTCCATGTTTGATGATTCTCCGCCAACCACTAATGTGCCTCCCAAGGCAAAAAGGCTTTCAATTCATGAGCTGATGGCTAATGGAGCATTCAGTGATATCGAGAACAAAATCATTGAAGAGGATGAAGGACAGGCAACCCCTGTAAAGCTACCAAAGGTTTCACCAACGTCAGATCATGGGAAGGTAGCAATTAGCATCGACACTGATCTCCTCATCCCTTCATCTCCACCAACTCTCTGCCTTTCCACGAAAGAATTTGGTCACCTATCATTGGGTGATGACGATGATGAAGATGAAGATTGGACCAGAGATGACGAGGATGAAAATTTCGACATCGCCAGTCAGCTCTCACCGCCTACTAACAACTCCACTTGCCGTCGTGTAAGTCCCATTATCCGACCAGCACTGGCGGACGTGACGTATGGTGGATCCACCAACGGCAACCCCGAAAGGCCGAGGAGCAACGTGTTCGAATGGTCCGAGTCAACGACGGCCGAAAAAGACTTCTCGGGTATTTCAGCTCGACCTAGGACGGCTCATGTCAAGCATCTTACCGATGGACGAGGTGGTCGCACAGTCGGACGAAAAGGACCTAGTCCGATGCATATCAGGAGTCAAAGTGTGCCAGTTGTTGTTCCTGACCTTATCGGTCAACGAGAGCATCCAAAATTAACACCCAAGTTTGGCACTTGGGGTCTGGGCGCGAAAGGCGTAAGTGAGGACTGGGATAACGATTTCGATTTTGAGGCAAGCGATGATGGCGAGTTCGAAGATGGCAAGTCGTCTACGGAGAATAAATTGATGTTTGTCCCACCTGCGATTCAGGCAAGCCAGGCAAACGTCGTCGGACACGTTGGTCAGATTCGAGAAGTATGCTTGTTGGTTGAGGATCTAAAGAGGCTGCGCTTACTCGCCCGGGAACACAACTTGTTGAATGGATCTTCAGCGCAATTGTGGAAAGAAGCTGAAGGTATCATTGCGCTGGCTGTCCCTGAGGAAGAAGATCCGACTTTGTCGCCTCCCCATTCTCCCACATCACCCACAACGGACGCCTTTAGTGACAAATTCTTTGATCATGGCTCTGATGGCGAGGATATTGCGACGCCAGATACTCCTTTCGAAGTTTTAGGTCGCCATGGCAAGGCTACAGGATACGTTTATGATGGCAATCTTGTTCGCAGACGTTCGGTTTTCTCGCCTGAAGACGACATCTTTGGAACTGGAGCGATCGTTCACAACCCACCGATTCGGGACGCCCTACGCCCTCCTGCGATTCTCGTTCGCCATTCGAGTGCCAAAACCTCGGCAGAAGTTGCTCGAACAGTCATGGAAACAATGCATCAACATCGTTCGACCTCTGATCCTATGCTTTCGGACATGATCAATCAGTCCTCGAACAAGATGCCATTTGACACGACCAGTCTACGCGATCTTGTTCATCGTGCAGGTGTCTTGACCCGCAAGCTGAGCGAGATCATTCGTGAAGCTGAAGGTCCCATACAAAGTCCGCAGTCCACTCCTCATCGTGATTCGAGTCCAGCCTTCACTCGAGTATTCACAGACCCCATGGCATCACCTCCACAACACCTCCCGCGAAGCCATAGCAATAAATCCGTCCTCAGCAGCTCTATCGATTCCTCCCCGACGAGGAGTTTAGGTCAGCGCATGCATATGATGACTGTTGTATGAAGCACCTGGCTCCATAATTACTGCGCACCACCGGAGTGGCTTGCGCAGAGGCTAGGAAAGCCTAACTTTCGGGACCAATATTCTTGTACATAAATAATTCACCGGGGTGGTGGATTTAATTTCCTTTATCGCATAGCGACGGTCGGCTTGCATACAAGCGTTCTGGTGTTACTTGTTCCTTTTCACTACCTGCATACACCTCCAGGGCTTGCTTGCTCCCTGGAGATTGCTTCTTCTAATAGCATGCGCCACTTACACCATACGACGACATACAACAAATAGCATACATCTCTACGTGGATTGCATACAGACTTCGATTCCCAGTAACTGGACCAAAAAATCTTAATGTCTTTCTTTATCCTTGTTGACGCTTGTGTGATAGGCTAGGACGATGGCCTAAAATTGCAACAAATGGACACTACCATACACAAAACCGGATACCACACTTTTATGTTTCTACTACGAGCGGATGGAGGAGATTATGAGCCCTCACACGCCGGACAGGACTGGAATGAATGCTGCACGTTCATTGGCTTGCTTCCTCTTTCTCCCCATTCGACTTCTATTCTCGATGAGGATAGACGCATAACAAACAATCCGTTTTTTACCTTCGAGGGATTTTCGACCATAACGGCAGATGGTGTGTATGAATATTTTATATCGTGTACGAGATATGCGATCAAAAAAGGAGATATACGCTAAGGAGAGAGCACTGGGTGTGGCTCTTGCTTTAAGCAGGCTTTGGTTTGAGTCGGTTCTCTCGATTCTCAATTGTTATTTTTTTGTATTGCAAAGGGGCTCCTTTTTGTATGAGTTTTCTTCCGTTTTCTTCTTTTCTTTTTCCTTTTCCTTTTTAAGGGTCAACAAACATGGCGGTATTTGGAAGAGCAGGTTATGGAGTTTTGCTTTTTTGCTATAATCTTTTTTCTTCTTGACCTTTCTCTCATCTTTTTCTTTGCTCTCTCCCGGAAAAAAGAATGGGATGGTTTGGGCAGGGAATAAGATTAAAATCAAATTATATTGGAGACGGGGGTCTGGGGGCGTAGACTTTGGCATTAGGATTAGGGGGTTCATTTTTTTGTTGTGGTTGATTTTGCTTGTGAGCGGATTTGCATTGGGCTTTTGTGGTATGAGATGAAAGATGGAGATTCATGGATGAGAGATGATGTCTACTGGGAAACAGAGCGAGAGAAGCAAGCAAGCAAGCAAAGAATGGGGCAATGGATGGATGTGTATATGAATGAGAGAGAGGAAGAAAAGGCGATGATGGATGATGGGAAAAACATCGGGCGGCTGATTGAGTGGAAAGAATACTGGTATAAAAAGAATGGGAGAAAAGAGAATAAATGGATAGGATGTCGGGATTTATAAGATATGAATACGAATGAGGTTGACTTCATTTTTAAGCTTGCTTGGTTTTTTGTGTGTGATATTATGTGATGTGATGTGATATGCCATGATTTGTCTGATATGTCTGATATGATGTGCAGTGACTTAGTAATATTCGATTCGTGGTTAACTGTTTCGCTGTGTCTGTCTGTCTGTCTAGATGTCTGTTTGTATTGAGCTGTTGTTCTCTGTCTGTCTGTCTAGATGTCTGTTTGTATTGAGCTGTTATTCTCTATTGCTATTCCTGTTCTCATCTTAACTACACTTAGATTGTGTCTAGTTCCCTATCCAATCCTGAAAATATCCTATTCTATCCTATAAAGTATCCCCCCCCCCCAATCTCATGTTGACCCATCCCACCATATCAAACCATCCCATCACATATAAATCTCATATCAACCCAACTTGATCCCCGCGTCCCAGCCCGCTAATGTAGCTATCCAACTTATCAAACCCATATATATTCCCGCCTCGCTTCTCTCATCCTCTTTCCCGTTTCCCCTTCTCTCTCAAATACATCCGTCCGTAGATAGTAGACAATTTCCCACAAGCCCAGCCTCCCAAAAGCCCAGAAAAAGAGCAGGCTGAGTTTTTCTTTTGTTTTTGCGTAAACATAAACATGAATCCGCCCACCCCTATTCCCTATTCCTCTTCCCTTTTCCTTTCCCTCCCTTTCCCTTTCCTTTCTTTCTTTCCAACACCAACCAAAACACCAAACTAATGCAAAATTTCCCCCTTTTTCCCGACTGTTATGTAGTGTCGGACCGGATAGTCGTACAGATAAAAATGCAAACGAGTATAGACAATCCCTCCCCCCACCATCCCCTCCCTGCTTCTTTGCCCTATAAAAAGAGACTTCGCCCCATGTAACAAGGGGGGAATTCGCACTCCATACAATGGAGATAATGCGCATATGCAATCCACGCTCTTGCTTTTTGTTTGTTGCTGTTTCTTCATCGTTCAACCCATATGATGCTATACTGTGCTAAAAGCATCTCTCTCCTCCCTGTCTCTCCCCCTCTCCTTCTTAATCAATGTCATCCCCCTTCTCCCCCTTCTCTGTCGATTCACCCTCCAACTTAACTTCTGCGAAGAGAAACAAGTTTCAATCAAGCTAAAAACCAACCCCCGCTCTCCCACCGCCCAGGCACATACAGCGCCTGATGTTTCAGCTGCTGGTTCTTCAGGCCCTGGAGTAGGAAATCGAGACGTGCGAAGTCGATTGGTTTGAGGATCCAGCCGTCGAATCTGTTGGTATGGGTTAGCTACTGGTGGAGGAGGGGGGAGGGGAAAAGTAGAAGGGTAGGAGGGGAACAGAAAGGGGGTGGGGGGATATAAGGGTTTATGAAGGGGGAGGGGGAATGGAAAAGGAGGGGGAAGGGGAGGTTAAGAAAGGTTAGGGAGAAAATTACATACCCGCACTCAATATACTCAAAGCGATTCTCTTCGACCAAGGAAGCCGAGACAGCCAAAATGGGGATACGTCTCCTAGCTTTTCTTGTTTCGGGATGATCACGCTCGAAATGGCGGATCATTCTGGTGGCCATGGCTCCGTCGACTAGGGGCATCTAGGGGGTTGTTAGTTTTTGGTTGGGAGGATGCAGAGGGAGGAAGGAGGGGAGGGAGGAAGCGAGGAAGAGAGGGAGAAGAAAAAAGGAAAGAGGAAAAGAACACACCTGTAAATCCATCAAAATAACGTCAACATTATCCCTCTCCAACTGATAAAAATCATGACACGCCTGCCCATCGTTCACAATCTCAATCTTATGTCCCAACTTATCCAACCTCCTATCCAAAAGCTTCGCATTAATCGGATTATCCTCCGCCACAAGAATCGACAACGGTTTCCTAGTCATCGTATCATAATGCAGCGACGGATTCGACGGAAACGAAACGAACTTCCCCCCATCCGTCGACGCACTCATCGGATCCGCCGACGACCCCAGCACAATCAAATCCGGAAATGACGTCGCACCCATCAGCCCCTCATCCACCGGCGTCGCCAGCGGCGTGTCTGTAAACGCCGACAGCATGGAGCCGGATATCATCTTATCGCTATCGCCGTACGCGCTCCCGGCTTCAGATATCGACCGCAGGAACTTGCTGCTGCTGGGCATGGCGTCGGTCGTTTCGGGAGCGTGCTCGAAGGGCAGCTCGATGCCGAAGATGGTACCTTTGCCGATTTCGCTGCGCACTCGGATCTGGCCGTTCATGTTGCGGACGTAGCGCGCGACGACGGCGAGGCCGAGGCCGATGGTTTCTTTGCTGTCGGGCTTGCTGTCGGTGGTGGAGGGGGAGGTGATGGCGGCTGCTAGAGTGCACT
Organism: Rutstroemia sp. NJR-2017a BVV2; assembly: GCA_002946415.1. Taxonomy (NCBI): domain Eukaryota; kingdom Fungi; phylum Ascomycota; class Leotiomycetes; order Helotiales; family Rutstroemiaceae; genus Rutstroemia; species Rutstroemia sp. NJR-2017a BVV2. Next base: position 78,141 of record NJPS01000069.1, read on the forward strand.
TGGGGTCGTCGGTTTCGTCGAGGATTTGCTCGAATTCCTGGGTTGTGTTAATTTTTGGAGAAACGTTTTCATGAGAAAGCATTACGTACCTGGAATAGATCATCGAGTTGGGATTCAGACATTCCGTGGCCGCAGTCTTGCACGGTGATGGATATCAAGGTGCTATTTTGCCACATTTGAAGAGGCCGCATGTCAATTTTGACACCGCCTGCTACAGAATTCTGGAATGCGTTGCTCGTGAGGTTGGACAGGACTTGACGCAGACGAGCAGCATCTCCCTTAACCATCTCTGGGATTCCTTGGTGGGTGGTGATGTTTAGATCCAAGCTTTTTCGAACAGCCTCTTTTCGGAAAGCTGTGATCACTTCGGATACTACGATTTGTTAGTAAACTCTAGGTTACATACACTAAAGGGGCCAGCTTACCAGTAGCAGAGAGATCAAAAGTATCTTTCAATGCATTTACAGGCCCATCTTCGGCTTTAGTGAGGTTTAGGAGATCGTCAATGACGTAGATTAACGACCTCGATGCAGTATGAGCTTTGCCTAATAGCTCGCGGAGTGGCTCCTCCATTTGGTTCTCCATCGCCATGTCGAGATAATTGACAATGGCGTTGAGTGGGGTTCGAACTTTGGTAGGTTAGCTGAAAGCCATATATAGAATACGGTCACCATACCTTCATGACTTGTGTTCCGTATCAGAAGTCGGGTCATTCGATTTTGTCCGGCTGATTCTTTCTGTCGCCAGATTTCGATGAATCTACCGTAGAGTAGACTCAACACGGATGCTGTTTCAACTGTTGATTGTTAGCAGCCATTATCTGAGTTTCATGCTAGAAAAATCAATCCCAGTAGCTGAGTAGGAAGAGTCATTCGATGGAAATAGGGGGATATCAAAAGCTAGATTTGCTCCCCACGTCTGGGTGATGCATTTTAGTATGTAGATGTGCTGAAATATGCTCACAATCGTCTTCGTTCCATGCCTTCGACATGCCCTTGATAGTCTCCGTCCATCGTCTAAAACTACTTCTCGGTTCCAGATACTGACTGCCCAGTCTCTTGATCTTCTCATATGGATTTCCCGCCCATCTCACCTCACGAAGCTGGCCTCTCCTGAAGAATACTAGGAAGTCTTGTCCACCCGTGCTGAGCGGTATGACTAGGAGTCCTGCAATTGTGTGAATACCGGGCGGATACTTAAGTTTTGGTAGATCTTTGTTAATGTTGTTAGTGGCAAATATCTCTGTAAAATGGCGAGATTGAAGATGTGCGAGGATAGCTAGTGCCTCGCGGTAGGGACGAAGTTTGCCTATGGCTCTTGCTTCGTCCTGGATGTTGAGCAAACCGAAGTCTGCATCGAATACACAAAGCAAGTCGTTTGATGATGCCGCAATGAGACCCGAGGGTGTTTGTGTAGGTCGCTGACTTGGTGGTTTGCGGGCCTGGATTCGCTGCTGCATGAGCAGACGTTCAATGTTAGTGGATGCACATTCTCCAATGTTCCGGCACAGCTCTCTGATAGGAAGCGTAACGCGGGTTCCCTTGTCTCCGTAACCGTGGCAAGCTATTAGTCCCCACAGATCGTCGTTAATCACGATGGAGACCGACATGGACGAACGAACACCCATGTTTGAGAGATACTTGATGTGAATGGGTGACATCGCACGGAGATAAGCATGGGTCAAGTCCAGAGGCTTTTCGAAATCCGACTGGTCGCGGCATACCTGTTCAAAGTAGTGTTAGCAGATAATGTACGGACGGTGTAAATAATATCAAATATTTGTATAGCAACCGATGTCTTACCAGGCGGGCAGTTTCTTCATCACGATCGTATAGAATTCTGATTCTATTGATCTTGTACAAATCCCGGGCTTGTTTGGGAATGTCCGAAGCTGGAAAGTGTAGACCTATGACTTCATCAGCATACATAAGACCGTGGGATCGCACGTCTCCACCAACCTCTAAATATGTCGTCACTCGCTTTTGGATTCACCAGTTCAGCTTCTACACATCCATTCTTTTGCCCATCAAAACGATAAAACATCACACGATGAAATCCAGTCAGGTCAGATATCAGTCCAACTACAACGTCGAGGACTCCTTGTACTGATGTTGCAGAGGCGATTTGCTCTTGTGCCTGTGTCATGGCATTGAAGACTTCCATCGAACCAATAGCATGTCTGCCTCTGCGCTTGGCAATCTGGAGGACTCGAAGTGGTTGACTTCCACTTGAAATACTCCGTAGACGCTCTTCAAGTACAGTTTCGTTGTCGATGGTTTTAGTTGGATTCTTCGGTAAGGCGGACATAGTATGCACGCCGTCCGAGAAGAAGATGGAATCATGATACTCTTCAAACTCGCAAATGATTAGATCCTCTGTTCCGTTGGCTGTATGGATGGCACACCACAAGTTTATCAGTCCAGTGTGCGCCACCAATGCCATGGAGAACACATCAAGGTGTGTGTCTGAAGATGGCCGCTTCTGAGCATTTTTGAGAGCATGCTCAACCCTCGCAATGAAGTCTTCTCGTACGTCGACACCCAGTAGATCGAGAAATGACTTTAATGCGAAGAGCTGTTCTGGAGCATATTTTAGAATCTTGTGCGTGTTCTCGCTGCATATTCGTACTACGAGATCTGAATTCTCGTTGAATCTCAGGGCAATCAGTGCACCAAATTGTTGTATGGCTCCAGGGATGTGAATTGGCTCATCTTCACATCGGTAGAATGCTTGCTCGGCAGAATTAGACACGGGTATACCAGGCGCAATACCTGGGGGACCATATCTCGCAGGAACAAGCTGCGACCGTTCTGATATCTTCCTGTTTGTATGAGTTTCGTCCTCCGGGTCGCTGGATGACGCCTCGTCATCTACTGAGGCCTTTCGAGGCAGTCTTCGAATCGTATCATCGGGAGGTATATGAGGGTAAGGTGGAGGAAAGAAATTTGAGTTGGTCAAATTTCCGGAAGCATTCTCGTTGGGCGTATTATCATTACTCTTCGATTTAGCCGAATCGCGGCCACTTGTAGAAATGTTTTCTGAAGAACTCTGCGAACTTCTTCCCCCGTCATCTTTGTCGCTGATCAAATTTCGAATTGGGAAAACGCGTTCGACGTTAAAATTGTCAACTGGTAGGAAGACCACCGGTTCCGCAGGCGTTGAGTCTATATTGGACATTGTTCAGCATTTTCAATCCTCCAGGTGCTTGAAGGTTGAAAGACTCATTCCCAAAGGTGTTGGGTGGTTTGTCCGATTTGGGGAGACTTGGGTATGAACAAAGAACACAAGCCCTAGATCAAGTCATTTGAAAATGCGAAAATAGAGTTCCTGGAGATGTGTGGAACCATTCAAGTCCAATCAAGCACGGTTGTAGCTTGGTAGATCTACAGGGACAGCTCAATCAAACAAATTGAGAATAAGGGGGGAGGGCTTTGGCGGGAAGAGGAGGGAGGCGAGGGGCAAAGGGAAAGACTTGTGTTCAGACCCTTTTCAGATGTCTATGACTTTCCATTGAACCTCTGATGGGGACGGAAATCGATCGATATCAAAATATCAGGGATAGCTAGAAAGTTAATTCTCCAAAAAAGATATGAGCTTGTTCCCTTTCACCTGAGCCAACGAAGCCTACATCCAGAAAAAAGGCTTTCGTGCTACACGGTTAGATGTAGCTTAGCTATATAGCTACCCGGATGCAAGTGGGTGAATCCAGTCATTTGTCATTTGGGCCTAGCCTATCACACCGGTCTCGATGTTGATAGACTGGTAGTGGTCGGATATGGTAGCAGATTTATAAACTCTGCCATCGATCAAGCTCCCATTGAATTGCTGCTTGATAGTCAACGGCGAGATGTCATGAGGGTCCAGCCATACATCTTCTTTTCTTACCTGGAATGTGGCGTCAAGCAGAGATTCTACGAGACAACACGGCGAATAGTTCTTCCGCCGAGTTCCCTCAGGTCACCTTGCTCCAATGCCCGCTTTACGAAAACGCGAGCAGCCTCACGATGACATGTCTCTAGGTGGACGGAGTGAGTGATATGATGCTGGTGAGTCTCGCATTATCCGATTCCTTGGAGCTACGGATTGAACTACCGGATTTGGCTCGGAAATCTAATTCCCTGTGGTCTAGGTTGTGCACGGTTCAATGTCCTCTGACTCGTAAGGTTAACCCACAAACAAGCTCGAGCGCTGGTACGTACTCTATTATCATTATTTATGAATGAAGTTATGATAACATGTTTATATTCATACTTTGATGCCCAAGAGTAAATAAGAACTTTAGGTTCTGGCAATTCATCGACACCAAAAGCACAGCTCCAGCATTCCAAATGATAATGGTTCAATCATACGCCGACCAGAAGTCCCCGACGGGCACCCAAAATACCTTCGAAAATTGAGAAGCAGTGCGAGCAGCTCAATGTGTCTAACAATACCCGATTTGTATGAGAAGTCGAGTCTGTTAAGGTTCAAAGTTTATCGGTAGAGCGCACTACAGTAGGTGTGCAACATCATAATCAAGCAGCAAAAGCTCCTTCACACGTCTAGACACAGGCGAAACCACTTTCCAATATTGGTCGATAAGCCGGCCCCGGATCCCAAATTCAGGGCTGTTACATAGATCGTGTTGAGATCGTAGCACGCAGTTTTGTTGCTATGAAGATCTTGCACTACGCTGCTAGGCACCTAGACCCTAGTTACACCGTACCATTTGGCACTCTACTGAGGTAGGCTAGCATGTCTATTACCGATCCTCTGGGGACCGGACTTTCATTGGCTGTCTTAGGAATGCCATGCTCTTCTGGCCGGCTTCAATAACTGTCCTCATAAAACAGTGAGGCCTATCAACTTTAAGCATGGCATTTCATGGTTCCTTCTTAAGCGATGGGCGTATGATATGGTATATTGTGGCTGGCTTCCTTTCTTGGCGATCCCTACATTCTTCCCATGGTCTAGGAACAGCTGGTAGCATGCTAGTACCACGTCAATGCTTTGCTATCGGAACGAATTCCGGCTGTATCCAAAACACGATATAAGCAATGACTGGAGGGTGTGCCCACGAGTCGTCGGGTTACAATACGGCATATCACACTGATCGGTGGCAAAGCAGCCAAAGTTGGCGTGCATGTTACATTATGTAACGTGCAGCGGTATATAACAGGAAGAGCTTTCCAGAAGGGAGCCGGCGAAGGGCAGGAGACTCACGTGTTACCCAAGCTTCACAATGGATTAATAATTGGATCTTCTGCTCCAGCCATTCATGTCATCACTTTGCCGACTTTTCTTCTCATCTGCCGGCTCCTATCAAGTTGCAGTCAACATACCGATTTGGGTCTAGACTCATATCGAGATAACCTGCTCCGAGTTTGGGCTGAGATTCTGCATTGAGCTGAAAACCAGATATCGATCTTTGTCCTCTGATTCCTATCCCCACACCACGGACAAAACCCATGCGAATGGATCTGAAATAACCACGGACATCTTAAGGTTGCTTCCTTTTCATAGGCTGGGGAACGGACTTAGCTAGATGTTTGCGGATTTGATATCAATGCTTTCCTTAGATCTCCACTTACTCATGGGTCAGTGCCCTTACGTGTGTCGCTTCATCCCGTCTCTCAACCGTCGATCTCATGGTGTCTCGGTTCTTAGTTTGTTTGCATCACTTTGCATTTGTTGATGAGGCGCAACATGAAACTGCAGATATTCTTTGTTACATTTCGATCCTGCTCGTGTGAGGCGCTGCGTGTGTCTCTTCGTTCATCTGAATCGCCCGTAGCAATTTCTCATGTATGTGTTTATTGTATAACTCAGTGTTGGGTGTTGGGCCTGTCGATCGCCTCTAAGTTAGTAGCTTCTTATGGACATCATGTAATGCACCCTCAATTACAATCACTTCTATACGCCGGATATGAACCCGTAGCGTTCCATAATGATTAAGTCGAAGTATAATGAGCAGCTCATAATCGGTGGCGACAGCAATTAATCTCAAGTCAAACCTCCTCTGAAAAGGTCTTCATCTACCTATCGCCACTTCCACCTGCTTGATGCCTTTTGATATTGCATTCTGTATGCTTGACCATATAAGCATCGACACATGTTGCAGCATCTTCTACTTACAATCGAGTGCACTTGATTCCATCATATTCTAGCTACTCTTCTCTTCTTCTTTTTCATCCCTCGTGGTATCATTTCTTTGGAAGTATGTTGCCACCATTCAATTACTTCCAAGATCTCCTCAAGATAGAATTCGAGGCGCATACTACTCGTCAGACGGCTGAGCATCTCATAGCTTGACTTCCGCCATAGCAAGATTCCAACCGTATGAAGGACATTAGATGTGGCGTGAATGGATTGAAGCTTCACCACTTCTGATAGTATCATAGGCGCCAAGGTTGGGGTCTTATTACCTAAAATTCCCCGCGTATCACTCCTACAATCACATGCCAACCAAACCCAAACCCAAACCCAAACACAACATCAATTTTTCCCACCAACCTACTGACTTCCCTTACGACGAATTACCAACGTCAATAATAATATATCCTCAATTCCCATACTCCTTACCCCCCACCAAAAACCTAAAAATTTCCCTCTTTCGTACTCCCCTCTCAGCTGACTCTCCATCCCCAAAGCGTCTCCGTGGCGCCCCACCCTGTCCCCTGACCAGTCTATATTTAACTCCTTTTGCCTAAATCACGTCAATAAATCACGTCAATCCTTTCTTTGCGCATAAGTTATATAAATACCCACTTGTCCAAAATAATTCAAGTAGTGAGATGTGTTTGTTTGCGCATATGATGGCGATGCGAATTATTTAACATCGTCGTCGCGATACTGTAGGGCGATTGATTTCTCAAGGTTAACCTTAATTGTGGATTTGGATACTGAGGGGAATGCGTTGAGTGATATTCTTCCAGTTCGAACGGTTATCACGATAAAATGCATCTCATCACCACATCCTTCCTCCTCATCCTCACCCTCTCTTCCTCCCTTACTTCCTCCCTCACGATCCCATCCACTCTCTCAATCTCCTCTGAGCCAAGTCACTCCTCGTATTCAAGAACTGTCGATAAGGAATTATCGTGTATACAACAAAACGGTATGTCGAGCTCCCTCCACCCCAGATCCAGACCCGGCTATGGAAGGGAAGTAGGATTATAGTACTGACAGCACAAAGCACCCTGCGCACTAGCGCCCTGCTGCAAAGATCTGGTGTGTAGAGGTGATGCGCATGGGTTTTATTACTGCGGTGCGCTGGCTCCAGGGGGTGGAGATGGTGGGGTGGTGAAGGAGGGGAAACAGAAGGTGTTGATGGGGGAGAGGGAGGGGAATGGGATGGGGATGAGGATGCCGCCGAGGATAGACGATATTACGGAGTTGGGGATGGGATGGGGGAACGAGGAGGTGGATGAAGATGAAAAGTCTGTGGCGGAGAGGTGGGGGGAAAGTAGGAGGGGGTGGGGGGTTTTGCGGTTGGAGAGATGGTGGAGGAGAGGGGGGGATGAGGAGGTATAGGAGGGGAGAGGATTTGAGGTAAGGTTTGGTGGCGTTGTGTGTGGATGGGTGGAGCAGAGAGGTGATATGGTGTGGTGTGCAATGTTATCGAGGGGCTGAGGTATAGGCTTTAGGAACTACAGGTTGGAGATCAGATATCAGTTCGAGGATCGGTGCATTGGATTACTGGTATTGGATATCGGGTCAATGACAGCGAAATGGCGATCATAGAAATATGACTGGAATGTGGCTTTGGAGGGGAAATTCGGTGGGACGATGATATGCACAAAAGTATTACGGGACGATGTATGGGAGTATTGGGATGTCTCTGGAAAGAGCACCAAAGGTTGCACCAATTCGTCAATCAGATTGTGATCTGATGTTGGACAATATCTTGATAGTTTTGATGGGAGATGATTAATTGATTGTCTCTATGCAATCTGAACGTCGAACAATATTTTTTTTTCGAGTTTTAAAGGATCATGAAGACTGTGTAATATCTAAATTTGGACACTGGTCGACGACTAGGCCGATCCCCTAACGAAGGATCGTGATACTATATACTATTACATTGGTTGCTGTCACTCTCCGGAGGAACTTGTAGTGATCGTCTACTGTGAAGATGAACATGGAACAGCATATATTGGATTAAATAGCATGCATGATATAGCTCATGCCTTATCTATTTCCACCTCTACCCGAACGCCATGCTATGCTCACTATGCAAATCTAACAACACAGCCATGCTCATCCATCCTCCATATACGCATCCATCTATCACCCCCAGCAAACATCACCTACCCCCTCTTCGGTGCCCAATTCTCCAACCACGTTCTAGCCTTTTCCAAATTCCCACTCTCCGCCTCACAAGCCGCAACACACCACTCCAAATCCCACACCTTCTCCCCCGCCAGCATCTCTGCGAGATTCCTCCTCTTCTGACTCGCTTCATCTGTACAGAAATATATCGGCTCACTCCTATCACTCATCTTCTCCACCAGCGGTTGAATCAACGGAAGAGCATCTTTCGTCGTCAACGCGGGGCCTTTTTTTGCTGTTTTGCAGTACTCGTTATGACACCATGCTTTTCCACACCCAGTGATCATCTGACTTAAATATCTGCGCTCCACACGGCGTTTCATAGCTTTGCCCAGTGGGTCGTGCATGCTGACGTAGAGGGGCCCGAAACAGATACTACACAGACCGAGATCGTTTCCTGGTCCTTGGCCCATTCTGGAGCCAGCGCCGATCTCGCCATTCTTTCCTACTCCGTCGAGAGTGCGGCCGCAGTTTACGTTGCGGCATATAGCGGGTTTGGACCGGGACCCCTTTTCTAGTTCGTGGTGTTTGAGATGGGTGGACATGTCGCGGAGGCGAATAATTTTGTTGCAGAGATGGCATTCGGTTGTGCGGGCACCGTCGGCGAGTTCGTGGGCGGTGAGCCCGGAGAGGAGTGCTTCGGGGGATGGCTCGAAGGGGTCGCCTTCTTGGGGAACTTCAAGGTGGCAGAATTGGCAAAGGATGATCTTGCCGGGACATATGGATGTGCGGTGCACGGCGAGGTCTTTGAGGTTTGCTGCTTCATATGGGCAGTTTGGACATTGTTGAGGCTTGTGGAATACATATTCATGCTTTGTTTTACTAAACACATGTTAGCAACTATATTGGTAACAACACGTTATTCAATAGCATCGGTATAGACGATCGAGTACCCAGCACCAATGCTCGTCTCTGCGAAATCGCATGAGAAGGGGATTGAGAACGGCGTGGCTTTGCTGGTAAGGAAACTGAAAAGAGCTACATACCTATCAGGAGAGTTTCCGTATGCATCACAATACTCACAATGCCAATGATCTTCCCATTCCTTGGACTTCTTCTGGAAAACGTTCTGACAGTGAGGACATAATATGTTATTCCGAAGACAGAAGTTTTCGTGAAGCATCATTGTCCTTTTCGGCACCCATTGCCGGCAGTTCTTACATTGCTCTTCATCTGGAGAATGCATCTCAGTATCTTCATCAGCACTTATTGGATTAGTTGATGATCCGTTGACTGTTCCCTGATCAAGAGACTTCACTCTGAGTGAATATCTCTGTGGTCCGTTTACTGGCTCTCCAGATCCTCGATAATGGACAGAGACAAAAAGTGCATCTGCTTTCTCCAATTCAACGTTCGACTTTTGGATAACGATCCTCCTGGTCTTTTTATTCGAAAAGTCCCCAAATACATGTTCATCATCCCGCGGCCTTGCCCTTTGACGCGATGATTGAGGACTGACGAATAGTTCCACATCAGCTTCATCCTCAAGTGATAACTCGATATCTAAGCCTTGCGATCTATCCCAGGACGGAAGAGTGTAATCAACGTAGTCACCCTCCGCAACTTGTCCTGCGGAAGGTCTCCAGATATCCAAATCCCCACCAACCGAGCTTCCTTGGGCGGTTCCTGGAGCCTTTTGTGCCTTCGCCATAATCTGCTTCAGTGTTTCTCTAGCTTGTTCTTCATTCAGAGCTTCAATATCCACCTCCAAATCAGTATCAACCACACAAATGCCATCTCCCTCGGGCGCAAATTTGTCTATTAAGAACCTAAATTCTTCTGATTTTGATCCTCGGACTGTCAAGATCTCCCCATTCGTTAATGTTGTGAAATTCTCCCGTAGATGCTTCTCAAGTAATGATTTCCAGTCCTCCGGGTTATATCCTGCTTCCAGCGGTCTTAATCTTACATATGTCCCTTTGGGTAATTGCTTCGCATGTACCGTGATTCGTGCCGGTTCTTCGCTTTCGTCCGTAAGGTCAATCGTCTCGTCCTGGGTAAGATCGATTTGAGAATTCTGAGTGAGATCTATAGGGGCATCTGGTGTGCCTCTGCCACTCTCAGTATTGGTAGTGGTTGTCGGTTTTCGTATCGGTTCGCTGACACCAAGCGCTTTCAACAAGAACGGGCTCAAACCAACTTCCCCTTCGTCTGCAGAAAATTCGCGGATACCTGCATATACAACATTCCCATTCTTCGAATTCACAAGCCGAAACGTAAGCGGATGAGGTAATTGTTGCTGGGTGTCCCGCCATTGCGACTGTTCTGCGCGCGCAGCAGCAAGAGAGTATGGGTTGAAAGGGTCGAAGGTGGCATTGTTGGGGCGACTGTTGGAAGGGACAGTGACGGTAGATGCTGCGAGAAGCTGCTCAAGGGCAGACTGTGGTAACGATATTTTATCTCCTGGAAGTATCTTATGAGACTTTGGCGCCACCGCATAGACTGATGACCATGTTAGAGAAATGTCTTGATTCGGAGTTGCAGCCATGTTCCCGAGCGGGAGGGAAGTCTTGTAGGTTTGTTTGTGTCAGGCTGGGAGATTCTAGGAGAAAGAGCCTTTGATATAGAGAAAGTGTACATTCGCCAATGCCGTAGTTCTATAAAGTATTTAGAGCGACAAGGAATTAGACAAATGCGCCGAGTAATGGCTGTGATTCCTAAATATCGATATGTCAGCGCCGATAAATCCATAGAATCATCCAGCATCCGAGCTTTGTCCCACTAAGAGCTTAGTCTTATCCTTATCGATAAGAAAGTGTGGCTGCAGTGGCGCGTCACCCCGCCGGCCTTACGGAACGCAACCTCCCGGATGATGAGCCAAACTTCCAAATGCGATACCTTAACCGAATTCATTGAAGTCGACAACACGCCATTCTTGCAAGGTCATTTTCATTGTCTTGGTTGAGCAGCAGCATGAACTTGTAATTTGCACTTCTTTCTGATCTTCACACTTTCACTTTCCCATCTAGAAGTGATATGGACGAACGATCACATCACACCACCATATCATCCACAATCGGGTTGCCATCGCCTCTCTTGCAGCTGCTCTATAACCCTTTGGTCCTTTACCATATTGTCCCCTACCTACCTATACATTCTCTTTTAAGATTGGGCGCCGTCTCTAAGGATTTTAAGGCACTTATCTACGAAACTCCCCATGTGTTCCGTTATTTGAGACTATCGGAGACGAAGTCTGCTCAATCCGAAATTGGATCCATTGACCATGGAGGAGAGATATGGAGGAATGTACAACTCGATGAAAGTCTCACCGAGTACGAGTTAGCTATGTTCCTATCTTATCAAATGAGTCAAACTTAACTTCAATAGCTTTTACGGTGGTCCCCTCAGAGGCATATTCAACAATCTGCGCAAGAGAAATATACTTCGCGATGTTCAGACGTTGATCCTCGACGGACTGTCTGTTCCGTTTGACTTGGTGAGCGAGATCATCTTGGATGATTCATACAACGTTCGCCTACTCTCTATTCGAGAAGTGCAACACCTCAACGAAGCAAAGCTAATGCAAGCTTTAAAATATGCCTGCCGATCATCTAGAGCACCAAACACCCCTAGATTACAAGGACTTTACATATTCGGACGCAAAGAGCCGCCGCAAATTGAAAGGCCGAAGAGACACATCAATATGTATCCACCTGGAATTGCTCCAATTGATACCATTCCCAACTATGGCGTGATGTCTGCACAAGGTGCTCAGATCGGCGCGCAGCAACAGGGATCTGGAAGTGAACTAGCAGAGAACTCTTCATCAGATGGGAGTTGGAATCCAAAACGCGGGAACGTGTTTCCAGAACCGATATCAGAGGAATGGGCGTATACCATCCTAGCTTGCCAAGGCATCATCAATTTCGATGTGACGTTGTGCAATGGACCCCGGCATTCAGCAGGAAGGACGGCCGACAAGCAAGCCTGGTATCATCAAGCCGACTACTTTATCCCTCCTCGAGCAGCAACTCATGTTTTGGATTGCTGCACAACCTGTGGTACTTGCCCTGAAGGCGTTCCAGTATTCGGCAAAACTCCTCTTTCTCAGTTCCCGCTTCTAGCACCACCACCCCTTCACGTCTCAACAATCAAAGCAGCGAAGACTCCCTTTGACAGCAGCTTTGCATCAGAGAGAAAATTCATGGCACGTTGTACGGATTGTTTACAGAGGAGATATTGTGAAAGCTGCAGGAAATGGTGGTGCGAGGACTGCTACGAGGCGACTGGACCAGTCCGCTCTCCAACTCTTCCCGAGAGTACCTCGGACAGCGAAACTATCAAGGTACATATGGGTCTCTGCGTTGAAACTTGTCTCGTGGCCGAAATGATGTCCGGTGCTGGCAGCAATGGAATGTGGGGTTGAGTCAATGCCGCTGAGGCAACGTATGGAGTTATGGATTTCTTTTTATTTATCTGACCGTCTGCGAATGTCTGCTGACCCGAACCCACAGTTTGGAGTGATGAAAAGTTGCTTTTTCTGCGGCCTCAATGTGAGATTTTCTCTCTGGAGATTAGCATGCCTGTCATCCATGCTAACATATCTTCCAGTGCCACGAGTGTATCGAGAAAACTCAACTCAGATGCAAAGTATGCGGCGGAGGTTACTGCACCACGCATAACGAAGGTTCCACGTTGAGCACAGTAGGCCGTCATGCAGTCGATGGTTGTAGATGCTGATACTGACCGGTGTTTAGTGCGACTGTATGAGAAGTAGTATTCTTGCAACAAGTATCTCAGTGCTAATGAGAATATAGGGTGTGCTCGTTCCCGTCGACGGACTATGTTTTTGTACTAAAAGTACAACTATTTTCTGCACTGAAAAGCACGAGTACTTGTCTGATCTTCGAAAGGTTGCTCGTCGTCGGTCGTATTTCCACTTCTTTTGTAACTTTATTGGTTCTCTACTCTGCATCTCAACTGATTTTTGGCATCTTCCTCAACGAGTCCATAATGTATGGTGATACCCGGGTTCGGTATTAAAGAAGGGTTTATCTCTAGCCAGATTTTTTAGATAATATATCAACAGTTCACCTCAGACACTCAAATTGCATAAACACAGCAGTGATCTCACCTTCATTGACGCATAAACACAGCACTGATCTTACCTTCATTGACCGCAGCACGATACCATCCATATAAGTGAATCCTCATATATTTGCTTGTGTGAAGAACATTAACCTCATTCCTAATGATATCTACCCATTTCCCCAACACCAACACCAAGAAAATCAATATTCCTTGCCTCATGATTCATCGCCCCATCCCTAAATTCACATATCCTCGAAGCACCATTCGACAACCTGCGTCGAAACATTCAACGCCGTGTAAAATGATACATACACATAAAATCTCCTATTAACCTATCCCCAGCAATACCATCTCGATGTGAATGAGAAGCCCACAACACATCCATCCATCCATCCATCTATCCATCCACTTCGCCGTTATGTAACTGTATCAAAAATAGACTCCTCTCCTCGACCATTGAGTATTGCTGAGCTAGCAATTTATCAATCGTCTCGCTCATCACACCTGATCTCCAGATTCTTGAAATCGCTTCCCCCCCCCCGGTAATCATAATCCACAACTCCCCTCCCTTCCCCTCTCAAAGCCCATCCCGCCTAACCCTCTTACTCGTCCGCATCGTGCGGATGGAAACTAGGGTTGGACGGGCTGTGCCGGATAGGATGATTTCTGCTGATTTGGGGTTTTCTTTTTCCTCAGTGTTTTCATTCGCTCCGGCTTTTGGACTCGAGGTTAACTTGAGCTCGGAGCTAGAGTTGGGGTTGGATGGAGAGGGGTTCTGGATAGGGATTGTGGGTGGTTTTCCTTGGGGTACGAACGGTGGGTTTGACGAGGCGGGGTTGGTCTTTTGCTTGTCTTTTTCTGAACTGGGGTTTCCGAGTCCATTATTGTTCGACTTGTTTTCGTTCTCCGTCTTGTTTTCATTGCCCGTCTTCTTTTCATTCTCCTTCTTCTTTTCATTCTCCCTTTTCTTTCCCTCCACCTCTTTCTCATTCCCATCCTCCCTCATCCCATCCCCTCCCTCATCCCCCACCATTAGGAAAGGACTGCAACAACCCATCTATCCCCGCATTCCCACTCCCATTAGCCTTCGCATCCCCTCCATTTTTCGTCCCCCCACCCACCGCTCGCTCAGGCAGCTTCGCCGGTGCCATGAACGAGATCTGTCGCGTGCGCGACGCTTTCGCTGGCATGGCGATCACTTTTGCGAAGGCTTCCATGCTGGCTTCGTGGTCGCGGAGACGGCGCTCGTGTGCTAGGACGAGATCTGCTTTTTTTGGTTATTATGTGTTTGGTTTGGTTTGTTTGTCTGGTGTGGCTCCAGTCCTCCTCTATTTGTTCCCCTCTCTTTTTTATATGCTTTCCTTCCCTTCTGTACATATATCCCCTTTCTCATTCTTTCCTCTATACATATGTTCCCTTTTTCCCATACCCCTCCAAAGCAGAAAGAACAAGTAACAACTCACCCTCATGCCTCTTAACCTCCTCTAAATGCACCCTCATCTCCTCCGCATGCTTCAACGCCTCCGTTTCGTAATACTGCTCCATTTCATACTGTTCCTGCGCGATTCGATCCGCTTCTTGCGCGATGCGCGATTGCGCTTCCAGCATCCGGTCTTGTGCCGCGGACATCTCGTCTTGTTCACGCGCACGCTGCTCGGCTTGCCGTTCGAATTCGATCATTTTGGGGGGCACGGCACCCCGGGTGCGGGTTGGTTTGGACATTTTGTGGGTGGGACGGGAGGAGAAGAGAAGGAAAGAGAAAAGAAGAGGGGTTAATTGGAAGGATTTGGGAGAAGAGACGAGCTTCGCAACAAGATGGGAGAAAAGAGGAAGAGGGGGAAGAATAGGATTTATTATTTCCAAGCCGTAAAACAGGTCCTGCCGGTGCGATATGTGCACATGCAAGAATTGAAGCAAATAACACAAATTAAGGGTCCAATAACTACACGCAGGGGCTAGTCCGTTTCGACACTTGCTTCGACAGACTAGAATGGGGATGAAATCCGACTTCTGCTTGGAAAGCCTATGGATAATATTTTGCAGTGGTGAGATTTTTGTAACCGCCACCAGTGCAGGTTTCAGAATGCACCTTGGGGTGTGGTAGCGGAAGTGACATGAGCTTGCACTTGAGACGCGCCTTGCGTCATGTTGCTTGAGGCTCTGACTTGACTTTGACTTTTGCCCTAGTGAGCGGAATTGGAGAACTAGAATCGATATTGAAATGGTGTTTGAATAATCCGATGATGAAATGTCTGGGCTTGGGCCTGGGACCACATGCTCAAATACTCGTTTTGGTCCGACAGAGCATTATTGGATTGAGCTTCGTAAACCCTGGATGGATGTTACAATTCCCCGGCAATATTCATGTTCCGTATTCTGGGAATTGAAGATTCTTATGTGAGTTGAGGATGAAAGTTCATCTCAACTTTATCAAGTCGAAGAAATTGATCGATTGAGTATTGATGTTCATACTTCCCAGTCTGTTGCGGCATCTTCTTGCACAGAACGGAGGAGGAGTGACATTTAGGATCTTGAGACGCAAATCCTGGCAAGGTCATTGTCGCTCAGATCTCTTGGGTAATAGCTGTCGTTGCCTTTCAGCACTTGTGATTTTGCTGAGCTCACCTCTGGATGACCTGATAAAGGTACAGAAGGTGAGAAGACGACGAGGTTAGTATTACTGCCAATGAGACCCACATGTAGGTAACGGTAGTTCTAATTCTCTTACGCGAAGGAACCAGCCAAGCTTACATCTGGGAATAACATCATTTCTGGATGTACTTCTGTTCTTCTGGTTTTCTGTTTGTCTTTGCTCGAGCAGATTTCGAAGAATTCTGATTTCAAAGTTGAAAACATGTATTCCAAGCACGTGCTAGGGTCCTTTTTCTCTCCTCGTGACCCCGCATCAAACACGCGTATGAACAATTTGCCACTACCAGTGTCACGAAGTTACACATCACAAATTCGTTTCAACAAACGTACAATAACGCCTAGAAATTTTTATATTCTAGAAGCTATCTTTTGCGCTCTATCACTTTGTACGTTGTCGCCGCAATGTAGACTGGATTTGAGTCGGCTTCTTGCTTGCGGGGTTGGGGGGGGGGGGTCTTTTCTGGTATTTGCCTTTGGTGTGAACTCGAGTAGTGAATGAATGTTGAACGTTCAACGTTATTGCCGACGAACGATAACAAACAGAGAAAAGCTTCTTAATTCACTACCACGTGGCATTGCTTAATTAGAAATACCAGAAGGAAGCCTTGAACTTTTCTGTCTTTCTTCATCGAACTTCTATCAACAAACATACCACAGACCGATAGTAGCCTGCGATAACTTTCACGCAGAAGTTACTTTCCCTCAGCATTTGTATGGGAAGTTGCTTTCAATTGTTCTACCCATCCACTAGTCACTATGGTTTCTATACAGGATAGCGGAGATGAGGCTCTCCCACTTTCTCAAGAAGTAAGTATCACATTGTCGCTCATAAGTCATGAATGCGCACCAGCTAATACAATTCCATAGTTCTCCCAAATAACCCTCCAAATCGAACCAGAAGAGACCTATACAGACTTTGTTGATTCCGGCGCCGACGAATCAACAAGTCCTGTATCTCCAGAACCTCCGGCATTCAATTTGCAGGATGCAATAAATGAACTTACAGACTTTAGGTATAGTGATGCTCCAAAGGAGATTGATCAAGCTGAAGCTTTGAAAACATTATCGTCCGTACAAGGTCCGCTTCGGATGGTGGCGGTTAAAAGTAAAGGACGCCGTCCAGTATCTGAAGAGGAATGGGATAAAGCGAAACTGTTTCTTTACACTCTATCGCGTCTGAATAGGATTACACCAGATTTTAGGTAAGTCTAGCATCCCCACGTCTGGCGAGCTCTGGCCAATATCAATATAGCAAAAAACTGTCCCTAAAAACATACCTGGAGCTATTCACCAAACCAGAACACAATTTTCCGCCTCTCTGTGCCACCATCTCACAAGCACTGATAGATAAATTTCAAGCGGGTGATGGGTTTGAAGAGCGACCTCCCCCACAATTATCCATTTCGACTAAGACCTCGATAAACAAGAGGAAGTCAAAAGACGACACGACCGTCACATCACCCAAAGGTCGCAAACGATCTAAAGATGAGCCGAACGAGCTAATCAAACCACCGCCCCCAAACCATCCAATATGGGGACGCAACGGCATCATGCGCGGTCTCATGACCAACGGCTCAAGCACCAAACTCGATCCCGCATACCCAGCCAAAGTCGACTTTCGAGTCTACGGACATAATGGCCTCACGAACGGCGACTGCTGGCCCAAACAAATCGCCGCCTTACGGGACGGCGCCCACGGTAAGCCACCCCCAACCCTTCCCCTTCCCCCCAATCTAACCATCCCCTCCCCGCCTTAGGTTCCTCCATGGGCGGCATCTCCGGCAGCACCACCACGGGCGCCTACTCGGTCGTAATCTCCGGCACCTACGACGAATTCGACCAGGACTCGGGCACCACCGTACACTACTCCTCCCCGGGGGCGAAAGAAACCAACGCGAAAGAAGCCAACACCACCAACAGCGGCACGCAAGCACTGCTGCAATCACTCACCTCGCAGAACCCGATCCGGGTTCTCCGCACCGCCAAATGCCGATGGGCGGGCCGCCCTACCGCCGGATACCGCTACGACGGCCTGTACCGCGCGGCGAGCGTGACGCAGCGCGCGAACGCGAAGCATGGGAAATTTTTAAGTTTCGAGCTCGTGCGCATCGAGGGGCAGGAGCGGATTGCGGTGGGGAGACCGCGCGCGCAGGAGGTGCAGCTTTTTGAGAAGGTGAGGGAGGGGTATTGATCTGGAGGGCGTGGGGTTATGAGCAGTGAGTGGTGAGTGGTGAGTGGTGAGTCGGGGTTTGGGTACTTTTAAGGATGACGTTACGAGGATACGATACGATATGATACTCAGGAGTATGCTTCTTGAAATGAAGGGAAAGCGGATTCTTTAGAAAAGGAATGGGCTGGCTTGGGTGGGGATATTAAATATTAGGTAGATTACTGGTTTGGGTGTTCAACTTGAGGTTGGACAGTGCGATGGATTTGTCATCTGCAGTTGCGTATATGGAATTATACGTGCTGGGACATGGAGGGAGATTCGGATATTGAAGTGACTTGAATGTTCTAGTTGCATTCGGACAAGCAAATGAATATATGGTTTAACTTACTTTTATTGTTATACTCGGATTTGGATATTCAAGTTGCTGGATTTTGGTTGTGAATTTCCTCATCGTACGGGGTAGTGGGGGTAACATACGGTCCCTTCAGATTCCTGAGACTGGTTGACTATATACATTTAGTCAGATTCGAGAGGAAGCAGAAGTATAACTGGGCACTCATTCTACTCTATACATATTGCATATATAAGGGAGGGGTAGAGACCAGAACCCACTGTTTTAATTGTTCAACAACACCTCAGACAACAAAAACATCAGAAACGACCTTCATCATAATCATTGTGATCATTTCTCAGCTATCTATCAAGCAAGTAATCCACCCTATACTAAGAAGCGCTGGCAATCTTAATCTCCTTGTTCTGTAGCATCGTCAACACCGTACATCTCATCAACCCATCATTCATTCATTTGTTCATCAACATCCCATAAAAATGATCTTTCCCATCCTCAAGCTCCAATAACCATATCCCTATTCCATACATACATTCATCTTCATCACCAAGCTGCCTTCAATTTACTCGCCCGGCCTAACAATCTTACAGATAAGATCCGAGCCACCAACCGAGTCGCCTTCCTTGACCTGCAGGCTACTAACCTTACCAGCATGAGGAGCCGAGATAACCATTTCCTATACATCAAGTTAGATAAATGATTCCAAGCACAAGTGAGAAAAATATATGGAAGGGAAAAGAAGATCAAGCATACCATCTTCATCGCACTCAGCACAGCTAATGGATCACCCTTCTTGACTTCTCCACCATCCTTGACTCTCAACTCAACAACCACACCAGACATTGGGGCACCGACTTGAGATGAATCTCCTGGGTCGGCCTTTGCTCTAGCGGTATTCTCTACGGCTGCCTTGTTGTCGTCAACAGTGACTTGTCTGACTTCACCGTTCATCTCATAGAAGACCTCTCTCTGTCCAGTGGTGTCTGACAAAGGACCAACGGCAAGGAGCTTCAAGATCAGAACCTTACCCTTCTCCAACTCAACATGGAATTCCTCGCCGATCTGTGGTGCTGAAAGGAAGTAGCGAGTAGGTAGAACACTGAGATCACCATACTTCTGAACGAACTTCTTGTAATCGTCGAAGACCTTAGGATACATGGCATAACTTGCAACGTCGCACTCAGTGACAGTGCCCCACTTGGTATGAATCTCCTTCTTGATCTGTGCGAGGTCAAGAGGTTCCAAAGTAAGACCTGGTCTCTTGTCGAGCTTACGTCTGCCGCGAAGAGCATTGGTTCTCAATGGCTCTGGGAAGCCACCGTATGGTTGACCCATTAAACCTTCAAAGAATTCAAGAACTGAACCTGGGAAGTCCAATTCGCCGGCTCTCTGTTGAACAGCGTCGTAGTCAAGTTTGTTGGAAACCATGAATTGAGCAAGATCACCAACTACCTTAGATGTAGGTGTGACTTTGACGATATCACCAAGTAAATCATTGGCTTGTTCGTAGGCTTTTTTAGTCTCGGCCCATTGGGCACCGAGACCAAGTTGAGATGCTTGGAACATCATGTTAGTCAATTGACCACCGGGGATCTCGTGATCATAGACGTCTGGATCAGGTCCATGCAAGCCGGCTTCGAAAGGAGAATAGAGCAGACGGAGCTGAGACCAATATGTATCGATGGCTCGGACATGATGAACGTTCAATCCCGGATCAAATTCGGAGCCTTCCAGAGACGCAAGCACAGCTCCGACACTTGGCTGGGATGTCAGACCAGAAAGACTGTCAGTGGCAGTATCAACAGCATCAGCGCCTGCCTGAGCGCAAGCAACCATGGATGCAACACCAGTACCGGCGGAATCGTGAGTGTGGACGTGGATTGGAAGATCTGGGTACTTCTTGCGGATAGAACCAATCAAGAGAGTAGCAGCCCTGGGCTTAAGAACACCAGCCATGTCCTTGATTCCAAGAATGTGGATATTCATTGCCACAAGTTTTTCGACAAGTGACATGTAGTACTCCAGGTTGTACTTCTTCTTCGGATTTAACATATCACCACTATAGCACACCGTTCCTTCAACAACACCTCCAGCCTTGTGAACAGCCTTGATACCAACTTCGAGCTGGTCAATGTCGTTAAGCGCGTCGAAAACTCTGAAGATGTCAACACCATGCTTCTTGGCCTGCTCGCAGAAGTGATAAATAGCATTATCCGGAAGCGAGGAGTAAGCGACACCATTGGCACCACGTAACAGCATCTGGAAAGGAATGTTTGGAACCAGCTTTCTCATCTTTCGCAGTCTGTCCCAAGGATCTTCGTAAAGGAAACGCATGGCAACATCGAAAGTAGCACCACCCCAACATTCCAAACTGTATAGGTTGCTGTAAGCATGACTTGTCTCCTTGGCAATGTTCAAAAGATCGACTGTTCGAACGCGAGTAGCAAGAAGAGATTGATGGGCATCACGCCATGTAGTGTCCATGAGGAGACACCCCTTGTTCGCTCTAACAGCTTTAGCGAAGGCTTCTGGTCCTTCGGAAACAAGAATATTTCTCCATCCCTTTTGGCAGGGCACGCTGGTATCGATTTTGGCTCCGCTCTCGTCAAAGAGTTCTGGCATGATGATATCGCCCTTGAATTTGGGTTCACCAATTTGACCCTTGATGCTACTGCCATTGACAGCAAGATCTCCCAAGTAAGCCAACAACTTCTGAGCACGATTTTGACTGCCAACAAGATCGAAAAGTTCTGGGGTATCGTCGATGAACGTGGTCCAGCAAGTACCGTCAACGAAAGTAGGGTGAGTGAGTAAAGAAGCCAAGAAAGGAATGTTAGTCTTGACACCGCGAATACGGAATTCGATCAAAGCACGAAGAATTTTTCTTCTAGCAATCTCGTAGGTAGATCCGTGGCATGTACACTTGACCAACATGCTGTCATAGTAGGCTGGCGGTAAATATGGTTAGCAATGAGTATAAACATAGAGTATGACCATGAGCAAAGAGTATCAGCGAGTAGTAAAAGAAAAAAGTCGAAGATGAAATTTCTTTTCCAAGATGGTTCGGTAGTTAGAAAATCGGCCAAGGGATTTCCAAGACGACGTAAACACCCCAAATCATAACAATGCCCCAGATAAGATGAATGTCTGTAATGAAACGATGAAACCAAGGTTGCAAATGTCCCAGATGAGATGAGGGGCTATAATGACGAAAATGGCCAATTTGAAAAGATTGTCCCAGACGTTCTGAATGCCCCCAGCCGTTCTAGATGTCCCAAACGTTCTGGTTATCTCAAACTTTCTGAGTGGCTCAAACTTTCTGAATGTCCCAAAACTAAAAGGACACTACCTTCGGATTCGGGTCGTATTTCTGAAAGAAAACGAACATTTGGAATTGGTTTGCAGTAAATGTCTGGAAACAAAAACGAACTATCAACCTAGATGTAAAACGAACAATCAACTCACGTGTAATAATAGCACCCGCAAATCCATTACCACCATCAAGACGAACCCCGTTACCACCAGCCGATCGATAAACCTCAATCTTTCCAGTATCCGGCTGGAAGCCCTTTGCCGGATCCTCGGTAGTGATACGGCATTGAATAGCGAAACCTCTGGTAGAGATACGATCTTGTGTAAGACCCAATTGAACGAGTGTCGCACCGGCGGCAATCTGGATTTGTGCTGCGATAAGATCAATGCCAGTAATCTCTTCGGTAATGGTATGCTCGACTTGGATACGCGGGTTGATTTCAATAAAGTAGTATCGGTTTTGCTGGTCAACCAAAAACTCAGCCGTTCCCGCATTGCGGTAGTTGACCGACTTGGCAAGTTTGACTGCATCGTTCAAAAGAGCATCTCGAACCTCGGTTGGAAGATCCTTGGCGGGTGCCAATTCGACCACCTTTTGATGCCTTCGTTGCACCGAGCAATCACGCTCGTACAAGTGGACAATGTTTCCGTGGTTGTCTCCCAAAAGTTGTACTTCAATATGCTTTGGTTTGTCGAGGAATCGTTCCACGAAAACGGTTCCGTTACCAAAGGCAGACTTGGCTTCAGAAGTAGCTCTTTGGAAAGCATCCTCAAGGCTGGATTGTTCTCTGACCACACGCATACCACGTCCACCACCTCCATAAGCGGCTTTGATGATGATTGGGAAACCATACTCGTCTGTGAATTTCTTTACATCCTCGAATTTCTCGACGGCACCATCGGTACCTGGAACGACGGGAACGCCGGCTTTGATAGCGATTTCTCTGGCAGAAACCTTGTCACCAAGGGCATCGATAACTTGTGGTGAAGGTCCAACGAACTAGTGTGAAGAATAGTGGTTAGCGGGGTAAGCTGCAGGAGGGGTTATCGACTAACAATTAGACCAGCCTTCTCAACATTTCGAGCAAACTCAGCATTCTCCGAAAGGAAACCATAACCTATTGATTGATTAGAAAAACAATTCTTGTAGATGTGATAGGTCATCTCTCATACCTGGATGGATCATTTGAACGCCATGTTCAACAGCGATCTTGATAATCTCGTCCCCTGCCAAGTATGCACCAACTGGCGTATATTGACCCCGCTTGCCGATAACGTATGCCTCGTCGGCCTCTGTGATATAATTTAATCAGAATCTATCTCAGCCGTTTAGAAATCGCAGATTGTACTCACTCTGCCTATGCATGCTAAGACGGTCCTCATAACTAGCCCTCTTGTCAGCTCGTACCCCGTTGTATGATTATCGCCAAGGCGTTACCTGTAGACTGCGACGGTTTGCAGAGAAAGTTCGTGAGCCTGTGAAAAGCCGAGTCAGTTTCTTGCATGATGGTTGCCGGACGTGTGCCAGTTCTGTGCGGGGTCTGCAAACTTACTGTACGGAAGATCTAAAGAGAGAGAGAAGTCTCGGGTCAGCAAAAGATGCTCAGATGGTCAGCTCAAACGCAATTGAACGGTAACATACACGGATAGCTACAAAACATGGTCAGTTGAGTCACATCACACAACAGTGCAAAAGGAGTGAAAATGATAGGGTAAACTTACGGATTTCTCCTCGATTGGCAACTATGTATCACAAGAGATGTAGATTAGCATAAGCTGCAGGGACTGTTGGGGGGTTTGCCCGGTTTGTTGGGGCTCTTTGCTGTGTGCTCACCAAGAATCTTCTTCAGTTGCATAATACTGGAATTGGCTCTGATGCGATGAACGGTCTGCGCCTGCTTCAAGTCGCTTCCCTCTTCAAAGACCTCAGAGTAAGTTCCATCCCCATGGGGACCCTTATCGTCGTGGGAGGCCATGTTGGATGTGGTGATGGAAAATTTGAGTTGGTTGAGCTCGCAAGAAATCAGAGGGCGGGGGGTTTCTTTTTATTAAGCTCGGTTGGGGGATAAAGAGGGCGAGGATGGATGGTGGGGTGAATTTGACAGCTTCACAAGCTAGGTGCTAAATGGATTATTTTAAAATGATTGCGTATGCAGATGATCGCTCTTCTTGAGGCAGGATCTCTGGTATCTTGATTTTGGTGATTTCTTCCCGGAAGAATTTTCGGTTTCAGGTTATCTACAGGAGTGTAGGTAGGAACGAGGATATGATATAGGAGGGGAGAAGGAGGGGTAGAGGGGAGGAAGAGAAAGAGGAAGGAAATGTCAACACTTGGGTGAGTGATGATGATGGAGAGAAATTGTTATATGGAATAGAATGAAGTAAAAGAAGAAGTAGAAAGGGAAAAGAAGATGGGAATGGGAAGGATCCAGTTTCTCTTTTTAATTTCTTCTCAATTTCTCACTTGCAGGCAGAGGCACAGGCACAGGCACAGACAGATCAACAGCAGGTAAACAAAGTGGTTGGTCTCATCGATTGGAAGCTGCGGATACGATCTATGAATACAATACACTTTTCTAACGCCCAGGATTTCTTGGTATGCTTTGTCGCCGGAGTGCTGCTGTTTTGGTCTGGTTGAATGTTTGCTCGGCGGGTAGCAGCATCAGCATCAGCATCTGCATCTGCAGCTGGTTGAGCTCCGAGGGTCAGAGGGGTCAGAGGATGATGAGGATGATGGGATAGAGTGGGTATGGATGCATCGGTTATGGGTAGATCATACACATTGATACCTTGGTGGTGTAACTAGGTTATAAGCGGCATGCTACTCTGCAGCACTGCAGCAGCTCATGCTCTGGCCATGGTGGGGTTGTTCCTCCTTCGCAAGGGAAACAAGGGAAACAAGGGAAACAAGGGAAAAGCGCATCCCACCAGATCCAGCTCATCCAACCAATAGCAGCATCTAGATATCGTCCAGATGAAGACCCTTTCTGATCTTCCCATTACTCCATCGAGAAAAGTGCCATCCCAAATATCCATCGCGTAATGAGCGCGACTGCATTCGCATTTCGCATAGACGAAGGAGGTAAGCTTAAGGTTAAGCAGCTGCGTGTCCATGTCAATGTGTCAATGCTGATCGATGATAAAGCTGCAACATCTCGTTTTCCGTATGTCCTCCCTCGGTTTTGATAAGACGCGGCAGAACTATGGGATCTCTGAATCTACATAAGACGGGACAAGACATTACATTACATCCGCTCCACCTACGTATATGCTGTACTAAAGTATGTACGAAGTAAATCACTCACGTATCCAGCCCAGCCACCCCTCTTCATATATCCTCATCCTCACATCCGACGGGGCATCTGCAACTTCCTCCTGCTCTCCCAACGCAAATACCACCCGAGCAAGCTCCATCTCCAATAATAAGACCGAAAGCCAATCTTGGTATTGTATCTCCCTCGCACGCACGTATTATTCTATTCCTTTTACCTTTAGCCTCTCCAACGCGGAGAAATAGTGGGGGATTTATTTCACGTTCATGCCATACCAGACCCAAACAATTAACGTCTCTCCCTCAAGAAACACCCCCCTCCAAATTCCCCTCCAAATTCCCCTCCAAATTCCCCTCCAATATAAAACCCAACCAAAACCCCGCGGCACCTCACACCCACCCCTACCCATCTTACCGTCGCATACGCATCCTACATACAAGCCCGCCCAGCTAGCAGCAAACAAAACCGTAAAACCCCCCCCCAAAAAATTCTCCGAAATGCAACAGTAAACATGACCCCCATCCATCCATCCCATCCATCCCATCCATTCCATCCGTCAGCACGCACGTCAACTCCGGACAGACGGAGCGGCCACACTATTTCCCTCTCATAAACTCTCTCCTTCGTATACTGTAACTTACACGAGCGTAGCATCCCATGATTCCGTGTCTGCCGACCTCGGCAGTTCCAGCAAGGTCCCCTCGCTCCGTAGCCGGATACTGTATCCTCAATGGATTTTTTTTTTCTCTTCTTCCCATCACTTGGACATCAGGACCTGAAGGGAAAAGAAAAGAAAAAAATCTCGCAATCGTAAACTAATGACCGTGTGTAATGAAATCGTGTGCAGGTATGATACGGTTGTCTGATCGCCGACGCCGACATTGACACTGACATATTTCGATTTTTAATCATATTCTATTTTCCGCTCTATCACGTCGCGAATTCGTTTACTCATTATTCTTGTCCCTCTCACTCTGCTACCTTCCAAGCTTCCAAGCTATGACTCAGTAAGGGTCGCGGCCTCTAGAGAAACAAGAACGTTCTTGGAATTACTTGGCATCCACAGATTCATGAAACTGCATTGCATTGAAGAATTGGCAATACCTTGGCTTGGGGGCCAGAATATCCAAAAGTAAGTTATTTTAGTACAGTAAACATACTCCCCGTGGTAGAAAAAACAGGCCGATCTGGGACAATTCATTGTAGCTGATTACTATTGTCAAGTCAACATCTCAGATATTATAAAACATCATTCCGTTTTTATTGTCCAACTGTCTTTGAGGCATTATTGTCTGCCTGTTATTTCTGCGCCGGAAAGACATATCACCAAACATGAATAAGGTCAAATAGCTTTTTTGTTCAGAAATACATCAGAGAATCTAAGGACGATTTACCGTGAACTCTCTGCTCCTATCACTTACAAACACGATGGATCCTCCATCCTTCCTTTTCCTTTCCCTCCACGCACAGAGACCACCCAGAAATGCTGCAGCTACCATACAACTACATCATCGTAGGAGATTTCCGAGATACACCCTACAAGAAATCCCGCTGATGAATATCACAAATAAAAAAAGGTACCTTGCAATTGTTGCATCATTATGTATAACCGTCATCACATTCATATCCTCTAAAATCCGCCATAACCAGTTGGTTGAGGTGCAAATCCATTTGTCTGAGGGAACGGTGCTGGAGATGCACGTCCGCCGGGTCCAGCAGTGATCATAAGACGGGAGCCAAGGATGGGGGTATTGTCATTCTCTTGGACGTCAGTCTTCTCCTTGAGCTTTCGCTCCTCATTGTCCTTCTTCAATTCAGCAATTGTGGAGGATTGTTGCGCAAGGAAGTTGATCATGAATGGCATTGTAAAATCGGTAAGGCCGTGGCGCCATGAAATTTCCATGACGACGTGAATTGGAATGAGCTCGTAGCATGCATATAACATGCCGACATAACACTCGCGACTACCAATGTCGACAAACTAAGAAAGAGATTAGCGTGAATGAATTTGGAGTCACAGGAATGAAAAGTACTTACGTATCTGAGCAATTCTTCAACAACATCAGACTTGCCTGACATGGCAGCGGTCTCGATAGCATCTTTGAAGAGTTTGTCTTGCTTGGACAAAGCGATTGATTTCTCCCATCTCTTGTTCTTGCGGTAAATGTTGGCAGCAATTTGGCGGAAAAAGACGAGATCATGGCGTTCCAGTCGCTGGGCAAGTTCAACAGCATCATAGTTATCGTAGTTCTCAACCGAA
The DNA here is from genome assembly GCA_002946415.1 of Rutstroemia sp. NJR-2017a BVV2. Lineage (NCBI taxonomy): Eukaryota > Fungi > Ascomycota > Leotiomycetes > Helotiales > Rutstroemiaceae > Rutstroemia > Rutstroemia sp. NJR-2017a BVV2. The sequence continues at coordinate 105,497 of NJPS01000069.1, forward strand.
TCGCGCAGGGTCTTGTAGTCCTCCTCTTCGATCAACAGATCATTGATGGCACCGTTGACAATCTTCTTGTTCTGCGGTTGGACATTGAGAAGGAATGGTTTAATGAGAGGGATGTTGTCAGACTTTTCGAACATTCTGACCACACGGTTGACGTCAATCCTAGGTGTAAGAGCTTGGAGGAGATCAGTGATGAGTGATGGCTGTTCTTGGAGATAGAAGTTCAGGGCGCGGTAGTAAATCTCCAAGTTGGCAACCTTGACGATAATGTCCTTGAAAGAGTGGTGCTCCCAAGCATCTGAAGCACGCTCCATCATCGCAAGAGCAGCATTGTCCCATTCGTCATAATGGCAGTACAGGAAAACCAATTCGGGCCAGAGATGTGCTTCCTCGCAGGCACGGATCATCTTCGGGATGTTGATCCTGCTCCAGAAGAGCTTCAGGTGCTCCATCACACGATCTGGGTGGTATTTCGCCAGAGCTTCACCGAGGGCTGTGAACATTCCCATGTGGCTCCTCTCAAGACCTAGACCTTGCTCAAGAACAGCAATGAGCTCATCGAAGTAACCATTGCGCTCGTATTGCTTGACTAGTTCTTGCAGTTCCTCAGCATCGATAATCAGGTTCAAACCACAAATTTGGGCAAGGCGGAATTCCTTCTTCTCAACACAGGCAGCGTTAACTTGCTTCCAGACCTTAATGTTGTTTGCTTTGCGTGCACATTCAACTGCAGACTGGTAGTCCTCAAGGTGTACAAGAGTGGTTGCAAGCTTGGCCCAGTTGGAAATGCTGCTGAAAAAGATCTTTGCAGCTTGGTGGTAGCCTTCTGCGTATGCCTTATCACCAGACTCTTCAATATCTGCGACGTTTGTGCCACGAAGGAAGTCTTCAAGTTCGGTGAGTTGGTCAGTGCGAGCATAGGCGAAAGCGAGACCGGTGTCGATGGCAGGTTCACGAAGAGTCTTGCGGGCCATTCGGAGGAATTTGATGAGATCTTCATCTTTGCCAGCATGTGTGGCAATCTCGATAACCTCTGAGTAGTTACTTGGGTCTTCAGCGCGGATGTACGATTCAATACCGTCGCTTACACGAAGACCATCAAGTTGGGCCTTGGCGACTCTGCTCCAGACTTCAGGTAGCTCCACTTTCTCAGCATATTCTTGTGCACGATCAATACTGACAATGTGCTCAACAAGGACATTGGCGGCGCTCTTGTGGTCGTTGATTTTCTTGTAAACCTCGAATGCTTCTTCAAAAAGTCCAACCTCAATACAGATATTGGCGATATCTGATGCATTGTAAGCATCGAGTCTATGGATGTAATCCATGACACGGCCTTTGTCGGCTTTTGTGGCTGTGAGAATGAGGAGATTTTGCAAATTCTCGTTGTCGCTAAACGGCGAAGGCTCAAGAACAATTTTCTCAAGTAACTCAATCAACTCGGCGGGCAGATCAGCTGCGAGGAAAGAAGCCACTGCAACAGAGACCCTGTCGGGTTCAGTTGATTCTGGGACAGCTGTGGAGATGACTTGATCGACGACAGATCGTCGATGAACATTGTTCTCGCTGAGGACGAAAGACCAAAGCTCTCGATCAGCTCTCTCAAGGAGGTAACGGGCTTGAGCCTTGAACATTGAGTTCTCATTGGTGATGTTAACAAGCTCCAAATCGTTTTGACCCTTGCGGTAGCAAATGTATGCTAGATTTGGATCGCGACGTTCACAGTAACGACCGACTACTAAAGTATCGTACATATCATTTTCTTTCAAGAACTTCTCTGGGTTGTTGTTGCTGTCGATGTAGATCTTAGCAAGAGCATTGTAGACAGCCTGCTGTTGGTTGCCGGCTGCAAGAGTAGCCTCAAGGAATGGTAACAGGATCTTCAAGCGGTTTCGGGTTTCAACTTCATGAACAAGTTCGTCAATGGGAATTGCAGCGTGGTTTACAGTGCTCAAAAGGTTCTTGATGATTGACTCCTCGCAGTCAACGTCAAGCAAAGCACCAACGACTGCTGGTGTCCTGGAGGGGTTGACTCTCTGAACGTAAACCTCGATTGACTGGAATTGTTGATTTTGGTAAAGATATAGTACCAAGTCATGGATGAAATTGAATCGATCACAGACAATGATAAGAGGTAATTGTTCGACCAACTTGGCTTCCTTCAAGAAGTTTTTCACTTTCAAAGCATCATAATGATTGCTGTCTCGGCAGATCCTCTCGACCTCATTGAACTGGCCCATCTTTGTTGCCGCCTCAATGTACTTGAAGTTGACATCTGGATCTTCGCTGAGGTTGACAATACTGCCGAGGTAGTGGAAGAGACCCTCAGCAGTCTTGTACTTCTCAAAGAGATCAATCAGCCTGACAGGACCAAGGAGATCGGAGTATTTCGTGGCAACCTGGACAACAGCAGCAAGGTTCTGACGAATATTGACCTTGAGCATGGCATCGAGACAGTCCAAAGACTGCTCGAGAGACAAGCGGCCAAAGTAGCCTGTAAGCCATTCTTGACTGAAGTTTGGTGTCGCTGTGATGTTGACAATCACTCGCTTAATGGCTTCTGGATCTTCATAATGCTCTAGAGCTCGCTGGGCAAGACCTGCTTGTTCGCACAATTGCGCAATTCTAGGCTTATCGTAGTATGAGAACATGTCATTGCCAAGGATAGCATCGGCAACTTGAGGGGCGTTCATGAGATTCATCTCAAGGAGACGGGTTTGCAGATGTCCTTGCTCTGGTTTGTTGTCTTTCAGGGCATCGAGTAAGAATGCAGTAGCAGGTTGAACCATTCCTTGAGATTGGAAGACATCTACAACACGTTCAATGTCGACAAGTGAGCCACCTTCAGTGTTGGCCAGCTGCGTAGCAAACTCGGCTCCCTTTTCTGGGTTAATGGAGATGATGTTGCGGAGAAGCTGAACATAATCCGGCTGGTATCCTGCCTGTTGGGCATACGGCAAGATCTTTTCGAATTGGCCAGTCTCGGCAAAGGCAGCAACAACCTTGTGAGGAACATTTGCACGGAGGTAAATGGCGAGTGCCAGTTGTGTGTCGCTTGTGCGGACGATATCACCGAGCTCTTCAGAACAATCCAGCTTGTTTTCCTTCATCCACTTTTCCAACAAATGCTTTCGGTTTTGTGCTAGAACCGGTCGCACAAGCTCCAAAGTCTCATGTTTGTTCAATGATCCCTTGTCCAGTAGCATACCGAAGTACTGTAGGATAACTGACAGTTGACCAGGTACGGCAGGGAGAGCCTTTAGTCGTTCAATGGTCTGGGGTGTTCTGAGGAAACCGCGCGGGGAGTTTGCAGCAATCTTCGAGGCTTCGGCATAGTTTCCAGCTGAGAGAAGTTGCTCGAATTGATTGGCATAAAGGTTGTCGGCACCAGGCAAGCCTGCTCTTGAGGCAAGCTTGACTGCTAAACCGGAGTTGGCAGGATTTTGAAGGAGGTATGGGATGACGGTTGCTTCATCAACTGCTACGGATAAGACCTGTCCTCTTCTGTTGACTCCAACCAAACCGGCAGATTCGGAATCGCTAGCAGTAATGAAGATAGTCTCGCTGGAAATACGGTTCATGAAGATACATGTACCAGTCTCCAAGTCGTAAAGGTGGATAAAGCCGTATTTCGTAACCAAGTAAATGATGCTATATTTCTGCGAGACTTGCATGGCGACTGGAAAGTCGTTAACAGCCTCAGCTGGGAAATAGACGTCGACAGCCTTCTTTGCGAATGTGGGGTTCGAAGCTTGATGGTCAACTTCAACGATGTGAAGCTTTGCGCCGGTCGCCGTTCGGACTGAAAATGTGAAGACCTTCGTATCGGCTGGAGCACTCTCGAGTCGTAAAGTACCGAATGCGGCAGCGTGACCCTCAATAGCCTGGCTGATGCCCCTATCCTTCGAATAGAGCTGCATTGCTCCAACCACTCGCCCTTGTTGTTGCGATATACCGACTACTACCATCCACTTTCCGTCATCGCTGACGCGATAGTTTATGATTTGACATCCCTTCGATAGCTGTCAGAATCGTCATTCTACCCTAACAACATGTTACTTACAGAAAGATTTGGATTCCTCTTGAAAACCTCCACAGGTGCTGCTTGATTTGGGTCAAAGACGTCCCAATGGTAGACTGTGGTATCCGTAACCAATCCTAAGCTTGTCTCACTGAACCACTTCCAAAAGACAACATCTTCATTCATGGTAGCAGACTTCAGCTTCGCCTTCTGGCCCAAATCAAATATCTGCAGTGTCCGCGATTGTGCCTTTAGTGCTATGACTTGCTTCGTCCAGTGCATGATAGCACTGTCCGCCTTAATCGGTCGTCGTGTGACGGCATTATTCTGTTTTAGGTCGACAATTACAACTTCTGGCTGGGCGGCTTCGTTTTTCTTCTCGCGTACACAAATGAAAGAATCTGATTCCAGTGTCTGAATTGGCAAATCGTCAGCTCATGGTTGATACGAGCTCAACTCGGAGCAGAGTAGGCTGGAGACTTACACATGAATTAAATCCTATCGATTGTGCCTGGAAAGGTGAGGTTAGTCAATGGACCAGAACAGCTGCTAAAAAAGGTGTTCTCTTGGAAATTGGTTGCCAAAGAGCTATTCCGTTGATTCGCACATACCTCGACCCCGACACTTGTTAACTATAGATAATGTCAGTTTACATCTTCCAGCAGTTCAACAACCACAATTTAGCTCAAATCATACCTGGAGAAGCTCCGTGAACTTGATCGGAAGTGGACCCATCTTGTATGAATCTCTAGACTGATGCGATCAAAGAAGGTCAATCTCAGGAATTGTTGACCCTACGTCGCGGGCAAGCTGTCTGCGCAAACTGGCGCTGTATACCCAGAAAAATGCTCAATTAAAATCAAACGCAGTGTTGCAAGTACAGGTATCGTCAAGATTATTATTTTAATTCGAAAAGCACCCAGAAGGAAATAGGGTGCAGTGAAGCAGTAGGTAAAAAGATGAGCTTTGTGGTTTGATGGCTTTCTAAAACTGGCCTTGTTGTCGCAGTAAACGGCTGGAACAAGAACGCTAGGACCGCGCTAGTACAAATGAATCCACTTAAGTCACGTGAGAGAACACTTTAGCACCCCTTATTTCCAAAAATAATTTCAAGGTCCACAGTCGACGATCTGCATGCTTCACTTCATACTCCATGAACACTTCTAGCGATTTGATCAGTTCGCACAAGTGAGACATGGATCGATTGGTATAACAGCGGTGTTGGGCTGAAATAATAGGTGACATTGCGACCCGGAATTTGGACTTCTGATCACATCCGAAAGATCCGACATGTCGTTTGCAGCTGTTTGCCAGCGAATCTAGCTCATGTTCAACAGCACGAATTGACTCACGAGGCTAAACGTTGGAGGTGAGATCTTAACCAACTCACGGGCGAGGCCATGAAGCTGAGAAGATGTTGGTCCAATGAACGGCCAATCCTATAACCATGATTCTAAGGTTAATTTATCGGACAGGTCTATTATTTTGACTGAGACTTACGAGCGGTTATTTCTGGTATCAACATGGGTAATATGTTCTCGTTATTGAGGTTTCACGGAATGGCTGATGTCGTGCCGCTACTTCTAGATCAAGTGCTAGAATTTAGGATATGAGTTCCTTGACATGGAAGTTTCTACACTTATTGATGGATGTGCGTCTCCGTGATGCGCGCTGCATGGCTGTTTCGGGCTATCAAAGGAGCGCCCGCTTTGAAAGACAATATTACTATGTGCTCCATTTGTTTGTTTGTTTGTTTGTTTCATTCACTTACACCGCAATCACCTGAGCCAGACCTTGAGGTCGACACACACTACAACGCAATCATCTTTAAAGAAGGAAACAAGGCGACCCTCGACCACTTCTACAGCCGCATCGCGCATAATTAGCGCATTAGGCCTTCCGGCGTGACGACGTCCAATGGTATATGGAGAGGGTAGTCTGTTGGCTGTGGAAGTAACCGCGGCCCCTTCGGGAACCGCATCGTGTTCTGCTATATCGTCTGATTCTTCACGGGCTTTCAAACTTACTAGTACTATGTTTAGCTAAAGGTGTACAGAAATAGTAATTCCCATATTGGTGATGCAGTTCTGTTGGTTGGTTGTTCGAGTCAAAACACATAAAAGGACCATGGAGTAACAGCCATAATATCATCAACACTCAACTATCAATAAATCCATTAATACAACCGTCAATACAAGTTCAGCAATCAACTCTCACAACACTTTTTCACTGTTGACTTTGATACTTGGCCAAAAGATTTTACCTTCCCCAGTTCAAACAAACAATTAACAACATGGACCAGAGTTCGAAAAAATCCAGCGGCGCTTCCGGCTCAGAAGGGGGTAGGTCGTCGAAGTCACCGGAGAGGACTCAGGATACGACCAAGGTCACATTTCCAGACAAGCTTCCTAAACCAGATAAAAAAATTTCTAAGGAGGTGAATAACAAGAGAGCAAGGAAAAGAGATGGCGTCAAACCTCCAGGACCATCACTGACGAATTTGATAAGAAAATTCAAATGATCCCATCGACTTCATAAAGTACCTTAGAGCTAGAAATTTTTGAAGGGCATCTTTTTTTCACATTCATTCCCCAGAGCTGTCTGGATTAAATGTTTCATGTCGAAGCTTATGATGTGTCGTAGAACATGAGAACTAACTAAGCCAGTTGCAGGTGAATGACTCCGCACCATCCAGAAGTCTGGACACCCGTAGAAAAGCCTTCCTTGACCTCGTGACCCCTTTCTCATAAACCATAGCTCCATCTAAGTAGCGCTCCACCCCCCATCAACACTCACCGCACTCCCATTAACAAAACTCGCTCTATCGCTTAATAGAAAACTAGCCATATAAGCTACCTCTTCCGGGAGACCAAACCTCCCCACCGGAGTGCGCTGAAGCGTGGATTTGTACTGTACTCGTCAGCCCTACCCACAGAATCCAGCAGCAAGCAAAATAGCAGGAAAGCATCAAACTTACCCATGCCTCGTTCTCCTCCACCGCTTTAGTCATAGGAGTTGTGATCCATCCCGGACAGAGACAATTAACCCTAATTCCCTGCGAAGCATACGTTGCGCTGTCAGTTCTGGTAAGTCCCAATACTCCATGTTTGGCCATAACGTAGGGTGCTACGCCGATGAGACCAGTGTGAGATGCGATTGAGCCGACATTCACAATTGCGCCGCGGGTTTGAAGTGGTAGACCGGTGCTTGATATATGTTAGCAGTCCCATATCACACAACCATGATGGTGAGAAATTACTTACCAAACATCCCTTAAATTCTGCTTAAGCATCTGCTTCAGCTGCGCCTTTTCACAGAAATAAACACCCTTTAAATTAACATCAATCACCCTTCCCAGATTCTCAGCCGTCGCATCAGCGGTATGTCCAAAAGAACCCGGGATTCCCGCGCCATTGAAACAGATATCCAATCTTCCGAACTTCTCTACCGTTTGCTGGACCGCGAGATCGACTTCGCTCTCTGCTGCGCAATTGGTTGGGAGGAGGAGAAGATGAACTGGTTCTTTCGAGGCGGCGACGATTTCTGAGAGGGACTCTTGGGCTTTGGTGAGGACATCGGATGATATGTCTATGAGCGCGAGGTAGAGGACGCCATCGAGGATGAGTTGGCGGGTTACGGCAAGGCCGATGCCGGATGCGGCGCCTGTGTGATGTTAGGTCTTGACATCAAAGAGTCGAATATCACATGATAATGCATAGAAAACCTCGGAAGAGGTTGTGTAAGATGGAATCGTGAGATACCTGTGATGAATGCTACGCTGTCTCATATATTAGTACAGGTCGCCTAGTTTAAAAGGCATCACTAACGTATCTGATGGGAAGTTGGACATATTGAAGTGTTTCTCACTGTAGGATCGACCCTAAGGTTCTAATGTGAAACCGTTTTAGAAATACAGACAGCCAACTGGCCGATTGTCTTCTATTTAAGGTTGACTCTACGTAAGTGTGACCGAACTACCCCGCATGAGTGGATGCACACCCAGAGCGCTAGACCTTCCACGTAATATCTCAACAGGGTCCACTCTCCATCTTGCAATGTGCATCTTTCCCGAAATCCAATTGAATAGTGGTGCACCAGCTTGCTTGATTTTGATCGCACCAAGGCCATCTCTCTTGCTTGTTATATAACCCAGTTCATCGCTGAAGTTCCCATTGCCTCGGCATCGGTTCCGATGTGAACCAGTGGGCTCAATCAATATTCGCAACCATAGAGAAGCATCCTCCTGATGTTTTCTAATGATCTGTAGCCATCTTTTGCTGAATAGTAACCATTTATGTAACGGAATATATCGCTTCACACCAGAGAATACAGCCCAGTTGCCTAACTTGATTCACTGAATCCAAGCATATTTTTGTTGTTCTCCTTTGAGCATATACCTATCGATAGACTTTTTCAGCTCAACATGAATGCCCTCCAAAGCGTAGCCTGGAACTCCGCATGCTCCTTGAAACTTATCAGCTAGGTCCTGATCATCAAATATAAGGATACATACCCGCGCACGGTTTGCAAACCAATCCTCCTATTCCCTTACCCATTCCTTTTGCGAACCCTGATAATCCAGCTTCTTTTGCTCCCTTAACGGGCTGCATCACGAAACCAGAGAGCCCATCATAAAGACCAGTAGCAAGCCCCTTTCCTGCAGCCATCATCCCGCTTTTCAGTCCGACAACAACAGGTGGTTGGCGCAGTTCTTCATCGCCGTATATCTTTGGAACATTATGGAATCCTTTCGTCAATGCCAATGTCAGATCTCGTGGCGCACTGAGAGATGCGACGACGATACGCCCTAGTCCTTGTGTCGGCGTTGAGGCATCTATGTAACCTGCTGAGGAGCCTTCAAAACCTCTTGAGGCTTTTGCGGTATGATATGCAGAGATGGGATAATCTGCGATGCCGCCTGTTACCTCCTTGACGGTACCATATGTCGCAACGAGTACACCAGAAATCGGATCAATTGGCTCGGAAACCGAGGTACCCTTTTCGATTTGGATGCTAAACGAAAATTAGTTGGTTCATGACATTTGTGTGTCGAGACATACCGTTCCAAATCATCCCAACTCAGTTGCCCTTGCCCTATAGTGTTTTCACGCTGGCTCTATTGAACTGTCGTCCTGTGGCTTTCTCAACCCATAGCTCCTCCTTACCCTGTGGCTGTTTCCAGATCCGCTATTCCGCTTTCGGCAGTGATTCTTCGCTAAAGAAATCATCCTCATTCACAAGAGTGAGAGCCGATCCATTCGATGTATCAAATACGTCGACGGCTGAAGGTCCAGGCCGCGAGCCTGGGCTACCAGATACCAGTTCAACCGGTAATGCTGTGGTGTAGAAAAAGGGAGAAAGGGATGATTTAACACGATTTCGAAGAATCGTCATGACAAACGGACGACAGATTGAAATTAAGATTGATAAGACAAACAGATGTACGAAACGGAGCTCGGTGTTCAGCCACAAGCAGCAAGTTCCATGGGGGTTCACACGGGTATTTGAGTCCCGATACTGTGCCTGAGAATGCTACCCAGCGCTTACTGGGACAGAGGCCTGACGTTATCTGACGCGTCTACGGCAGGAAACCAATAAGTTTCCTTTTAGTTGTTGACTGCGCCCAGTGTCACAGCATAATTTCGCTGACCTTGAAGGATTTGGAGATCCACATGTCCCTACGATTCGGCCAATAGGGAAGCGAAGCGAAAGACGCCCCCTCCACAATCTCTTGTCCGCCTCGACCATCTTGCCCGTCTGGATTTTCTCGTCCAAACACAAGGAGCAATAAGCTCAGAGGAACGGTTTCTGTCCCTACGAGCGTACCAATCGTGCTTTATTCGAGGCTCTCGACACAGCCCTACCATACGTAACTTAAATTATGACCTGGCAATACGAACATCGGTAAGCGTCCTCAAAGCGTGGAAGCGAAGGAGAAAGAAGGAGAAGACATCCCTCCATGGTGCATACGAACCTTACGCGTCTGTGTGAGGGAAGATAAGCCCATACGAAGATGATCTCTAACATGGGGATGAAGTCATACTCCCAGATTCTCTGCATCATCTATATAACCATTATCTCCTTTTTCATCTCACTTCCATATGTTCTTTCATTCCATATTTCCAAGCGTCTCACTTTCTTGATCCATCTCACCTATCAACACAGAAGTTTTATCTGTATCCTTGGTTGAGTTACGAGCCTCCGAGTTACAAAGTTACAATGACCGGAACTTGTGCTGGTAAGAGCTTCAGCCTGTCATCAAATACTAAAATCAGGAAAAGCTAATTCCTACAGCCGTCACAACTCCTGACAGCATATGGAGCTTTTGTCCGAATCTCGGTGCTGACTATCTCTTCATCGTACTGTTCGCATTGACTACCATCGCCCACATTGCTCAAGCCATCATCTCCAGGAAAGGATACTCCTGGGTTATCATAACGTCTGGCTTAGCACAATTTCTAGCATACGTTTTCCGACTGCTCAGCGTAAAAAATCCCACAAGTAATGGCCTGTACGCCGCCTGGTTCGTTTTGATCTTGGTTAGCAACTTCCACTCTGGCATGCATGGATTCTGCTAACGCAACACATTAGGTTGCACCGCTGTTTACGAATGCCTTTATTTATATGGTGATGGGCCGGATGGTCTGGAATTATGTTAAGAACGCCAAGATATACGGCATAACAGCATGGAGGTTTGGTCTTTACTTTGTGATATTGGATGTTGTGTAAGTGTCGCGTCGCTCGTGCATATTCCAGCACTTATACATATTTAGGGCACTCCTCGTTCAGATCTTGGGCGCGGCTTCAGCTACTGGAGCTAACCAGTCGCAATCTGAGGTACTGCGAGCCCTACATATTTACATGATTGGTGTTGGAATACAGCAGTTCTTCATCTGCGTTTTTCTCGTCTACGCAATCAAGTTTCACGCAACAATTCTTCAGCAGAGCCGACAAGGACTAGTTACTCCGCAAAGTGCATACAGATTGCTCTATGTCATATACACAGTTATCCTCCTTATTACCGTACGCGGTTCCTCATCATACCATATACAGCCAGTCACTGACACATTCTTTAGGTCAGAATTATCTTTCGTCTTGTGGAATATGCCTCGGGGCTACACACCAGCATACCTAATCACGAGGCGTATCAGTACTGCTTGGATTCCGTACCAATGTTGTTCGCATTGGTCATCCTTAACGTCTTCCACCCTGGGAGAGTTATGGCAGGACCGGCTTCGGATATTCCAAGTAGGAAAACGAGGAAGAACGAGGCGTTCCGCACAAAGGGCCAACTTGCTGAAAGCCGCGCCAATGAAGATGGTGTCCCGATGGTGTAAACGATTTTCAAAGGGTGCAGAATGGTTTATCGGTGGAGTGCTCCATGGCGTCTGTCTTCATGATACGGAAATGGGTTTGGAGTAAAATGGGGTCCTTTTTAATCTGGGGTTTTCTCAATTGTATGGGTTGGTTTATACTTTCAAATGGTGAGTAGATGAGACACATAGATGGGATATAGTACAATATAGCTCCATAACCAACTGGGTAAGGTCCCACGAGCGACAAGATGAATAGATGTGTTTTATTTTCGCGATGCTTTTACGGTTTTAGCCCGACGAGATGAAACATGGAGCCAGCACTTTACGGGTCGATTGGAAGAAGCTTAGCTTCGTGTTAAGATTATTTGGGCGCTATAAAAGGATTCAACATTCGACATGCATGTTGAGTCGGAATTGAACAACTCCGTCCAGCAAGCGCACGTTAATCTCACGTCTGTCAGATTTTACGTACGTTGGTCGTCGTCACCATCTGCAGGGCGCAGTCAGTAATACGGGCTTCACTCCCGACCGCCTATAGCAACTCTCTTGCAGTAAGGTTTGTGCTACACCAACATGAGGATACATCGCTGAAAGATTTACCATTGAGCAAGTGAGGCTAGAGGATCTGAGATCTCAGTCAGAATGCCGCGAGTTGCTCCTGGAAAGAGAAAGCGAGCCTACAGGCCCAAGACAAAGACGGGCTGCCTAACATGCAAGTAAGCATAAACTACCAACCACCAAATTCGAATCACTACATCTGACATTTTGATAGAAGTAAGATCTCGGAAGATTTACCCCATCTCACAGAAAGCTTATTTGCCTACTCTTTCTAGTCAGACGTGTGAAGTGCGATGAAGCACTACCCCACTGTTTGAGATGCACTTCCACCGGCCGAAAATGCGATGGGTACCCCGACGTAGAGGAGCTTTCGAGCGCCTCTTCTCGCGGCAGCTCTGTTGATCTCTGGATATCGAGCTCCCCGGCACTTGTCCGGGTGCCTTCGCCATCATTTTTGGAGACAAGTCAAGAACGCAGGGCTTTCCACTACTTTATCAACGCGACGGCGCCAATGATGGCTGGATTCGCGACGGAACGTTGCTGGTCGGAATTCCTCCCGAGAGCAGCTCATTATGAGCGTCCAATTCGTCATGCTTTGGTTGCGTTGGGCGCGTTGCATGAAAGCCGGACGATGGTCTCACGTGGTGTCAAACTAGACTCTTCACTGCTAGAATTTCCACTGCAAGAGTATGGTCGTGCCATAAGGAGTCTGGTCGAGCCATTTTTGAAGAAGGAAAGACAGTCAATGGATGTGTGCTTGTTAAGTTGTGTGCTGTTCGCCGCATTTGAGGTAGGCAGTTTTCATGTTTGGATTGCTTGAAATCCGATATTCGTCAGACTCTTTGCCTATTTCATACGATCTATTTTATCGGATCGGTAGATATGGCCGCGCTGACATCAATACAGATGATGCAGGGAAATTTTGGCTCTGGTGTTGCGCACCAACAGAGTGGAAACAAAATTCTCAGTGAAATAATCTTCAATGAAAGCACGGGAGAGTATCAACATGATACTCTAAGTATATCCAACACACCATATATACCCATGAAAACCATAGAAGAGTTATATCTCCGAACAGATTTTGCATTGTCTCAGGTGAGCACGCACACACAAGATCGTGGTTCAGATATGCCGTTTCAATACCTAACATATCAAACGTAGATGGTAACCACGCAAGATTCAACCATCTTTGATAAATTTGAGAACACACGTCTCTCCCTCGAACTACCCGAAACATTCACCTCTCTCGCCGAAGCAAGAAACACCCTCCAATTCCTCTGGACCCGCTTCCGCTGCCTCCTCAACAACCTCGAGTCCCACGCCACCTCCCCCGAACTCCCCCAACTCTTCTTAGCATGGCAGCAAGAAACGCTCGAAAAAACCAACCAATGGAACCTAGCCTTCCAAGCCTTCATTTCCAAATACGGACACACATTCACCGAACACGAGAAAGTCGGTGTTCTAGTACTCGAAATCCAATACCAGACCGGGCACATGAACGCCGTGATTTCTCGAGCCGTCGCCGATGACCAAATGGCATGGGATCCGTGTTTATCTTCGTTCGAGAAGCTCATTGAGCTAGCGACCAAGGTTCTGGATTCGCCGGCTTTCACTGCTGCGGAGTTCCAGATCGATGTTGGGATTATTGGACCGCTTTATCATACGAGTGCTTGTTGTCGACATCCGGTTGTGAGGAGGAAGGCTATTGAGTTACTGGAACGAGTGCCGACTTTGCAGGAAGGTGTGTGGAATGCGGGGATCACGGCGAGAGCGGCGAGGAGGGTGGTGGAGATTGAAGAGTTCGGGTTGGGGGTTGTGAAAGAGGCAGCTGATGTACCGGACTGGGCTCGCATCAGTGAGGTGGATCCTACGTTCGACATGGAGAAAAATATGGTGACGATAAAGTATTATAGGAGTGGCAAAGCGGCCTTGGAGTCAGTTCGCGAGCCTATTACTGAGACGTTTGAATGGTAGGATAATGTCAGCCTGTATTGCATACTATAATAATACTTTCACATTCTAATCAAGATCATGAGACGCCCCTGCCAGTGTAGTCTGCTACGAGATATGTTCATTCCAACTCTCTCATGCTCATATTCTACAAAATTTTCCATTCCTCCGTCCAATTCCGCGCAAAAAATGCTCAGCAGATTGCCCAAACTTGAACACACTGTCTTTCCCCGCACCCAAACGCCTGGCTATGTATTAATACAAATAGAGGGAAGAGTTTCCACAGTATCTTTCACCTTCTCGTCCGAAGCTCGTCTTATATCGTCGCTCCCGAACGTCGTCTCTACCCCCTCCGGACTTCCCCCTCATTTACCATCCCACCTCCTATCCCCTATCACCGATCCTTAAAAACTTTCGGTTTCCACCCCTCCTTCAGCTCCTCCTCCCTCGCCAACTTCTCCGCCTTCCCCCTAATCTCCCCCTCCAGCCGCTCCCTCGCCCTCAGAATCTTACTCTGCAGATAAAAGCTGCCGCCCTGCTTCGGATCATTCACATCGAACAGCTTCTTGAACCTCGCCATTACATCTTCCATGTCCATCTTTCCTTCCTTCGGCGGCTTTACGTTTAATATCTTGCAGGCCTCGTCAAGCGTTAGGCCATTGGAGAAGGAGGATCCACCAGCGACGCCGCCGCCGGAGGATTGTTGCGCTTTTTGGTACGCCGACGACGCTTTGGCTTGTTTCCACGATTCTGAGATGGCGCGTCCAAGGACTCGTGCTCCCGTTATAGCGACTTGGGTTATTATCCGGTGGGCCTATGTAGTGGGAGAAGAGGGGTTAGTGACGGTCTGTGGAGCGAAGTGGCACGCAGGTGGCATTGCGGCAGTAATGATTATAAGAAAATATGTAGCCTTACCATGATGACTATACAATTTGAACAAAAACCCTGCACTCGATAATGCGCACTTGAATTGTGGCGTGAGGGAATTTATAGAGCAGACGATGATGAATTTAAATCTATCCCGAATCTTCAACTTTTTCCCACCTTGTACTCGGACTTTTCCGCTGTCGATCTCGGCCGGGATAATTTGTTCTTACCTGACATACCAGGCTGAAAGTGACACCCCAGCGCAGTTGACAGCCTAGCTGCACTCCAAAAAAGACACCTGCGCAACGAATATCAAACAAGCAGCAAACCCCCAAACCAATGTTTCCATCTCCACCCTAACCACCAATTTCCTCCTACAAACAACCACCAACCCACTCATAAACTTATTTTCACATCCCCTCTATCTGCTCGAAAACCAAACCTACCATGTCCAACTTCTACAACTCCCCACCCCCTCAAAACCCATACAGCGCAAGCTCGTCCTCCTCGGCCGCGGCCCAGAACCTGCAATTCTACCCCTCGACATACACACCGAACCCTGTTTCCGGCCACGCCACCCCGCAGCAAGCATACGGGTATGGGATCTCGCCTGCCCAGAGCTACGGCGGGGCCGCAGGCGGATATGGATTTGGAGCTGCGGGCGGCGCGCCGGGGGTGAGTGGGCGGATGGGCGAGAGCGGTGGGTTGAGAACGGGGTGGCTGGCGGCGTTTGGGACGGAGGGGTATGAGGGGGAGCCGCCGCTGCTGGAGGAGCTTGGTGTGAATTTTGGGCATATTAGAAGTAAGGTGTGTTAGGGATTCGTTCATTCTCTGTGCTGTCTATTGCGCATTCATTCTCAAATTACTGACGCGGTTTGGAACAAATAGACATTAGCAGTACTTAACCCCCTCGCCCGCATCGATCAGCATATAATGGACGACTCCGACCTCGCAGGACCAATCCTCTTCTTCCTCCTCTTCGGAACATTCCTCCTGTTTTCAGGAAAAGTACATTTCGGATACATATACGGGCTCGCGCTACTGGGCTCCTCATCTCTGCATCTAATCCTCTCCCTAATGTCACCGCCTATCGCGGCCGA
The DNA here is from genome assembly GCA_002946415.1 of Rutstroemia sp. NJR-2017a BVV2. Lineage (NCBI taxonomy): Eukaryota > Fungi > Ascomycota > Leotiomycetes > Helotiales > Rutstroemiaceae > Rutstroemia > Rutstroemia sp. NJR-2017a BVV2. Next base: position 121,306 of record NJPS01000069.1, read on the forward strand.
CGCCTCATCCCAGCAGCAAAACCCGTCGCATCTCTCCTCCACCCTGACGTATCCTCGCAGCGCAAGCGTGCTCGGCTACTGTTTATTACCCCTTGTGATGTCGAGCGTAGTGGGGATTATAATGCCGATGGATGGCCCGCTGGGATACGTGCTGACGACGCTGGCGATTGTGTGGTGCACGTATAGTAGTAGTGGGATGTTTTGCGCGGTGGGCAGGATGAGGGGTATGAGGGGCTTGGTGGCGTATCCGCTGGCTTTGTTTTATGTTGGGTTCGGGATCATGGGGATCTTTTCGAGTAGGGGATCAGGGACTTTGGGGAAGGTTGCGGGGGCTTAGAAGGTGGTATGGGTGCATTTTGGGGTCTGTAAGGGCTGGGAAGAAAAAGGAAAGGAAAGACCCGGTGATAATTATTCCAGGTATCGAACAGGAACTGGCTGGTTTGGGCGGCTTGGGAAAGACAAGACAAGATGGGCTCAGGTTATTTTTCGATTTGTAAGACTAGATTGGGGAATACTTGTACAGGATGGTTTTGGGACCACTGAGAAAACTTAGGAGCAAGCAAGCAAGCGAATGAATAGATGGCATATCAAAGACATGCAAGCAGTGTATTACTATCTAATCAATGCTGTCCATGTGTTTTGTAATAAGTGACTTTGCTGGGTTTATGAATATGCTTTATTGTATAACAATACTCTCATGAAGTCCAAACCAGTCCTATGCAGTCGGCCTGAGCCTAACCAATGCCCTTCTCCACTAAACTCCTTACCAGCCGTACCGTACCAATCATTCCATACGCCGTTCCGAACCCATCCGTCCAACCATGCATCCATCCTCTTTCCATACTCCCCCCACTACTCCAACCCCATCATAACCTCATCACTAATCCCCCAATCCCTCGGTCTTGGGGGCCTATCATCGTCCGAATGTATACTCGCACTCCCTTTCCTACTCTTCCTTTCATCTCTCCTCGAACCACCCATCCTGAACCCGCTGCTGCTCTTGCTTTTTATACTCGAGTTATCTGAATATTCCGGAGGCGGGGTCCTAGAAGAAGAGAAAGAGGATAAGCGGGTACGATCTGATGTCGAATCGGGGCTTTCCTGGGTGGGAGTAGGCGAGGGTGTGATTTCGGTGCTGGAGCTTACTTCGACGAGTTCGGCATCACGATACCATTTTCGACGGCGGGTGTAGCGGCCCCAGCCATCTTGACCGCGGCGTCCGTTTTGCCACTGATAATTTTAGTCAATACAATGTATAGTAACGGATCAGGACTGGGAGTGTAAATGCATACCTTGTTGTCGTAGTAGATCCATCCGGAACCTCCATCACTATCTGCTTTGGCCTTAGAGCCACCTTCATCATTTTCGCCTGCCCCTTCTACAAGCCATCGACTTCCTTCAACCCATCTCCACCTAGCACCACCTCCCTCCACATCTGGTAATTCGAACTCTTCTTTTGGTGGGCAAGCATTCAAGTGCTCATCAGTCCATGGGGTTCTTTCGTATGCAAATAGCGAAGTAGTCCAACCAAGCCCTACCCAGCGACGTTGATTCTCATATAATATAAAAGTAAACTTTACGCCAGGCGTTTCCGGTCTTCTCTTTATAGCAGAATTTGCTGCGAGGGATGCCTCTTCCAGATTAGACGATCTGCGCGGTGGCAGAGGAGGCTTCTTCTCATTCCCATTGGTAGTTGGTGGTCCCAGAGCGTCTGTAAAATGTAGCCCCGTGATAGCTGTACAAATCCGTCTTACAGACGCTGATCTCCACAATATTGTTCTGGCGATTCGATTTGGTCTAGAATGCCAGGTCAAGAAAATTGTGCCCGAAACTAAGGCGATACGCTTGGTAGTGATGACTTGTAGTGGCGGCAGTGTCAGGATAATCCACATAGGAGTAACGAGAAGGATACGAATCAAAAGCGTTGTAAGCGCAGGTCGAGTAGTGGCAGAAGTTGCCGTTCGCTGGGTCGACAGGAAATCGGTCAACTGTAGTAGAGGATCTAAAAGCACATTACATCTCGAAGTGAATATCTTCAACGTCTCTACGATTTCGTCCAAGGTCTTCTGGTGCTTCGTGTTTGTAGCCTCCGAATCCATCCGTTTGTGTCCTTTCTTTTGTTTCTCTCCCGTCCAACCCGTCGATGACAATGGAGAGTATCGCCGCGAATACATTCCGAGTATTAATCCTATAACCACCACAAGCGGCCCCGCATATCGCATTACTACATCTCCATATAGTACAACCGCCCAAAAGCTAGCGACGAGCAAAAAGCTCTCCCAAGGATCCCCGCTTGTCCATGTTATTAGACCCACGATTTTATTGAGGGGCAACAGAAACGGATGAGAATATGCTAATGCGCGTGTAATCTGCGGAGGAGTCGCAAGTAGTAAGGGCGACTTTTGGTGGACGAGGATGGTCGACCTCTGTTTATTTGCAGACGAGGCATGCGAAAGTGTAACTGGGGAGAACGCGGCGATTGTTGGAGGGGTAGGATCGGTACTGGCTAAGGATCCGCCATCGTCATCTTTCCTCGAGTTCGGAGTGCCAGACATTTGATGCAACCATGGAGTATCCTGTCAATCAAATTAGTTGTGCTGAAAGGGAAGGTGAATAATTTGGGTGGAGAGCCGGTGAGCTTGGGGCAGTTCAGTTGGGCAACATACAAATGCAGCCATCGGACGTCATTGCTCAGAACAGGCTTTGCGACCGTGTGAGGGTGGAAAGTCAAACGGCAGTTCAACCAACGTCGAAAAAGCAGCAAACAAGTACAAGAGTCCGTGAGAAATGGAGTTGTAGTAATATTCGCTTCCCTACAGAGAAAGGAGAAATCTGAGACAAAAGGAAAAGAAAGTTGAAGGAATGATGATAACTTACAACGGAACAATGGGAGCAAACGCGACTCAGAGCGCCTCTCGGCTCAAATCTGGGGTACAGGACAATCACATGTCACCGATGGATTATGATCTTGTGAATGTAGTCTCACTGGTGCCAACTATATGGAGACCACCGCTCGGGTAAGAGGGAGGGGATGATGGCTCGGTGCAGTAGAGGAAGGGAGATTGGAATCCGGTCAAAATCACGTACTGGAAAGCGCATAAGTTGTCCACGACCTCGCATTTGAAGGTTCGTGAAATGCAGTAATCCTGACGCTCAAACAAACTGCAAGAAAGCAAAGGTTTCAGCCTCGCGCTAAAATGATCACCATATTACTAATCACACCACGGCAATCATTCACGCTAACGAGTTAACGAATTCCGTGATCCAGAAAACTTGAGTTTCCATTGTCTAACTTTGCGCTTTCGTTGACAATTCGATTGTTGAACGGCAAAACTTTTCATCCGCACCACTGTCGAAATGTCTCGACAACCACCCCCTCCTGCTGGCCTACCTCCTCGCCCGCCTCCGTCGCGCCGAGAAATAGGTGATTCTTATCGTCCCGACCATGGCCGTCAAAATGATAACTACGTGCCCCACAACGCAAATCGCGATCGCGACACAATGTATCAATTCGGTGGTTCCAGATCCTACCCTCCACCACCTCCGCCGTCCTATGGAGGTTATGCCCCGGGCACTGAGCCTCGAGGACCAGCTGCAGATTCTTATCGATCCCGCTCATCTAGAGACGACAATTACCGTCCCCCGGAACGCGATTTTGACTTTCGCTATGATGCGCCACCATCAATTGATTTCCAAAATGCTGACAGATTCCGCCCTCGTTCTCCACCCCGAAACCGAAATCGCGACCATGGCCGTGATAACAGAAGGAACCTTCGGGGAGACAATCGCCCTGGTGGACGCAATAACTACCGTGGTAGAGGTGGTCCAAGGCTAGCATCAGATCGGGATTTCCTCAAAGGAAACCGTTCGCCCACTCCTGAGCTTATGCCGGGTATGACCGACGAAAATGGGCAAGATGTTAGATACAGACCACTAGATGAATTATCTGATAGTGATGAAGCAGAGATGGACATGTCCGATGACGATGGAGAGCAACCCAAGAAAAAGATAGCGCGCACTGACAGCAAGATCGCAGATGGTGACAGTGCTCCTAGATGGTCAAATCCAGATCCATACACGGCTCTACCCCCACCAGATGAGACACAGCAGAAGAAAAAGGATGTTGTCAAGCTTATTCGCAAAGCTCGTGTCACATCTAGCACCGACAATTCTACCAAAGCCATCGCCGCAGCTGACGATTTCATTTCATTTGACTTTGATAACGATCCTGCTGAGCAATCTGCCGAGGAGAATGAAGATGATTATGAGCCTCCGCCATTCGAAGTGAGAGATCGTGCCTCCACAACTACTCAAGGCCGTTTCAGCCATCTCAATAATATTCGAAAGCATGACAGTCCACAGGAACCTCAAGCTTTGAATGTTCAACAAGCACAGGATCTTATCAACCAAAAAACCAATGGCCAGCAACAAACTGCCTTGAATACACCCCAGAAGAAAATAACCAAACATTTAGATATTTCTTCTGATCCCTCTCTGGGTAGCAGAAAGCGTACTGCTAACGATGAGATCAAGCCTCCACCTCGAGTAACCAAGGTCATCCCTGGCAAGCCCCCTGCGGTAAATGGATCACTACTAAGAGAATGGCGTTGTGACTCGACGACGGACGGCACCCCTTGGCTTCAGGATCATTCTGATACGTCTAACATGGGTCTCTGGTAGGAGTTGTCCATCGATGATGTATTGTCTAAGCTAACGTAGTGTCTTAGGCTACACAAGGAGATCATGGATTTCTATCATCACGTCAAGCCTCGAAAGTTCGAACAGGTGATTCGGACCAAATTGGTTAATGACTTACGTAGCACATTCCGAAAGAGATATAGGGATGCGGACATTCACACTTTTGGATCTTTTCCTGCTGGTCTCTATTTGCCTACTTCCGACGTAGATTTGGTCTTGGTCTCAGACGACTATATGAGAAGCGGATATCCTGTATATGGTGCGAAGAATGCTGTAAGGAGGTGTGCCGACTTTGTGAGACAACAGAAACTCAATCTCGACGTCGTTGAAGTTATCACCGGTGCAAAGGTCCCATTAGTAAAGTACGTCGACAAGATTACGGGTCTAAAAGTTGATATGTCCTTTGAGAACGACACGGGCCTAATCGCAAACAAGACTTTCCAGGATTGGAAGGCTCAGTTCCCTGCAATGCCAATATTGGTTACCATTGTCAAGCAGTTGCTGGCCATGCGTGGCTTGAATGAGCCAGTCAATGGTGGCATAGGAGGATTCTCAGTCACTTGTCTTGTTGTAAGTCTTCTACAAAACATGCCGCAGATACAAAGCGGAACAATGGTCCCGGAGCATCACCTCGGTGAAGTACTTATGGAGTTCCTTGACCTTTATGGAAATCAGTTCAACACTCTCACCACGGCAATATCTCTTAATCCTCCCGGATACATCTCCAAGGTACGCTCTGAGCCAGTTATCTCCTTCCAGAAATTACCACTAACTCTCTCCAGGCTGCCAATCGCAACGTAGTTTACAAAAACCTTAACCAGCCCAAGTTTTCCATTATCGACCCCAATAGATCCGACAATGACATTGCTGGAGGCTCATCGAATACTCGTGCAATCCAAGCTTGTTTCTCTGCTGCTTATAACGCTCTACAACAACGTATGGGTGAGCTGCAGTATTCCGACCTTGAAGCACGTCGAAACCAGAGTATTCTGGGTTGTATCCTCGAGGGCAATTATATCTCTTTCAAGCTTCAGCGGGAACATCTTGCGCATCTTCACGAAAGATTAATTGGTCCTTGCGAAGACTTTTAATCATTCTTATCATCTAATGACCTTGCAGCGAACAATGCCTTTTGTGGTCCATTCCTAGTACATATTTGTGGTAGCTGAGTATGAGTTAGAGAGGATTATTCTTTCCTAATTTAGGCGTATGGCGGAAAACAGATGACTTAACGATACCCGGTGGCATTGGACGGGAGTCATTGGCTTGTAGATTAACTTTGCATATTTTGCTTATGCTTTTCGCTTCACCAGTTCTTTCCTATTTTGTGCCCGAATCTTCGATGACTGACCGTGTATAGGTGATCGAAACGCAAGTCGAAGTCAATGCCATCCTTCTCCAATGACAGACGAGACATGATCGATCACTGCATTCCGGATCATTCAGTCATTCATATACGTTGCGCATTATGAACAGCTTTCATATATCAAGATATCAAATACAATAACTTTTACAAAAATTCCATTTCTGTACTAGAAACTGACAGACTTAGTATCACATTCATTTGGAGAAAGCACGACCGACTAGCTTGGTCTGGCGCGTGTTGATTAATTTTACAGGAGCTTTTTAGTCGCCTTGATAGGTAGCTGCATTTGCAACTCATGATTTTACTGGGCATTCTTGCTCAGCAATTTCATACACCATCTCGGTCTTATTTCTCGACAACCCTTTCTCACTGTAGCTCGTGCTCCATGCACGACTATGGAGAGGAGTATGGGTTATGGATATGAAGAGCTTTGTGGTGTTTTGTTAGGCTTATCTTCCACCCTTGCGTCAGGGTAGGTCAACAAGCTGAGTTGATGAGAAATCATATCGAGTAGTTGGATTATGCTGCGCATCTGAAAATCAATTGCTTGGGCTCTTACGGAAGATTGGTGAATTTCTGGCGGGCTATCGAGCTATAGCTATCTGACATATTACCAGAGCACTTTCTACTTACTCTCTAAGTTCTGAAATCTTGAGTTGCGAACGCATATGCAGCGAAGAGGAACTGAGTACCAAACATGTCATTTTCAGACCCCGATGGTCTAAACACCTCACCTCACATCTACACATCCATCCTCGCCACCTCCTAAGCTCCACCGAACTCCGTCATACCCCCAATATCCTTGGTTTCCACACTAGCAAACTGCTCGCTCGCAGTCCCTCCTCATATATAGGAGTTTGTATTTATAGGGGAAGAGAGAAGTGATAGTTGAGTGCGGATGTACTGTAAGTATACTAGGGAAGTGATATATAGAAATCAAGATATAGATCAAGGGGTGTACAGCATGGGAGTATGATATGAAGAGTAGAACAGAAAGTTAGAGTGTGGAAGGAAGTTTGTTTTATATTGAAGAATCAAGAAGGGAAGAATGTAATTCTATATGGAGGTAAGACTAATTCCCAGGGACTGGTGTGTAATTAAGCATGCATCGAACTACTCAATATTGTCCAAGATGAGAACACGAAGAACATAGTACTTCTATATCGAAGTTAATTGTGAAAATTCCATGGCATCGTGGATGATTATTGCTGCATGTTGAGCGCAGAACACGGGATTATCTAGATCCGAATCAAAGGGCGTTACTGTAGGATAACCTACCTAGGAATGAGAATACTACCCATTGCTTTCAAGAAGAAGTATAACAGAGAGTATATTAAACCACTAAATCCACATCCTCATATTATACCCCTCCCACTTTGAGCCATACCCACCAATTCCCATCCTCCCCTCACCATCATAACCTCATCACTGATAACTCTGAGCCAAAACCCCCGGCAACCTCGTTCTCAAGTCCAACAAACATTGGCCGAACAGTCCATTTGCCCAACTAAACCACTGTCTCGTCCATCTGTTTTGATCAAAGGTATAGATGGATTCGTGGATTAATCCGAGACCGGCGGTGCTGCTCACGATTTCTTGGAGTGCGTTGGTGATTTCCGTGGTGTCGCTTGAGGTGAAGATTTGGATGATCTTGGCCATAGGCCAGGCGTAGCCGGGTCCGACGTGGGGTCCGCCGACGCTGGGGAAGGGTTAGTGTGTTGTGTGGGCAAAGGGGAAGGGAATTGGGAGAGTAAGGGGCTTACGCGTTGATAACCTAGTGAAGACAAGTCAGTATCAAGAAGAAGTAGAAATCAGATGAAGGAGACCAGGAGAATGAGAGAACTTACAGGGCCACGCATGAAGTATGGGTTGTTTTTACTGAGAATGAACTTTCGGGTTGCTTGGTAGACGCTGTCATTTGCGCTCAAGTACCCAAAGAATGGAGCACTGAGAAGACTTGGGATGTTGGCATCGTCCATTCGGTTTGCTAGATCATATTAGATGCCATGTAAATGTTACCACAAACAATGAAGGGGGAAAATGAAAACTGAAGGTTAAGCGCATGAAGTAGAACTAAGTAATCTCACCTGAGCCGAATCCATCAACTTCATAAGCGTAAACTCGTCCGTAAGTAGGATCATTCACAATACCATATTTATTGATCGCAGCCTTGATGTTGCTGGCAAACTTGTGCATATGATATGCGAGACTTTGTTGTCCATCAATATTTCCCATAATAGTAGAGCAAGATTCGAGGTATTTCGCAAACATCATATTTGCTGGGATGAAGAGCTGATAAATGGTCCTAGAGGATGTAAGCTGGAATACCATTCCACAAAGGACACTACTTACGCATCGTCGCTCGGTCTGAAAGCAGATCGAACCAAGCCAGTACCATCCTGAACAGGATTTCCAGCTCCAGAATTATCCAATGTTTCTGTCGCACTTGTGGTCTGTCTCTGCCATGTGTATGGGCTTGCGTTGACGCTTCCATTGGCAGCATAAGTTCCAACCAAAAGAGCCTCAGTGGTAGCAATGATTGTCTCAACAGCGCTAACCCAATTAAACTTCTGGAAGAAAGTTATGTCTTTAGTAGCTTGGTAGTAGTCGCTTGAAATCTCTAAGAACGCAGCCAGAGAATCCAGTTCATATTTGCACTCGAAAACCACGGAGGTGGGTTCTGCAGGGTAGAAATTATCCGGATTTGCTTGGTTCTGCTGAGGTGCAATTCCCGACTCAGTAGGTGCCTGGAAAGAATTGCAATGAGGGGCCGAGTTTATGTATCGAGCCTGAAGATTGATTACACCACGGAACAGACTGGCAAGTGAATCAGGAGACGAGTTTGCAGTCAACAATGTTACATAACTTTGCATTTGGTTGGCTGAGTCTCGGAGCCACATTGCATCGATATCGCCGGTGATCAAAAACGTCAGTTCTTCCTCGGAATTGTTCGCAGAATATCCCTTCCATTTGACAGCGGTGTCCAAGGTGTTTGGAAATGAGTTTTGGAACAACCTGTAGAGATCTGGGTCTTTGATCACTGAAGACATGTTCGCAATGACACTTTCGACAATCGAGGAATTAAAGGTCCTGCACGCCGGGTCGGGTCGCATGTACGAAAGTGCATACTTTCCGGAACTCAGAGGCGGATGTTGCTGCTGGGAGTATTGAGAATAATCTGGACATTGTGCTTGAACTCCCGCTTTGACTAGCCCAGCGGCGACTGTAATGCTCGTCAAGAAGCCTTTCATGTTTGCGAGTTGAAATGCTCGTACAGGTCGAGACAGAATGAGCGATGTTAAGTCGGAACGTTCGCAGGACAGTCTGCTTCGTGCGGGGTCGAGAAGTATTTACACTTCGGCCCAGTCCCAGCCTCCCTCGTACAGACTCCAGAGTAACTTTGTACGAGGAGGTCTACCCCGCCATCACCGCCTCTTCCCTGACACAAACTGTGTGTTTTCGATGGCGCGTGAGATCATCATTCATTCACTTAATCGGCGGAGCTGGCCAGAAACAGGAAGGTCGAAGAGCGGTAGCGTGGTAATGGGTTGGTACATCTACTTTGACATCCTGGGGCACGCGTCTGCATGGTCATTCACCGGTCGCTACGGCGCCGGGTAATATCATGGATCCATGGAGTTGCGTCAGTTGAGTGCCGGAAAACCTGTGTAGCCATGCTTTTAGTCAAAGTTTAGGTCGATCAGGGTGGTGAGGTTGCGGGGTCAAGGTTGCTGTTCATCTGTTGTGTGCAGTTGTGGTCATCGCGCAGGCTTGGCAACCCTCGCGGAAACATCTTGCCGAACCCGAGCACACGTGAACCATTCTCCGAAAAGACCGGCAGCAAGTCCTTATAATTGCAATGGTTTGCGTCTGGGCCTTTATATCCTGGCTAGGCATATTGGCAAATTTGCCAATCTACTTTAAAGTCTAATGTGAAATAGATCATTACAGTCGGTTTCGATGTGCGTCGTTTCGCGAAGAAACGCCGCAGCATTAAGGTTAAGGACAGGGCAGTGAATCTAATAGACTTTGACATTATGCTCCTTTTCTCGTAAATCAGGGATGAAGAAGAATAACATGCATTCTGTTTGCAGCACGTCATAATCTTCGTTTTTATTCATGTATCATACCATACCAATATACTAATGAGCAGCGACAACACCGCTCGCATCTGCTTGTTCTGTGATACGCTTCTTGTAAGCCTTCACGTCCCCTGGGAATTTCTCTACAGTTCCTCCATCACAAACCCAAAGACTGGTGCAAACCGTCTGCAACATTGTCACATCGTGACTAACCATCAGTACACCACCTTCGAACTGCTGCAGAGCCGTGCTCAATGCGTCCATAGCTTCAATATCGAGATGATTGGAAGGTTCGTCCAGAACCAGGATATGCGGATTCTGTAAACTGAGACATGCGAACGCCACACGAGATTTTTGACCTCCAGAAAGAAGAGCCATCTTCTGAAGACCAGTCATGCCAGTGATACCAAAGGCACCAAGGTGACGACGATAATCTTCGTCTGTTTTACCTGGGTAGGTCTTTGTCATGAAGCCGACAGCGCTGGTGTTAAGATCGAGAGCATCAACGTGATGTTGTGCGAAGAAACCAATGCGCAGACGAGGATTCTGTGAGATGAGACCTGAGGTTGGGGTAAGCTTGCCGATGAGCAGCTTCAAAACAGTTGTTTTACCGGCACCGTTGGGTCCGACAATACCGATTCGAGAGTCGAGCTGTACGTCAAGATCAACGTTGCGAAGAAGAGGCTTGTCTGGTGTGTAGCCGAATGAGACGTCTGTCATTTGAATAATCGGAGGAGAAAGCTTTTCGACAGTAGGGAACTTGAAGTGAACAGTGTAAACACTCTCGGGTGCTTCGAGGACAGGCATCTTCTCGAGCTTCTTAATACGAGATTGAGCTTCAGATGACTTAGCAGCATTGTAGCGAAATTTGTCGATGAATGCTTGGAGATGTGCACGTTGCACCATTTGGTTCTCGTACTCTCTTTGCGCGGTCTTCCGGCGCTCCTCTTTCGTAGCATAGAACGATTCGAAATTGGCACCTTTGTAGTAATCCAATCGTTCGGAGTGTTGGTGGATGATATCTGTTGCAACTTCGTTCAAGAACGCTCTGTCGTGACTAACTACCAGAACAGTGCTTGGGTAACCTTGGAGATAATTGGCAAGGAAAGTGATGGATGGCACGTCCAACATGTTAGACGGTTCGTCCAGCAGTAAAAGGTCGGGCTCGCAGAAAAGAGCACGGGCTAGCGCCAGACGCATACGCCAACCTCCAGAGAACGTCTTGGTCGCGAACTTTTGACGCTCAGGCGAGAAACCGAGACCCGCCAAAATGGTGGCAGCTCTCGATTCAGCCTTATCGGATTCCATTTCTGCGAGTTTCGATTGAACATCACCCAATGTCTGGTCAAGACCTTCACGCTCCTTGTCAAGCTTTTCAGCCTCTGCAGAGGTATCTGCCATTGATGAGCGTTCAGCTTCGAGTTCTGCTAGTTGTTTCGAGATTTTCTATCAAAATTAGTTAATGGACCAATAAAGCTCGGGAAAGATGCATTAGCATTGCTATTGCAGAATACTCACAACTTGTTCAGCCAACAGATGTTTACGCCAGACATCAGCGTCAAGAACTGCTTGCAAAGCAGGTGTGTCATCTCCTGTAATCTGAAGCACTTGTTAGATTGATTTTGCCACAAATAGATAGTGCTATACATACCTCTTGCTCCACGTGGAGAATGGAAATGTGCGTAGGAATGGCCAATTCTCTTCTGGCCAAAGCCCTGAGTAGCGTAGACTTTCCAATACCGTTTTGACCAACCAAACCATATCTTCGGCCGTATGCCAATGTAAGATTAGTATCTGACAAAATTCTCAAACCACCGATAGATACGTCGATACCATCGATCTTGATATCCTTGCTCTTTTGTTGACCTTGAGCATTTGATCCCAGCTGGAGAGGATTGACAGCCATGAAGAATTCCTCGTAAGACTGAGCATCGTCGGGCTGGTTGATGAGCTTGGAGGCTTCGTATTCGACAGCCTTGAACACTTTTTTGCTTTGTTTGGCAGCAATCTTGCGTTCAGCTTTCTCCAGCTTCTTCCTATCAACCCTCGACTCCACTTTTCTAGCATTTGCCGACTCCAGGTCAACACCTCCAACAGATACACCCAAAGTAGAGGACATATTCCGTTGAGCACCAACTTGAATTGCCTGGTCTAACCGCTTTGCAGCCGAAGAGACTTGCTTATGCTGCCCATTTGCAGCATTTGCATTGAACCTCTGAACCCATTTATCGACGAGTTGGCTTATCTTTGTTTCATTTTCTGGTGACTGGTCTCCAGATGCCGAGATAAGAAGTGCAGATATGGAAGCTGCTGCCTCTGCTAATGGAGATAGACCACTTGCATCTGACTCCGGGACATAAGCATTCGATGCATGGCTAAGATATCCAACAGAATATTCTGACAAGACCGGATCGATGTTGGGTAAAAAGGTCTTAATCTCGGCCTCCATGATGGCGATAATCACAAGTGTAACTGCTAAGTCGAAATGGATAAAAGTTGCACCCTTCTGATCTGACTCTATCAACGACTGTGGATGCTCTTCACCATTTGCCTCCCTCAAAGTTCCAGACAAAGTTAGAAATCTATCTTCACGTGACTTCGGCTTTTTCACTTCGGCCGCTGCGGCCACCGACTAGTGTCGAGCTAGCTCAAATTGGCGTAGCAAAAAAGCTCCTTCCTAGCGGTGAACAACAAACTCCACAATCAACAACTAAGTAGAACACCTCGAGATCTCAACTTCTTGCTTCCTTCAACCTCGCCATCGCACCTCGCATTTCCATACTCTAATACTCTCAACTCAACTCAAGAACTTCCAAATACCTTCAATATGCGTGAAATCGTATGTATCCCCCAATAATTTGCAGCTTTATCAGTCCCTTTGCAAGACGCGTCTTTTGTTTACCCCTGAAAACAACCCCACTATATATTTTTCCAAAGGAGCACATTGCTAACAAGCTGTTTTTCCAAATCAACAGGTTCATCTCCAAACCGGCCAATGTGTAAGTGCTATCCTATTCTTTATGATCTTGTGAGCTTCTTTGCTAATATCGTGTGTAGGGTAACCAAATTGGTGCCGCCTTCTGGTACGACTTCCTTCCACCGCGAAACAAATTCCTGCACATGCGCGATTATGGGAGATGCAATACTTACGATAATATAGGCAAACCATCTCTGGCGAGCACGGTTTGGATGGCTCTGGTGTGTAAGTGATATCAGCCAGCATCTATATGGTATGCACAAACTGACTTTCATCGCAGCTACAATGGCACTTCCGATCTTCAACTTGAGCGCATGAACGTCTACTTCAACGAGGTAAATACCGACTATCCATAATACCAACTACAGACGACAGGATTCTCGCTAACACCCGTCAAGGCTTCAGGAAACAAGTATGTTCCTCGTGCAGTCCTCGTCGATTTGGAGCCAGGTACCATGGACGCTGTCCGTGCTGGTCCTTTCGGTCAACTTTTCCGCCCCGACAACTTCGTTTTCGGACAATCTGGTGCTGGTAACAACTGGGCTAAGGGACATTACACCGAGGGTGCTGAACTTGTTGACCAAGTTCTTGATGTTGTTCGTCGTGAGGCTGAGGGATGTGACTGCCTGCAAGGTTTCCAAATCACCCACTCTCTCGGTGGTGGAACTGGTGCCGGTATGGGTACGCTCTTGATCTCCAAGATCCGCGAAGAGTTCCCAGATCGTATGATGGCCACTTTCTCCGTCGTCCCATCACCAAAGGTTTCCGACACCGTCGTTGAGCCATATAACGCAACCCTTTCCATTCATCAGTTGGTCGAGAACTCCGATGAGACCTTCTGTATCGATAACGAGGCTCTCTACGATATTTGCATGAGAACCTTGAAGCTTACCAACCCATCATACGGTGACCTTAACCACTTGGTCTCCGCAGTTATGTCAGGTGTCACCACCTGTCTCCGTTTCCCTGGTCAACTCAACTCCGATCTCCGAAAGTTGGCCGTCAACATGGTTCCCTTCCCTCGTCTTCATTTCTTCATGGTCGGATTCGCTCCATTGACCAGCAGGGGAGCTCACTCTTTCCGTGCTGTTACCGTTCCAGAGTTGACTCAACAAATGTACGACCCCAAGAACATGATGGCCGCCTCGGATTTCCGCAATGGTCGCTACTTGACCTGCTCTGCTATCTTGTAAGTTTCCATTGATCCATGTTGATTTTTAATGTGCTAATCTGTAAATAGCCGTGGTAAGGTCTCCATGAAGGAAGTCGAGGACCAAATGCGAAACGTCCAAAACAAGAACTCCTCCTACTTCGTCGAGTGGATTCCCAACAACGTCCAAACCGCCCTTTGCTCCATTCCTCCTCGCGGTCTGAAGATGTCCTCTACCTTCGTCGGTAACTCTACTTCTATCCAAGAACTCTTCAAGCGTATTGGTGATCAATTCACTGCTATGTTCAGAAGAAAGGCTTTCTTGCATTGGTACACTGGTGAGGGTATGGACGAGATGGAGTTCACTGAGGCTGAGTCCAACATGAACGATTTGGTCTCCGAGTACCAACAATACCAGGACGCCTCAGTCTCTGAGGGCGAGGAGGAGTACGAAGAGGAGCCACCAATGGAGGGTGAGGAATAGATGCTTTAAAGCTTCTTATACTTTGCTTCTTTGAGACATCTCATTTGGCATTGATCTTGTATCAGTGTTCATATGATGTTACTTCGTATTAATTAGTAGTTTAGTCTTCTTCGTTGGCAGCAAGCGATATTGAGCTGGTAGCGATGTCAATTGAGTAATGCCTTTTGAAGGTTTCATACTGGAAGGTGTGAAGAATTAAAGACAATTTAACAATCTGTGTTCGTCATGCATTTGTGAAGCTGTAACATATCCAAGACTTGGCAGAGCGATATAGCGATACTCGAGTGGCAACTGCAACCTAGCAATACGGTTTATGGAGTATATGAATATTACGGCTGATTTGCCGCAGTTAACAGCAAGTCTGCTGCTGCGGGAAAGGAATGCCTTTTCCTGCCCCTGTTATCAAAGACATTTGGTAGTTTTCAAACCAGGGCGAGTACCATAATTCAGTTACGAACCACTCCCCATGACCAGCCTCCTCGCCTGGCTTCCGGGTCCCCAGGTTCTAGCTTGAGAATGGGGTCCCTACACTTAGAAAGAGATCTGAAGACTCCGAAAGAGTGAATGGAATTGTGACGTCTCGATCTGAAAGCTGGTCATGGCGTGGGGGCATTGGCTTGGGTGTTAGGTTGATAATGTGATTTGAAAGTAGGGAAGCGGTGGGGTTGTCGATGGGATTTGTTTTGTGTTGGGATGGGGAGTGAGGTTGGGGAATACTGTGAGTTGCGCAGTGTGCGCGAAGCTCTGTTGATTAAGGGAATACATCATATCCCGCCTATATATATGCTTGTGGTAACACATAAGATGTGGAATATTGGGAGGGGAGGGAAGGACTGCTGGCGAATCCTAACTGTGGTATCTATGTACGCTTTTCATCTCGGTCTTGCGATGTTTCTTTACTTCGAAAGCTTGAGATCGGTAGCGAAGAATAATGGGGATGCAATGTATTGTAAGATTCTAGTTCCATAGAGGTTGGGGGGGGGGGGGGGGGGGGGGGG